>ML677419.1:659258-945567 GCA_007922305.1 Dermatemys mawii | reverse complement strand
GGGGGGGGGGTCCCCTTCCTAGGACCCCCCCGGGACCAGGCCGCGCGGGGCGGGGGGGTCAGTGCTGACCCGGTCCGGTCCGGTTCGGTTCGGCTCGGCGCTTGTCGCCCCGGCCGGGCTCGCCGCAGCGCGGCAGCAGGAAGCGGTGCGGTGCCGGAGCGGTTTCCCGGGGCGAGTTTGCCGCGTAATGTACAGGCCCGGGGGCGCCGCGCCGGGGAGCAAACCCCCCCCCCCCAGCGGAGCCCGGTGCCCGTCGTGGTAGGAAGTCCGGCGCTGGATCCGCGGAGCCCCGGCGCACGGCGCTGCGGGCTGGGAGCGGGCTTGTCCCAGCGCGCTGGTTCTTTGTTTGGGTGGGGAAGTGGCCGTGTTTTGCAAGCTGACGTTTTACTACTCCCCTCGCTCCCCCTGGGAGTGGGGGTAGGCAGGAGGATTTGTTGAGTTAGCATTGCAAGGGCGATCGAGAGCCAGCCCCGTGCAATCCACAAACTCTATTGTGACGCACTTACTACAACTGATTGCTGCTGCCAAACCTCCTCCAGACTGCTGTGATCAGCACATTAGATAGAACAATGGGCTGGAACAGGGAACATGGCCAGGAGGCTCTGCACAATCACTGCAAACGCTCCCCGCTCTTGCCTTTCGGCACAGTGTCCGACCCTTTTATTTAGTCACTTGGGGAAATCAGGCCTTATTGCTCTTTTTTTTTTTTAATTAACGGTCTCAAAGCTTCATATAGATTTGGAGCATAATGGCCCAGCTGATAAAGTCCACTTTAAAAGTAAATTCCTTTTGTTTGGACAAAGGTTTTTCCCAGGTTATACTTTTGGAGCAGGTATCCTAGGAGGGGATGGAAACAGTGGATAGGAAACTACCCATAGATCTGATAACACTCGATTGTATTTGGGAGTGTGCTTGTGGGGAAAAAAGTGAAAACTTAAAAAGCTAGAAGAATGTGAGCTGAATGTAAGCTGCCGTACTGCTAGAATTCTAACAATATAAATAAGGACATTGATAGTTTAGTGCAAAACTTATTAGCTATCACAGCATTCTAATAAAGCCTGGAGAGCTTACTCATAATGTTTTCCTTTTTCTTTGCAGGAAAAGAAGACCAAATGGCAAAGCCACCTTCTGATCTGCATTCAGAGTGCAACAGAGAAGGTGGACAGTTTCAGTCAATTGAAAGGCCAATACAGCCTCAGCATCTTAGACCTGGGGCCCCTACCTCTATACAAACACAGTATCAAGGTAATCATTCAGGTGAGGGGGACTTTGCCCAGCAGCCCTCAGGGAGCTCTCCGCCCAGCAGCCCTCAGGGACCATTTGCACCACCCAGTAGCCCTAGTCCATTTGCTACCAGATCTCCACTTTTCATCTTTGTAAGAAGATCCTCACTGCTGTCTAGATCCTCCAGTGGGTATTTCTCTTTCGACACAGACAGGAGTCCTGGGCCTATGAGTTGTGACAAGTCCACGCAGACTCCAAGTCCCCCTTGTCAAGCCTTTAATCATTATCTAAGTGCAATGGGTAAGCAAGATCATGGTAAGAAACCTTTCAGCTCATGGTTTGTTTTTCTGTAGGTTCTGAATACCCCCGTGGACATTGTATTGCTTTCAGCATCTCTATGTTAATATTGAGGCAGCCAGCACATTTTTAAATAAGCACAAAATACTGTATATTATACAGTGACAGCGGGCTGAGCTTTTAAACAACAAAAGTAAAATTGAAAACTCCCTTATATTTTATGAACCGATTGGGTAAGATTTAAATCCAGTGAACATTTCCTAACAAATTGGAAAGTGGTCCAAGTATCCCTCCTACCTTTTGATTTTCACAGCACATAGAATGTGTTCTGATAAACAATCAAAAATATTTAATTTATGTCTGATATAAAGTCTGTAAGGGGCCAGTTCTTTTTATTTTGAATAACTTGTGACCTTACCATGGAAATTTCTGTCCAACTAAGAAAGTTGCAATGGAGAGAAGGGATAAAATGTAGAGGCCATATTGCTGTTTCCTGAAGATCCAGCTAATCAGAATACTGGGAGGAAAAGATGTTTACAGATCATTCAGTTTCTGTTATTTTTTCTATTGTCTTTTATTTTCTGGAGTTTTAAAGTTGTCTGTAGATATCCATCTTGGGCTGAAACTTGCTGGTCTGAACTGGCATTTTTTTTACACACTTTATGCAGGGAATCTGTACAGATTTAAAAAATAGGAGGAAAATATATTTTAAGTTTTCCGATTTCAAACATGCTTATGAAATGTTATTTTGATATACTTTGCAGCTTCACGCTTAGATAATACTTTACTACACCATCTCTTTCCAAAAACACATGTAAGATGACCACAGTATTTGACTAATGTAGTTAGTACATTTGCGTATTAATTATGAAATACTTGCCTAAAATTTAATGTTTTAGTTGTAATGTACATGGATGAGTCTGGAGGCTTAAAGGGTCTTTGTGTATGCCTGTCTGGAAAGTGCCCATCAATATGGTGTCTGAACATGGTGTCCCATTTGGCTGAGTCTTCTGAGACACTCTGCAACATTCCCTTGGCAGATAGTGAATTTGATGTTTGCCACAGGAGTCTGTAAAAAGCGGGTGGGTGAGTAGGATCTGAAACTGAGTTCTCTGTGTTAGGAATGGAGAGAAGACTATGAGATGTGTATTTTCCCAAGTGAGGTGCTTTCTCTGTGTCTTTGTAGGAATACAGAGAACCATCTCTCTTCCCCATCATCTTTCAAAGTTTTTTTTCTAGAGTCCATCTTCTGGTTAGGAAAGAATGGTTAGGACTATTTTGGATTCTGTGGTACTCCTCCTTAATCCAATGCAGAGGTTGGTCTTGACTGCCAGTTACTTAGGACAAGTCATATGGGGGTGAGATTTTTTCCCCAAAGCCAACTAAAGGACTCAGCTGCTTGCTTCACATCAAAATGAATTTTGTGTGTGTGTGGGGGGGTGTAGCTAAGCATCTTGGACAGCTTTGAAAATCCTACCTGTAGTGTGTGTGTGTGTGTGTGTGATTGTTTGTTTTTTTTAAAATGTGTATTAAGGACCAGTTTGAGATTATGAAACAGTTCTTGTGACTTTAGGTAACACTTGAATCCACATCTACAGAGGTGGGGGGGAAAAAAAGACAATCGTAGTAAGAAACTTGCAACGTCTGTCCCACTTTCCTTATATTACAGATGAAGGTAGAAAGGTTAAAGTAAGCTAAAGAGAGTCAGTTTTCTAAAGAACCAGTACTAAAGTGTGTATGTTCTAATCTCAGTGCAAATGGGGAACATCTAGTCCTGGGAATGGTTTAATTATTCATATTGATAATGCTTTTTGGTGAATAACAAACACCAACTTAAGCTTTCCATGATCAAAACATTTTGGTAGTTGTGATTACAGCTGCAAAGTTCTTATTATATATTCCCTTAGGAAAGATTTCCTGGCATTATTGCAGTAATTGCATCTTAATGCAAATTTCACAATCTTACTGAGCTAGCATACATGTTATGCTCTTTCAGGAGCTAGGAAAAGGAACTAGAGTTCTTGAAATAAACATTGCTTATAGCACATGTGAAGCTATAGTTTATCAGTGAACAACATTCTTTTTGTGTTCAAGAAAGAAACACTAATCCTGGCTGTAATTTCAGAAAAGTAAATTTTTTTCACCCATGTGTTTTGAAAGCTTTGTAAATGATTATTGTACTGAAATCTTTCTCATACTATTGTTTCTATGGGCACCATCCTAAACATTAAATTGTCAGAAATTGAGTAGAAACTACTAAGGGAATTTAAATACGATCCCTAGACATTTTCAAGCACAACTAGAATAGAAATGTGAAGTAGTAAAGACATTTTATTCTACCCCAGGGACTGTGCTTTCCATGGAAGGACTTACTGGTTGGCTTTACAATTTGTATTGGGACTTGTAGAGGGAAGAGATCATAATCTCTGAAATGTGGCCATGAGGGCTGGAACCTGCAAAAATACCACTGGTCTTGATAGAAATTTTACTCATAGGAACTGTAGAATTGAGCCCTTAACATTTAGAATGCTTGACTTCTATGAAACTTTGAAAATTAGATGAACTTAATACAGTGGAATCCAGGTAAAAGCAGGGTGGATTGATTTAAATAAAAGCAATTTCCATCTGATTTTGAAATCATGATTTAAATAATCAAGTAGAAAGCCTCACTTAATTCATCAATTTAATCAGCTTTTCCATTTGTACTTCAGTTATGTCTAAAGGAAGGTGCACTTTCATTGGCTGATTCAGCCCTTACACAAATTAACTCTATTTACCCATGTTAACTATCCCGCTACTGTTACTCACCCCTTTCTGAAATGAGCCATCCTGTTTACCACTAAAAACGTTTTCTCCTGCTGGCAATAACTCATCTTAATTAGCCTCTTAGAGTTGGTATGGCAACTTCCATCTTTTCATGTTCTCTGGGTCTATATATATCTGCCTATTGTATGTTCCATTCTATGCATCTGATGAAGTGGGCTGTAGCCCATGAAAGCTTATGCCCAAATACATTTGTTAGTCTCTAAGGTGCCACAAGTACTCCTCGTTCTTTTTCCATTAAAACATGTTGATTTACAACTGAGTAGAGCCTTTACACTAGATTTGATACATCATTTTGTTTCCTAGGAGCGTAATCTATAACTAATTGTGTGTGTGTGTGTGTGTGTATATATACATATACATATACATATATATATATAGCAATTACATAGCTTAATATTTTCAGGTTCTTATTAATTGTAAATTTTTAGTACATAGGAAAATGGTGAATGATATATTGTTTATTTACTACATTGTGCCATATTTATAAAGCTTGACCTCAAAAGTTGGAAGTTTTTCACATGATTTTTTTAATATAGAAAAGCAGCCTTTAAAGCAAAGTTTTTGGTAGAGGCTCATGTTCAATGTATTTATTTTTTTATTTAATTTTTAAAGAGCTTATAAGAAGCTTAGGCCTTAACAATTTTGTCTTAAATTCAGATTTCATTTTAAACACGTTTACATTTAAGAAGAAAAACTCAATATAATTTAAATAATTCACCCAGGGGACAATAGTTTCATAGATTCCAAGGCCAGAAGGGACTGTTGCGATTATCTACTCCATATAATACAGGCCATTGAACTTGCCCAAAATAATTCCCAGAGCAGATCTTTTAGAAACCCATCAAGTCTTTATTTTGAAGAAAATCAGTTGTGGAGAATCCACCATGACCCTCATTAAGTTGTTCTGATAGTTAATTACTCAGTGTTAAAAACTGAATACCTTTTTTCTAATCTAAATTTGTGTAACTTGAACTTCCAGCCATTGAATCATGTTGCATCTCTCTCTGCTAGCTTTAAGAGCCCATTATTAAATATTTTTGTTCCCTGTGTAGATACTTCCAGACTATGATTAAGTCACCTTTTAACCTTCTTTTTGTTAAGCTAAACAGATTGAGCTCCTTGATTCTATAGCCTATAAGGCACATTTCTAATTCTCTAGTCATTCTGATGGCTCTTCTCAGAACCCTCTCCAAATTATCAACATTCTTAGTCAAGAATATATTCAATTCAATTATCAGGCCAGTGGCGAGAAGCAGGTGTATGTTATAAATGTAAAATTTTATGAACTGTTTCTTTTATAAAGGAACTTCATATTTCTGTAATGATTATAAAATTGATTTTATGACAGAGGAAATGAAATACAGATTAAGGATCCAATGAATGGCCATAACAGTATGAGTCGCCCTTTGGGTAATTTGTGATGGGTATATAGCACAAGCAAAAACCAAAAAAAAAATTACGGTTCAGTGTGAATTTCAGTGATGTCTCAGCTAGCGCATGAAAATAGTATTTCTTTTTTTATAGCACTTCCACTCCTTTTAAAAACAAACTCAAGCCCCCCGCAATGTTCAAATGACTGAGCAGTAAAAGGAAGCTAATTCTTCATTGCTTACTGTCGCTGAATACCTGCCGAACTTTAGCTTTGCTCTGTTGCCTTGGCAATATGCTGTTGGATTTATATATTGTATGCAGTAAGGGTTTTGAAAGGAGTACCCAGAGTCCTTTAGGGTACACTGATTTATATCTGCATTCTTGATGAAAAAAGTTTGTGTGACTTTTCTTTGGTGTTATAAAATATCCTGATTGTATAGTGCAGGGTTATGTGTTTGTAGACTTTGCAAGGCACCAGTTTTTAATGTTGAATGCACAGATAGTTCCATTGAAGTCAGTGGGATTACGCACTGAGTAAAATTAAGCATGTGCATAACTCTTGGAGGACTGTGACTTAATTATATTTTTCACTGCAGTGTATAGCACCAACATTATTGTCCTTAAGTGAGTTATAGTGTATGTGTTGGTGTCAGCGGCATGTTGGGAGTTGATCCCTGGAATAGGAGAGAGAAAGTTATAATTCCTAGCAGTTTATTTGGACATTTCTGTAAATTTTTCAGGGAAACTTCTAAGGGTAGATGTGCCTTTTTCCTGTATATTTCAATGTGGGGTTATGTTATAAAACTGTTTGTCATGTAATTCTTCCAACAAGATAAAAGTATTCAGAACAACAACAGAAATCACTCTAGAACATGCTACTTCCCAGCAAGGCCAGTAAAGCAAATTAGGAATTTTTAGGCCAACCCAGTTTGGAGAAGAGTTGAAGGAAAGTAAGCTTTTCCTGCCATTGTCTGTCTTCAGATACTTGTAAGGATTCAGTTCTGTGGTGTGTCTTTTAGAGCCTTGATGCAGAACTTGCAACTCGAGCAAAGTGTGAGGCTAAGGTGAGTTTAAGGCCAACTTTATACTTCCTAGACTCTGGGCTGCTTCAGAGGCTGGAATGACTTTCAGGGCAACAAATCTGAGAGTCGCTCTAATTTTCAGTGTACCAACCGCAGGCTTCTAATGTTCTGTTCCATGGCGTATGCCACCTGAAAATCCCCATACTTGGTGGGAAAAGAGCCTGCACCCCTAATATGTCCCCTCTGGTCCCCAACTGCCCTCCTATGCTGGAGCTTGCTGGTGGTCCTCGGAAAGCAATTTATAGCTATCTTCCTCAGTTCATGCACTTGGGAAATTCTCTACAAGCCAGTTCTGGAGTGCCTGCAGAGCCTCTTTACCTGGTGTGCAGTGAGGTTCAAATCCCATAGTTTCAATTTTTCTTTTTGTTGACTTCTTTCCCCTCTCCCCCCTCAATGTTCTTACGGGTAGCTAAGAGAGCATCATATAAATGAGAGTGACACAAAGTGAATGGTTATGCTAGATGCCTACGTTTCCCAGGTGGTTTTAGGCACTTCATTTTAAGCCCAGCATGTCAATAATTTTGTAAGGAAGAGACACGAGTCTGACGGTAATAGATACTGTCACACTTTTTTTTGTTTTCTGTTCATATCTTTGTGGGGGGTAATAAAGTTACAAGCAACGATGTGATGTACAAAGCAACCTAATTCAGAAGAACTCAATAAGAATAAGTAATATTGCTTTATGTTTTCTTCATTGTTGGACATTTTGTGTATTGGCAAACACTGAGTAATGCAGACTGACAGCGTTCCAGTGATAGACTTGGTCTGCTCCCCCAGTTATAGCCAGAATGGGCTCAACATTTTGAGAGTCCAACACCTAGCCAAATGCCCAAGCAGTGAGACAAAATTTTGTGATGCACAGTTGAAAATTGCAGTTAAATCTTAATAGTAGCAAGGTCAGGCCCCTTAAGTTGTGTTGAACAGATTTTTTTTTCCACATCTGCCGAGGGTGCCGTTTGCTGTAACACATGTTTGTATCCAGGCTGAAGTTCATTATACTGTACAGCAGTCATCCCTGTTTGTTGCCACATTTCTCTATTGTCATGAACGAAGAAATGTTTGAAAGTATTGTAGGGCAATCTGAAATGTTCCACACCTTGATTTGCTGTGAACGGAGATTAGACGGCCTGTTATCTAAAATGGACAGACCATCAAGTTCTTTAACTGGTGGTCCCAGTATAGTAGTGGTTCTCAAACTTTTTTCTTGGTGACCCCTTTCACATAGCAAGCCTCTGAGTGTAACCCCCACATATAATTAAAAACACATTTAAAATATATTAAGTTATATATCCTGTAAGTGTTGCATTGAGGGTGGAGGCTGACAGCTCATGACCCCCCAAGTAATAACCTTGCGACCCCCCCAAAGAGGTCACGACCCTCAGTTTGAGAACTTCTGCAGTATGGCTTTATTCATTTTTAGTGACACGTACAACTGAGAATATTGGGACGAATAGAGATCTAAAGGATATGTGTGTAATGGAGAAGCTTGGCAAGAAATGCAAAGGTCCCCTCACAGGGGAAAAATTATTATGAGGGTTATGTCTGCAACCTTAAATTTAAGATGATTACCATTGCCATTATGTCGTCTGTGCAGGGGAATATGAACCCTTAACATTGTAAGACAAAGACCAAAACGTTATTTTTCATTTAAAACTTTTGAAAGTATTCCTGAAACAAAAGATCTTATGAGGTCTTTAGGCAGCAAAAGATTCTGAGGGAAAACAGTTGTGAGATTACATACTGTAACTAAGTCATGCAACAAAGACAGGTAATAAGGTTTTTATGCAAAAAGGTTATGTATTCCAGAGCGTGAATAATGAAATAATAAAGCCATGACTTTATCTAGCTGTGTCAGGTCAATGAACAAATTCTGTGAAGATAACAGATTGGAGTGAGTGGGGAAAGGAATACTTGGATTATATAACTTCATGAAGTGTTTAGGTAATGGGGGAACAGGAGGGAAATGAGGTTTTATTTGCACTTCACAGATGTGAAATTAAATCTTTTCATCTGAATATGTCATTTCCAAAGAAAGGAGTCACCAACTGTTCAGTTCATTCCCTCTGGGGCACCTGGCATTGGCCACTGTTGGAAGACAGGCTGTTGCGTTAGATGGGACCATTGGTCTGACCCAGTCTGGTCATTCTTATGTTCATGTTTTGGGGCTGTATTCTCTATGGTTCCATGGACTTTCTCTGAAGAAATGGCATTCCTTAAGGATACTACAGACTTAACATGTTATCGGAGACCAGACTGCTCTCAAGAGGGCTGCGGTACTGGTAATCCTGTCTGTCTGTACTTTAAACCTTAGAGCCAGCTTTTGCTGTCTGACTCTTCATGTCCTTTTAAAGCAGTTTTTTCTCTTATGGTGACTGCATTTTTCTTTTCTGTATTTTAAACTGGACTGGGTTTTGACTAAGATTTGGGAAAGGTTCCATGCTGGCAATCTTGAAGGAAGTGGAACTTTTAAGGTTGAAGAAAAGTAACTATGTACAGAGTCAAAAGCATGGAGAATGCTGTAGTCTTATTTCAGAATAAGGAAAGAGAGGGTCTAGTGGATTCTATGTGGGAACATACAGGATAAAATGACCTGAGAGTACAAGACATTACATAAAGTTGTTTGTGCTCATGTGTGAGTATTTTTAAATCACTTTTCAGGTCATATTATTCCATATTAGGGACCAATCATTCTGCTTATTTTTAAATGAAAAAGTATCCTTTTTTTTGAAAAACAAGTGACTGTGTAAGCAAGGGAATCTTTTATTAGTTTCATGGTTTCTAGTGTGTCTTGTAAAACCATGTGGATTATGTAAATGTGTGTGTTGTGCATATTGTATCTGATATTAGTTTCTCCTATGTTGTTTCAAATTTGTTACATTTTCCTCTTAACCAAAAGAGGCTAGAGAAGAGATATGGACTTTGATAACTCCTGAATGAAATTGTTCTGCTTGCTCTCTAGCAGAGGACTCAGCAATCTGTATGAGAAAATAAGAAAAACAGATAGTGTAACACTTGCATAACCTCTTGATTTGTTTGTTTGTTGGAAGGAAGGCAGGGAGTTTTGTATAACACGGCCAACATGATGGAGAACTGAAGTTGTGATAGAAAACTTTAAAGCAAAAAAGGGCCACTTTAATCATGAAACAAACATCTGCTCTTCCCCTAATTGAATTAAAGGGTTCACAGTTGTGAAAAGTATTTACGTATGGGAAGATTGAGAGATTTTCTGGGTATTTGTCTCATTCTTAATGCTTCTGTAGAGTGTGCGTACTAAATCATTACAAAACAGTATATTTACAGCATGTTAAGATTCACTGCATGTTTTCCAGTAGAGAGAGAGTCACAGAGGTGCAGTCCAGTTAACCTAAATAGTCAGGTTTATTGGTTTGTGGGGCTGGAGGAGGAATGCGGTGTGTTCCTGGCCTCCAGTTATTCACAGTTCTACCTTGTCTTCATCCTCTCAATTCCCTGCCTTCCCTATGCCATCATACATGGCCTAGCTCGCTGCACCTCACTCTTAGTATTTCACCTACCACCTGTTCCCCTAGCTTGCTCTCCAGGCTTCTTTAAATGTCCTTGTTTTCTCCCTGACCTTTTTGTAAAGTTGTGCACAGTCCACTCCATCCCATCATGGACTTTTGGATATTTCCCTCCCCACCTCCTGCCCATATTTCTCTCTCCTGCCACCTTTTTCTATCTTTTTCCAGCCTTCCTCCCCCATCCTTCCCCCATTTACTCATCTCTTTGTGTTTGCTTGGGTACCGGCAAGGGGAGCATTACGAGCACTTCGGTCTTAGTGCCAGCGTGGCTCCCAGCAGCCAGGAAAGTCCTGATCAGCCCTTACATCCTTGGCATAAGCATGCTTTGTGAGGATGGCATTTGGGCTGTCCATTTGGCACGTAGGAGCTGTGAGAGGCTGGAGCATGCTCAGTGCAGGTGGAATCTTTGGAGAATTTTGCTGCTAGCTAACAAGTCTCTACTGGGCATATGTGCATGAGATTTATAACTTTGGTGACATTTGGATTGTATTTTAATGGAGATGGCCCAAGGCATCTCCCAGACACCAGGTAGCCTCTCCCCATACCAAATTTAAATCCCCCCCCTCAGAGTGTGAAAGTACTAGAGCTTCTCAGCAAAACAGTTGTAAGAATTATTTTAACATGAGCAAAACAACATACATTTCCCTACTCTCATCCTGGGAAACAGCAGAGCCATTTAGCTGAAACTTTATTATTTTTTAAAAAAACGTGCCTGAGCAGATGCAGAGTGAAATACTTCAGCCTGAGCTGTTAAAGATTGGCAAAACTATATGAAATTGAAAAGAGGGTCCCATAATGGAAAGTGTGAGGCAGCCTTACCTAACGACACTGTTACCTGTGCTGCCAATAGTATATTACGGATGCTATACAGAACTTAATGTTTCGTAGGAATGAGTTATTGGTGTGAAACTTTTGTCTGTAGATATATTTAGATTTTTCAGAAGCATAGGATAAAATTTCTTGGCTTGCAAGCCATTCAAAATGCTCTACTGAAAATTAGAAAAACTGACATTTTTTATTCTCTGCAAATTTCAAAGTGGAATACTCTGTAAACTCAAAATTCAGGCATACAATAGATAGCTTTTTACTTTAAAATTCATATTTTGGTTTTGAAATAAAAATCTTTGCTTAGATTGAGTTTCTTCCAGCTTCAGAGCAATTAAATGTTAATTAGGCAGTTAGTACTTAAAATTTTAAGTGTGGAGTGCTTAGCTGAGTTCCAGAGCTATAGGATTTGTGGGGTAGATTTGTGCATCTGTCCACTTATATGGTTTCCATTACCATAGTGTTTGAGCATCTCCCAACAAGATTTTTCTTCCTTCCCAGCTGTAGGAGCAGAGGCTTGATTGGTTTTATAGGATGTCTGTCTGAGTGAGTGTGTTTGGGTGTCTGAAGAACTTACTGAGGGAAAGCAAGTTAGAAGTGAATTTTCTCATACGTGATCAGTTCACTTGTCAAGAACTAGAATGGGCTGTTGGGCTGACTGGCTATTCAGGACCACAGAGACAGCCAGTTGATTTATAATCCTTGGTGCTAGAAGAAACTCCCCATATATAAGTCTGGTGACTGATTCACAGCTCCACAAAGCTGCTCTGTTTCCATAGTAGCAGCCTCTTGTGAGATACATTTCTTCAGTGGATCCTTGGACAGTTCCTCACGCTTAGCCCTGGTCTACACTGAGGGTGGGGATTGACCTAAGATGTACATCTTCAGCTACAGGACTAGAGTAGCTGAAGTCAACATATTTAGATGGATTTACCACGGTATCTTCATGGCACTGAGTTGACCGCTGCCTCTCCCCCATCGACTCTGCCTGTGTCTCTCGCAGTGATGGCGTACAGGAGTCGATGGGAGAGTGCTCGGGGATCGATTTATCGCATCTAGACTAGATGTGATAAATCGACCCCCGATAGATAGATAGATAGATAGATAGATTTTCTACCTGAAAATCTGGCTGGTAGTGTACACCTGCCCTTAAAGTCTTCATGAAGGAGCTCTCCAAAGACGCAGCATCAGTTCTTAGAAATGAACCTGCAGTATTCTCCTGTGAGTTCCGGAAGTAGAGTGATCATTGACAGCTCTTAAAGACTGTCAGATTTTCATGTAATTCATGGCATTTGCTTTAATATCTGTACATATAGAGCCACAGTGATCATCCTTTCACTTTAAAGGGCAATTGTTTTTTGGTTTAAAAAAAATAGCGCTTGGTACCCTGTGAAACGTTGCAGGTGTGAATTATGAAATATGTAATACTTAGATCAGCACCTTCTTGTTGCAGTAGTTATTTGTCACATTTTCTCCCAGTGAACTCTTTTCAGAGTGGATGGTGTCACATGCAGTTCCTTTGAGAAAATAGCCTGTGTTTTTGCTCATTCATCCAGCTGCAATTCAGTGTATTGTGGGGTTTAATGCATTCCCAAAGACAAGAGAGAAATCCAAGAGATACCTAGCCATCCCAGTAGGCATCCTTGGCTGTTTCCGGTTCATAGCCAAAGACCTAGCAAGGTCTTTTTCATTTTGGAGACATTCCTGTTTATGTGTAACTCTAGTTTCTCATGGGGAGATAGAACTATGGGCCTGCCCTTTGCGACGAGGATTTGAGAGTTGCAGTCTATAAGGGTTAACTCAACTCAGACCTTCTTTTTCCCTCTTCTGAAAACAAGGTGCTTTTTGGCACCATCCCAGTTTTTTGATCAGTATTAATTTGGCCTTTCATCTCAAACGGTCCCCTACTCTGTTTTTGTCTATAGCTATCCTAGGGAATTCAAGTTTTATGCCTTGTATATGAAAAGAGCCCTTAGTTACTAGTTAGGCTAAAGTAGACCATTTTGCTCACTGTTTATTTAACAGTGTTCTTCAGCCCACAAGGACCTCATTGTTGTCTCCACTGTAGAAGAGTAGTTTTCAGGAATCAGATAATGGGGTTACTTATTCCCCAGCCACACTGACACTTCTGACTTCCTTCTGCTTTGGAGCCCAGTTGCATATTGGGCTTCTGAAGATAATGATCTGAAGGATAGTTAGATGCAGGGTGAATTATTTATCCCTTCAGTCTGTGAAATGTATGGCTCTGGGCAGACTTGGCTGAGCCTAGACTGCCAACTGTTGCTTCAAAAACATTTCCAGTGCTGCATTGCTAAGAATGCAACTCCAACACTACTGTTGTGTGGAGGGAATGCATTTGGGAAGCAGGACTTACTTAGGATAGGTAACTCCTTATTAGCAGATTAAAAAGCCTTTTAGATTCTGCTGTCATTAGCCACAGGCCATGCTAACTCTGAATTCACTATATCTGCACAAGTGGGGGGAGGACTGATGGGAGGATGGGAAGAATTTTACATAGGTGTGTTTGAATGCCTTTAATGGGGACATGGTTTCTGTTTTTGTTTTGTGTATTCGTACGTGCACCTCGCTCTTCAGATCGACTCATTTTACTAAATTTGAAATAAATACACTTTGGTTAAAAAGTAAGGGCGCACATCTTTACAGGTTTAACCAAACGTCCTACTCTCTGCATTGCATGTATAACACAGGCTAGTTTCATATTGATATTCGTGTTTGCAAACACAGCCACAGGACCAAAAACAAACAAACAACAAAAGATAAGCGCAGGACCACTGATGTTACCAAGACTGCAGATGTATTCTTTTAAGTATTCATGTATCTGGTTGAGAGTTTTCAAAGGGTTAAGTTAGCAAGTAGATGGATGTACTTTGTTATGGCGTTGTTGCTGGGATCTGATAAATGCAAACCGACAATATACTCTAAGAACTTAAGCATTAAGGCACTGTCTGTGTTTCATAAGATTTATTATTTGTAGTGTTACATTCTACCAGTTGTTTTTAAACGCTGTCTTAAATTAAGGTGACTGCTTGGGATTGTAATGCACATGTTGCATCAAGCAAAAGGAATCTTAATAGATTTTCCAGAATGTTAATGGCAAATCTTCTCTCCTTTCCTTGGTAACTTTCATTTAATTTCCCAGATGCTAGAGCAGTGGTGTCAAACCTCTTCAGCTTGAGGGCCAAACATGTTGTTTCAGAAAGGTCAGGGAGCCACAGTTGACACTTGGTGGCATGTTTTCTTCCCTGTTTTGCTCTGACTGCACTATTCATGCCCCCACAAGTTCCCCTACTGGGATTATCTCCATATGGGGGAAGTCTCCAGTGAATGTAAAGTTGGCATAGTCAGTTCCTGCCTTTTCCTTGGTTGAGCACATTACACTCCAGCTACCTGTACATAGCTGGGTGTGCATCCCTTAGTAGACCACTCAATTGGCATAACTTAAAGCAGCCCTGCTTTGGGCTGGAGCAGAGAATTGAGAACTGATAACTGGCTGTTGGTTCTTAGTTTCTCCTCTTCTGGGCTGCCCTGGGTGGTTGTAGGGGGTAAGGGAGCTATTCTGCTAGGTGCACTCCCTTCTGCTGGGGCTCAGGCAGAGGCAGCCGAGCTGTTAGCAGAATTCTTACATTCTAACAGAAGGAAAAGAGCAGCCAGAACGACCTTCTTCTTCCCCTTGTGATGTAGCAGGCAGCCAGCAGGTGAGCTGTCGAGTAGCTGTGGCAAAGAAGAGAAACTAGCTGGTCAGCGAGCTTCTGGCACAGTGTTGGGAGGCATTTGGGGTAGTAACCCTAACTGCATCTCCATAGTGTTTTAAATCAGCTCTCTCACTCAAACTTAAAAAGGGCATGAATCAGGAGACACATTTCCAATTATAGTCAAATACAAAATTTCTTTTTAACACCGTCACTTTCCAAGAGCACAGTTGTCACAGATCCACAAGATCTGGGCTGTGCCTGGGAATCAGTCCCTTGGGCGTGACCCCTGAATTGTGCTGGACCCCAAGAAACCACACAATTCCACAGTGGCAGGCCCGTGGCCACCCTGACACCAGAACTGGGCGTTTGGGCACAAGCTGTCCCTGTTTCTCTCCCTGCAGCCTGTTCAGCCGAACCAGACGGCACAGTGCTCGCAGTAAGTGTTTGCAGCAAGATCGCAGCCTTCTCAAAGCAAGGTAATAACTTATTAGTCACCTGGCGTACAGATCCTGACCGTGCCGAGGTTAGCATAGCAAAGGCTAAGCCAGAGGTCAGACTGGCTATGAGCCATGCTGCTATAGCAACCATCTTTGATTCCTCTTGGTCTTCCTTTCTTTGTGTTAGCCCCATCTGAGAGCTCCCCTGTTCCTCTGAGAGCTCTGTTGGTAACACAGCCACATCACATGACATCTTTCCTTTTTGTTCTCCAGCTCAGGACTTGCTCTGCTTCTCTGCAGAGAGGTGAAGGGAAATCTTCCTCTTGGCTGTTGTTTACTAAGTATGAATTTGTTGGTCATCGGGGTTTCCATTCTCTTCCGGATCCTCCATATGTCAGCGTTATTCAGCTCAGTTGGAAACAAGTTATTAAGACTCTATGTGAGTCAAACACCTCATCTCTTTCTGATACACACCATGTGTGTCTACATGCTGCTATAGTGTATTAAGTGTAGACACCACCTGCGCCAATGGGGGTTCTTCTATCAGTTTAGGTAATCCATCTGCCGGAGAAGCAATTGCTAGGTCAGTGAAAGAATTCTTCTGTCGACTGAGGTGAGGTCAGAGTAGCCATGTCTCTCAGGGGTGTTGATTTTTTTCAAGCTATGTGGATGAAATTTCCTTGTGGAGAGCAACCCTCAGTAATAGTAATGCAAAGCCCCGGGGGAAACAGAGGCATGGATAGGAATCCTAAATGTATCAACATTCATCACAACAACTTAGAGTGGTGAGGGCCACATGTTGGACATCACTGTACGAGTGGGGGTGAAGAAGGAACTGTTAGAAGAAAACCCTACTATGTGGTTTCTTCACTCAGCTAAGGTTCCTCCTTAACCTCAGTGCTTATTTAAAAACTGCAACAATAAATATCTGTAAAATGTTAGTTTGTTACCTAATAGTTCCCCCAGAGTTGAAAATAGCTTGTGTCTGTTGCAGCGAAACTGAGTGTTATGTAAAAACAAAAGACCAAGATTGAGGAAGAGGAGCCTGAAAATGTCATGTGTAGATTGTGGGGAGCACGTAAGGTAAATTGTAAACAGATGTGACGTTGATGCCCTTGATATTGTTTGATCTGTGCTTTCTAACAGAAGCTAGTTCCTTATGGAAAGCTGAGACATACTGTGCATTTTTTGTCTCCTTTTGCATAAGGACACTTTGTAATAAACAAGATTTCTGTTTCTCTAAGTGCTGTGCTCCTGCTGATTATTCCTGATTATACCCCCTATTGAAGTAATAGGCATTTTCTGGTCTGATCCTTTCTCAACAGAGCAATGATTTTTCATGTCAGGAATCAATTACATGTACAATGAACATGAGTTCTTGAATGATTGTCTTGTTTGCATTTGTGTATGTGAAGTTTGATTTTTTTTAAAAAGGGCACTAAAAAGATCAGACATAAGTGTGAACAGTGGTCCTCCAAGTGTCTCCATAAGTTGTCTGTTGGCCTTTGATCTGTTGGAAAACAAGAATTGTCATCCAAATCCTGAGCCAGTGCTTACATGGCAATAAGAGACCCAATAGCTTTGCAGTTGTGGGCCCTGGGACTTATCTAAGCAGGGAAGCTACATCAGCATAAGAGAGGGTGTGAATTAAAATGATGTAAATTTACACTGACAATTAAAATTACACTGGTTAAGTCCTTTGTGGACATTGTTATTCCAGAATGATGTCTGCCTTTGGGGTTTTTTTTCTGTCACTTTGGAAGCAGTTTCTGCTAAGCCAAAAAAGCCACTCTTATCCTGGAGTAAGAGTGCCCACGTGATTGGGTTATATCCGTCTAACTGGAAAAATCTGTGTAGATGAGCACTTAGGGTAGAAATGCTCAATACCAGCTTCACAAAGTTGCACAGGTAAACATTTATTTTGCAGAAAATGGAATATCTTGTCCCTGTTGGTGGGTGGTCAGATGACTGTCCAATTTCTAAATATTGTAAGTGGGGACAATACTTCCATGAGTCCGGGGGGTTTTGTTTTTTGATGCTGGGATGCTAATCTCTTGGGGAATAGGTTACTTTTTCTCCCCTCCCTCCCCCACCAGCAATGGATGCACTCTGTGATTTAGAGTACTGAAGTGTGTCATGATATGACTAGTACTGCTCCTGTGTGATGATGGTGAAAGTTATTCGGTGGCTAGCAAGTGTTAAATTAATGTTGAGAGTTTATCTCTGCCTGCTTGCATGGCTAATTATGACTTGACACTTCTGATTTTGTGATTTGGCAGCACCACAGAAAGTCCTTTCTGAAAACCTCAGATTGATTTCACTCTCAGCCACCTAACCATGATACTAATTTCTTGAATTGCTGAGCTTTTATCATTTAAAGCCTATATAAAGGCTCATAACACATCCTCTTAGAATATACATCCCTCTGTTTTCCCCTTTCTCCCATTAACTTTTTACTATTCCATTAATGCCCCATTTTAAAGTGATTCTAGAAGTAAAACAGTGTTTTGGGTTTTTCTTTCCTTAGCCCCCACCTGCTTTCTCCCACTCCAGTTTCTTTTAATGTGGTTGTTATGTAGTTGGTTAAAAACCTAGTAATATGAGGGTATCTGAATTACATTTGTTAACACTTGGCTGAAAAGTTGATTTTCTATAGGACTGAGAAACTACATTGGTTTCATTGTAACTTCTGGGGAAGACAATTGCCTAGGTCATTTGGGCTCATGTAGATTGGTTTTTTTATTCTCCTCCTCCATCCTCCTTTGAGCTGTTTTCCCAGTTCCAAAATGTTCTCATCAAATATCATGAGGACTTTGCTGAATGAAATTCAGCAGCTAACAAAGTGAATAAAATTGTGCCTGATAAAACCTTCACAATGAATGTTGATTGGTACTAGTCTGTCACTACTACAGCATGAAAATGAAATATATATCTGAGTAAGCAAATACTAGTTTGGCTCAAAAATCAATTTTCCAGCAAGACTGGAGCCAGATACTTACCTAGAGGAATATCTCCCCTCCCGCATTTTTTTTTACTCCCTTACTAATCCTTTGAATATTTTGAGATTGGAAGCTATGTGTATTCTCTTGTGATTCCTTTTAGTTTTTTAGCCAAGTTTGTGAAATACTCGGTTAAAACAGTGGTGTGATATTTGCTTAGAGTCTGAGTATATATTTACAGTTAATATATCTTAGGTCAGTGTGATGCTCTATCCGAGGCACCCAGAACACTCTCTGCGTCAGCATGGGAGAGCTGTGCTGGAGGCTAGACAGTGTCAGGTCCCTGCCATACCAGTCTATCTGCCTCATCAGCAACCTCCAGTTCCCCAGAGACTTAGAATTGGTATGGTAATTTACAGCTTTTTTTTTTTTTTTTTTTTTTTTGCTTTCTGTGTGTATAAATGCGTCTTACTTCTGTTTGTTCCATTCTGTGCATCCGATGAAGTGGGCTGTAGCCCACGAAAGCTTATGCTGAAATAAACTGGTTAGTCCTTAAGGTGCTACAAGTATTCCTCGTTTTATTTATGGATGCAGACTAACACGGCTGCTGTTCTTAAACGAAAGACTTCTCTGTGCAGCATCTCAGAAATCGTTTGCTGCCTGCAAAGAGGCAGTGTACACGCCTGGCTCCCTAAGGCTACACGTTCTACATTTAAACACGGCACTGAGATGATTTATAGTAAATCTAAGAGTAAGTTTAAGTGATACTGAACAGAGATAACAGAAACTAGTTAAAAGCAAAGCAAAACATGCTTTCTAAAACTTAATTCTAGCAAATTGTCTTTGCCTAAAATAGTTTCTTTACTTACATCAAGCTACCAGCATCTCCAGCCCTCTAGGAGGCAAGAAGATCCAATGTTCACAGACTCAAAGGTTGCTGTTTCCTTTGTCCCCTATGTGATAGGTAACCAGAATATCTTTTTTGCCCCTCTTATATTTCCCAGAGTCCACTGTCTTTGCCTCAGGAGCCAAGAAAACCACCTGGGGGTTCAGACTTCCTGGTGAGCTCACCACGCTGTTTCCTCCACTGTTTGATTGCTTTGGTTACCTCTTATGTAAATGTACTTTCATTGTGAATGGCTTACAAAGCTTGCCCCAAATAAGTAAATTCAGTCCTTTGTCTAAGGCAGGCTTGTCTAGCCTTTGCCTCCCAAACATATTTTAAGAACGTTTCCAGCACACACAACGCTTCATACACATCCCGTACTGCATCACTCAGTGATATTCAGGACTAGTGTCTCACTAGTTTTTGTACTACCTTACTCCATGCACATTTATAGTACAATAATATATACAATCAGTTTATTCAGTTGCTTATTCTTTGTGGTTCTGATCACCTGTTCTCTTCTTTCCCGGGGTGTCTGGACCCAGCTTGTGACAATCGGCATAGATCTGTTTTCCAAAATGGCATGCACCAAATTATCTGTTAAAAGCTGATGATTTCTCTCTCAATGTTTCAGAATTGTGGTTTTATGTTCACTTTAAAATTTATTTCTTAAAATAAGTAACGAAGCTGTCAACTATATATGTATTTTTTAAGTTTAAAAGTTATGTATTAGCAGCCAATGCTTCCCCCGATCTAGTTTTTCTTTTTAAAATGCTTGATTAAAAAAAGTTAAAATTCTGTAAGAGGATTCATGTTTTAGTTTGTGCAATAATAATATATTTCCAGATATAAATAAATATCCCTCCCCCAAACCTCACAATATAATTTAACTTTTAGGTTGACAAAAATTAGATTTTTCTTTATTATTGGACATTTCAGTACTATTTGACCAAGAAACCTAAGAGCTTAAAATTGTAGTCTTGATGGATTAAAAGAGAACATTGTAGAGGTGTCCTGCAACAGCAGAGAAACTAATTAAACGTGGTTCTACTCAGCAAAGTGACTGGGGAAAATGGCACAATAATCAGTACATCTTCACTCTGTGTGCATTGAGTTCCTTGTGATCACATTAGAGGGGCTATGTTTTTTTGATGCTTCATACTACCGATTAGGCTTGTAGAAACAACACAGCTATGGGAGAGTGAGTTGATAGTATTTGTTTCGTGTCACACACCACCCACAGAACAGCTAACAAACTGCTGAGCCAATTTTGTATCTGATACACCTTGATTCTGCTCTCAGAAAACAGGGTTGCACAGGTGTGTCAGAAAACAAAATTTGGCCTGTGCCATCTTTTACTAATATTTAATGGCTGAGCCAGAACGAAGCCAACTTGATTTTGAGATTCCATTTCAATTTGCAGGACTCATCAGTAAGTAAAATGTTTGTGTTTTTCCTTGTAAGCAAAACACATTTGAATCATTCAAATACTAAAATTTATTATCCTGGGATGCTGTTTTCACAGTATCCCTTTGTCAGATATGAACCCCATTTTTAGAATTTAGGAGGAAAGAGCACTTTGAACACTTGAAAATATTTTCATTGTTTACACATTTGGGCTATTCAAAATAATAGGATTTTTTTAAATTCTGTTTTGAGTTTTAAAACAAAAGACTGCTGCTAATGATGTTTTTGGGAAACCAGTTTCTCTTTTTTAAAACAGTGCCATTGTCGTGTGGTGTAATGCATGATTTACAGAAGGGAGAACCTCTGATTATCGCTCACAACCAGGGCACCTCTCTCCCAAACTGGCAGTTGCATTGCTGACAGGGTAAAGCGCTGTAGGCATGGCTTATCTAGGCAGGTGGCTCAGGTCCTTCTGGTGTCTTGGAAGCCATCTGCCAGAAGGCCCTGAAATTTCAAAGGGAGGACTTCTGTGGTACATTTGGGCCCAGGTCAGCTCCTGTGTTTTATTCTTCCCGTTCCACACACGTGGAGAGACTGCTTGCCTTCTGCCTGATGTAAAGGCCAGCTCCATCCCCGTACATTTGGGAGCTATTTTAGCCTGTTACGAACTGATTCAAAGGAGACCAGTGGGCAGTGATGTGGGAGGTGAGGCTCTCAAAATAAGCCAGTTAGAGGCTTAGGAGATCCTTGTTGTCAGGTTGAAGCCGTGTTTGACATTTGAAACCTCGTGTTAAACAGCCCTCAGTGTCAGGGAAGAATGATGTCACCCTGACAAAGCTGCTGACTTTCTTTGGAGCCATTCAGTTCCTGTGAGCTTATTATCTCACAGGGAAGGTTGCTTTCTTGCTGGAAGTCATAATAGCTCACAGTGGGAATGAGCTTCAGGCTGTTGGGACTGATCCAGTTTACACCAGCATTATGGTGGTACTGTGGAATCATTGAAGAGTCCTCCCCACAGTGGCCTGAGAGTTGCACTTCATTGAGTTTATTGTCCTGCAAACCATTTGTCATGCCTTCTGGTCCCTGTTCCCTTCCCCATGTGCTCAGTGTCAAAAGGTCTGTGGGGCACAGAGTTTCGTTTGGGGCAGACTAAAGCCCTTAGGAAGCCCACTCAACTTCTTGCTGTTTTTCACACCAGTCAGTGTGGGCAGTGCTGTTATAGTGTCTGACTTGTTATAATTTTGCTGGCCAGAAGCTAGGATCTGGGCTACACTGGGGTTGGGGTGTGTGTGTGTTTCAAACTAAGATACGCAACCTCAGCTGCACTATTCACATAGCTGAAGTCGAAGTATCTCAGTTCGACTTACCTGGTCGTCCTCACAGCGGTGAGTCGATCGCGGCGGCTCCCTCGTCGACTCCGCTTACTCCTCTTGTGGAGCTGGAGTTCCGCAGTTGACAGGGAGCACATTCAGGAATCGATTTATCGCATCTAGACGAGACACGATAAATCAATCCCCGATACACTGAGCACTACCCCCCCATCCGGCAGGTAGTATAGACGTACCCTAGAAGACTATAAGAACGTAAAAATCGCCATACTGACTCAGATCATGGCCTGTGTAGCCTAATAGCCTATTTTCTGACAGTGTTCGGTGCCAGGTGCTTCAGAGGGAACAAACAGAATATGACAGTTATCCAGTGAGCCACCCCCTTGTCATCCAGTCCCAGCTTCTGGCAGTCAGAACATTGGGTTGATCCCTGATCATCTTGGCTAATAGCCATTGATGGACCTATCATCCATAAACTTACCTAATTCTTTGTTGAGCCCACTTATACATTTGGCCTTCACAACATCCCCTGGCAGAGTGTTCCACAGGTTAACTGCATTTCTTTAAGAAGTGCTTCCTTATGTTTGTTTTAAACCTGCTGCCTGTTTCATTGGGTGAACCCTGGTTCTTGTTTTATGGGAAGGAGTTAAAATATACTTTATTCACTTTCTCTAAACTATTCATGATTTTATAGATCTTAATCATTTCCCCCCTTAGTCGTCTTTTCCAAGCTCATCAGTTCCAGCCTTTTTAGTCTCTCCTTGGATGGTAGCTGTTGCTTAACCCTAATCATTTGTATTGACCTCTGTACTTTTCTCATTTCTAATGTGTCTTTTTTGAGATGGGGCGACCATTACTGCATGCATTATTCAGGCTGTGGGTGTACCGTGGATTTATACCAGTGATATATCAGACCTCGGTAGTTTGTGATCAGCATTATCCAAAAGAGCCACAACAATGTGAATTAATTGTTTCATTTACTGTAATACTATATAGTCATATAGTCCTACTTGAACAGTATGAGGGGAAATATTTGTTTATATTTTTTTCTCACAGCAAAATGACTGACAAAGTATTTTATCAACTACTTAAATGATAACAGTTAAAGACCCCAATCATTTGTATGTATAGTTAGAATTATGCATTACTGTGCCTTTTATCAACATTGAATTTCATCTGCCATTTTGTTGCCCACTCAGTTTTGTGAGATCCCTTTGTAACTCTTATTTTGTGAGCTTCACCTTCTGTTCAACTAAAGGAACTGACTGAAATGTTTAGCGGGCAGTAGTTATACCTCTGTGGGTGGCATGCAAAGGTTAGTATGAGTCTGGCTAATCCTTTACCTTACTGCTGCTGCCCTTAGATCAAAATTATAAGAGCTGTGTCATACTAGAAAGCTAAGAGCCAAGAGTGAGAACTCTGATTGCCTGGTATCTTCAGAGAAGCAGAATTGTAGGCAAATCATTTTCTCTTGCTATCTTATGCAGCTTCCAGTGATTGTAATCTTAGGCTTTTCATTGTTAAAAAAAACCCCGTATTGACAAAAATTTAGTTCACAGATTTTTGATATAAGAAGTTTAATACATTTTTTTTCCTATTGTACTTAATTTCAACAAGTAGCTTTTGGAAATCACCAAGTACTCTTTATTTTTGTTCTGATGCAGCTTCCAGGTGGGAGTCTCCCTCAATACGTGAAGACATGCGGCCAGAAATATGGATTGCACAGGAACTGCGGCGTATTGGAGATGAGTTTAATGCTTCCTATTGCCCAAGAAGGGTAATTTTATTTTGTTTCCTTATGTGCAAACTTTGAAAGGGAAAGGTTTATAATAATTTCTGCAAATGTTTCATGTTCCCAAATGTACAGAGATGTGTGTAACTCAAATGTTTGTGTATACATGAGTAATACTTACCTAACCAAGGCACTAGTCGTGACTCTATAGTGAAGGTTATTTTGAGTCTTGCACTAAAACTGGGATTCAGCCTCTTCTCTGTGAAGTATACAGTGTATCTTCCCCTAATTTAAAGTACCCAGAGCCATCAGAATGCTTTCAAACATATTTAAGTGCTTTGCTGGAACAAGACTATAATCTGTGAGTAAAAATTGGGTGGTGGGGAAGGAGGGTGTTTAGGCTTTTCAGGCAAACCTGCAAATTTAGTTTGAGTTAAAACTCATTAAAGCTGGGCCTTTTAAGAAACTTTCTTTTGGTAACTCTTGCTTTTCTTTTGCTCATTTATCTAAAACACCCCTGTTCCCACAAACCCCAAACTGTGCACGTACACGTAGTCTGAGAATCTCTCAGACAGAGGCTGCTTTTCATACTTTTAAAATAATGCAACAGTTTTTATTTGTGTTGTGATGTTGATGGACAAACATTTTAGATGCTGAATGGACGATCGAGCACCATCATCTTTAAATTAAAGATGTGTCTCATTACTTCTCCTGCATGTCTCCCCGCTCACAGCGAGTTGCCTCCAGAGTCACCCCAAACACTGCTGCTTATTCCTCAGGCACATTGTTGCTCCTCCTCTGCTCTTAGGAGAGATGGGCCGCATGATGTGGGATGCCTGTGGGGCAAACAGCCATGGTGTGGGGACTGCGGTGAAACGGCTCTGGGTCAGTTGGTACCTCAGTGCTGAGGTGGCAGTCCTTGGACTTTTGCCTTTCTTGGCACTCTAGCACAGCCCTGCTCTGACCTAGGCAGCCTCTACAGATATGTGCTTCCCTGCGCACAACTCTGCTCCCTTCCTGCAGTGTGGTTGAAACTTTTCTTATCTTCTTTTCAGTCTTAAAATATACTGGTACTATTTTTAAAAAACACATAAAATTATAGTGCTGTAAAATTCTGCCTTTATGAATATGAGGCGAAGTGGATAAAATTGAAATTACAAATCAGTCCTAAAACTAAGTTAACAATTGTATTTTAGAAGGTATTAAATCAAAAAGTGATCGACTTGGCTTTACAATATTAATTCTACACTGCTTGCATGTTTATATGCAATTTCTAGCCATTAACTTGTCCTTTCACTCTTTTGAGAGGAAAACTACACTAAACACAAGTGTCACTAGGTCATAGTCATAAAATTTAAGGCCAGTGGGGACCACCAGACCATTAATCTGACCTTTATATCTCAGGTCACTAATGCTGCCCACTTACCCCCATGCTAAACCCAACAAGCATAATTAGACCAAGGTGTTACAGCCCTCAGCAGACAGGTGCACCGGTACTCAGGATCCCTATCGAATAAATGAGAGCTGAGCTGAGATGTTAACTGCGTGGATGTTTAACAGACTTCCATGAATGGTAAGTCGGTGACACAAGATTTTTTTTTAATTAAAAAAAAAAAAGAGAGAGAGAATCCATACAGTAGTTGTCCATGACTTTCATTTTGGGGACTTTCAGCTGTCTGTCTCAGTGCAGCCTGTTCTTCTCCCAGGCTGCTGCTTGGCCCGATGAGCCCTGTTCTCCTCTGGGTCATCTAGTTCTCTGTACACCCTTATTTCTCTCCTGATGTTGCTAGTACTTTGTATGAGGTACTGAGTTTAGCAGCATATACCACAGCTGCATTAACATAGTCTGAAGAAAAATCTTTTCCTAAGTATTTAAATTTGTTTTTCTTTCATTTTTGTTAGTGGAACAAGCTGATGGAAAAGACTTGCTTTCTTGTTACCTGGATGATCCTGTCCCTGTTGAGGGAGGGAGATTCCCTTTCCCTAAGTCAATTTACATGCTATAGCAGCATAAAAGAGCTAATGGAGTCCTAGATTCACCCACTGGAGAATTCTGCCCGGCACAAAGGCTATTAACATGTAATATTCTGTCCTTTGTCTGGTACTCTCATTTTTCTTTTTCTTTGAGGTTTTTGCACTGTTGGAATGTGTTTTGAAGTCATTGCAATTGACTTCTTTTCACTGTAAGTTTTCTACATCTCTCTGGATATAGTGCTACATTATATAATATTTTTCCTTTGGTTGTGGTTGGAATCAGATCTTGAACAAGAGCATCCACGGGATACATTCATAGTACGTTATTTGTCATCCTATTTTCTGGCTTCCCATAAAACTCATTCTGTGGTCCCCACAGTATGGATTCAACACTGTTTTAAAAATTCAGCCAAAACAATTAAATAGAAATATTGTTCAAAGGTAGCTGACTCAATGCTGATGTCCTACTTGTGCATGGTAAATATATTATATTCATTTTTATGGTATGACCTAAGCTGTACTGTAGAATGAGTTAGAATCGGACATCCAAGTTTAACTCATAGTTAAAAACCCTTTACTATGTGTGTGTGTAACTTGAAAACTAGAAAAGCTGTGTTTCCTGTACATGCCAAACTTCACAGACCGTGAAGGCATTAATATAAATGAACATAAAAGTGCTTCATCTAGTGGTCCATCTCTGTGGATTCAAATGAAACTGCTTCTTAGCACTGAAGCAAAACTTCATATTTGGGAAAACAAAATCTGAAATAGCTATTTTGACATTGAAGGACTCTTGGGTAATGATTGAATGCCATGAAAATGTAAAATTTCTTTTTATATGCAGTCGTCTTTTAGCTGTGTTGGTCCTGGTATATTAGAGAGACCAGGTAGGTGAGGGAATATCTCTTATTGGACCAAATTCTGTTGGTGAAAGAGATGAGCTTTTGAGCTTCCAAGGACCTGAAGAAGAGCCACAGAAGGTGGTCCAGTAAAATGTATTACCTCACCCACCTGGTCTCTCAGAAACTCCATTTTGACAGTTGTGACCCTTAATAAACTGGTTTCTGTATATAATTCAGTAAGATTCTGAAATTAAAAATGATCTTACCCATTGTGCAAGTGTCTGTCTTAGGGCAGGTCTACATTTCGGGGATCAGTCTACCTCAGTTACACAACTCCAGCTACGTCAATACCGCAGCTGGAGTCAGCGTACCTTAGGTCGACTTATTGCCGTGTCTGCACTGCACTGGTCTCCTGTCGACTTACCTTATGCTTCTCGTTCTAGTGGAGGACCAGAATCGACAGGAGAACGATTGGTGATCAATTTAGCCAGATCGACACCCCCAAATTCCCCCCCACACACACTGGATTGATCGCAGGGCGTCTATCCCCCAGTAAGTGGAGACAAGCCCTAAGCGAACTTGCTGGGCAGTGTGATCTAGTGGCTAGATCCCTGTACTAGGAAACAGGACACATGGGTTTCATTCTCTGCTACTGCTCTTGAAAACATTTCATGATTGTTTCCCCATCAGTAAAATGGGGACTATGATACTTAGCTTCCTTTGTAAACCACTTTGAGAAATATGTATGAAAAAAGTTATATTAAACTCTTGTTCTAATTAATCCAGATGGATTGATTTTAAATCACCAGTTCTAATCAGAATTTCAGTTGGCAAACGGGAAACATTTAAAATTAATCTTTTTTCATTTGTGATTTTTATTAGTTTTCCTATAGAAAGGCTGATTCATGCTGATTGGTAACCATTAAAACATGCTGATTTGCAACTAAATATGTCCTTTACACTAAATCTGGTACTTGGTTTTTGCTAACCAGGAGATAATACTACAGCTATATGCATTTATGTAATCAATTGTATAGTTTAACATCTATTTTTTGAGGTTTTTAATTTTTATATTTATGTTCAAAAATTTACTAGCTTTTTACACATAATTTGTGTCAAATTGCAATGGGATGGAAATTGGAATTAAATTATAACTGCACAGAACTCTGCATTCTAAAATTGCTAAAGTAGTGACAACTAATAAAAATGTGTTGCATATGTAAGGGGGGTGGAGCGAGTTCATCAAAACATGTTTTGCATTTGAAACTAGCTGATTAAACTAAGTATTATCTGTGGTGAGTGAATGGAATTGATAGTTTCTGGTTACTGTGTCCTTCGAGGTTTCAGAACTAGTAGATCTTATCTTCTCGCACCTTGGTTTTTATTCAGAGATTTGAAGAGGAAAATAAGCTTTCCTGCTTTTTCAGCTCCCAGTTGGTTTCTCAACTTTGAACTAGTCATTGAACTGAACTAGGAGAGTAAAATGAAATGACGAAAATAGTGTCTGACAAAAGTTCGTTCAGCACTAACAAACTCTAGTTTAGCACTTTAAACAAGCTCTGCTTAGCCAGTGATTTCTACCAGTTTACTCATTTCTTTTCTGGGGGACACCACTATTTACTGCTCTCCATTTTTAAAACTGACCATTTATTCCAAAAGAGAGTAGTCAGTTTCCTGCTTTTTCTTTACTTTTATTTTCTTTTATGTGGGAGCCTTTACTGCAGAGGATAAAATAGGTGTTACCAATCATCTGCAGGGTACTCTATGGAGTTCTTTCTTCCCCATTGATTGATTAGTAGATTTGTACCTTCTCCTTCCATCGGGATGAAAGGACAGCCATGACCAGGGCTTTGCAGCTCTTGCTGGAGATCCAAACAATCCAGCTCATTCCAAAATAGCAGCTAAGTTTTTAGGAATTTACTCCTTTCTGTTGTATACAGGGTCTCCGTGATCAGTAGGGGCACAATGTGTTAGATTGCAAGTGGCTAAATTCTTCATTCTTCTATGTTCACTCAAAACAGACAGCACTTGGTCCATCACAGCTGCTGTTTGACCTAGCTCACAGACCTGTTGCCATCGGCCAGGAGGTTTTCCTGTCCTCTCCTGTGAACTTCCCTGACTCAGTTCTCCCCCACTCAGCAGAACTTCGTGTCTGTTCTTCTCACAATTCCTCCTGGTGGTGGCTGATCTCCAGGGAATTTATTGAAACATATGCCCTTGCAAGAGTCGCATCATCACCACTGAAGACAGTCTCAAGCTTGTGAGTACCTTTCCTATCCAGAAGTGCCCAGACAGGACCACATCAAGATCCTTGACTACTGAGCAGTGAGCCTAGCTTTGTTCTAGTTCAGGGACATGGTTTCTGATTCACTCTGCTGTGGTGTGGCCTCTTATTGGTAACTAAAGGGGAGAACTTCAGCCAGAGAGGAAAGGGTTCTTTTAGAAGGGGTGGAGAAGGATGTCAAAACTTAGTAGTCGTGCAGTTAGCAGGCTGTACAGGAGATGTACAGGTGGACTGAGTTGCCAAGGCATCCGTTTTAGGGAGCAGTCCATGAACAGGACAGCCATTCTCTCATGTTGCTCGGTCTGGGGTGGGGATTGAAGTGCATCTCCTTTGCTTGTCAACGGAATTGCAAGATGAAAAGTCTCTACTGAAACGTGCCTTCTCTGCATGCTGTCTGTCATACTGGGGCTCAGGCTGCAGGATTCTGCCTCTTCTGATATCTCTACACTGCAGTTAAACACCCGTAGCTGCAACACTCTCTGCTAACTTGGGCTGCCAGGCTGTAAAATTCCATTGCAGATGTCTGGGGTCCCAGAGTCCAAGCTACAGTCTTCCACTGCTTGCATCCGATGAAGTGGGTATTAACCCACGAAAGCTTATGCTCTAATACTTTAGTTAGTCTTTAAGGTGCCACAGGACTCTTTGTCACAGTCTGGCGCTGGACATCTACACTGCCATTTTATAGCCCAAACCCAAGTCAGCTGACATGGGCCAGCCATCGGTATTTTACTGCCCTTAGTGACCAGAAATTTTCAGGTTAACAGAACTGATTTGGTAAAGTCGGCATAGGTTGTCCCTCTTTGGAACCTCAGTGCTGTATTTTTCCCTAGGAACCTCTGTGCATTTTCGTGTTGGTTCTCAGCCCAAGTGGCTTTTCTAGGGGCTGTTACCTGTGTGTGGAGAGCCAGGTGAGCTGGCAGCAGACTCCTGCCACTACCTCTTTCTGGTTTCCACAGTAATAAAGTATCTGACGGGTTCTCAGTTTTTGATTCCCCATTATTAATCAGTCTCCTTTCCTCTAGTCCTTAGCTGGCATCAGATAAGGAAAGGGTTTGATGTTTCCCTGGTGATTTAAGCTATTCCTGCATAGAATCAAGGAGCTCGGGGTCACAGAAAAAGGCAGTTTGCCACCATCCTAGATGGATTTCCATATATATTAAGGAATCACATGCAAGGAAGTCTCCCATGCCCTATAGGCTTTAGACCTCACTCCTTGTATCGAGGATGCCACCTGAGCACAGAGAAAATCTGCCTGATAGAGAATGATCTTTTGATATGAATACAAATCTTCATATACCATTCTTGTGTGGCTCCAGAACTTCCTCACATCCAACTTTCAAGCACAGGGTCTCGAGAGCTGTTGAGCAGGGATCCTCTGTCTAGGCCTCCAGCTAGCTTGGCCTTGGCCTTGACATTGAGTATTGCTAGACAGTGTCTAGTTTTTAGAGTGCTAGAGGCTTCCAGTCATAAAGGACAATCTGATTTTAGCCTGAAATCCGATTTTCTGCATTCTTCTCATTTTAGATTGTGATTAGGAGATTGCTCCTTGCAAGGGAAATTGACTGTTTAGCAAAGATGTGTTGCTAACTGAAGAGAGAGACATCTGCTATAGCAATGGAGGAGGAGCACCTCAGAATCCAAAGTGTTGTAGCCCTTTCTAGAAGGAAAATTTATAGGCAAGGCCAGAATTCCCATTTCAACAACCCTCACCACTGTATAGGAGTCTTCAGAGCATAGAAGAGACTAGAGTCCATAAGACTTCTGTCTTATGATACTTCTTTTAAAACTTGTTTTCCTCCTTGTCAGTTGATTACAGTTGCCAACTTTAATGCTTTATACAAGTTAAAGAAAATTTAAGACACTAGTTGTAAACATTTGTGTGATGTGTGGGTGTGTGTATGCAGTGTTGTATTCGTGCTGGTCCTTGGATTTTAGAGACAAGGTGGGTGAGGTAATATCTCTTATTGGACCAGCTGTTGTTGACGAAAGAGACAAGTTTGCAAACTACACAGAGCTCTTCAGGTTTGTGTGGGTGTAGACATTAGTAATTTTTCTTGGTCCATTTTAAAATGGAGATGAGTAAAATTGTTTCATGTTTTCATTTCTGTAATTCTTTATTTCAAGTGTGGTCTGTCTGAGCCTTGCAGATGGTGTGTAGTACACTCTGCATAAACATTAGTGCTTAGTCTCATCAAATTGGGGGCTTTCAGAGCACATGAATGTATCTGCTCAGAGTTCCCTAAACCTATTGGCACTGACATCAGTGGATTATCTCCTCCTAAACATTGTCGCAGTTGTTGTTTTGCATGTTGAAGCATTTTTTGTTACAGTAGGAAGAAATGGAATTGTTTTTCACATGGTTGAGTCATTAAGCCCTTTGTTTTCTTTGAAGAGTATTTGGGAAATTACAACTTAAACATACAGCTTTATGCATAAAGTGCTCAACTCAGTCTCTATTGCCAATTGAAAGCCATAGATTTAAAAGTTTTCTATATGTTCGAATAACATAGCAAAAGGGTCTGAAATTGACATTAACTATTGAACAGGCTGATTGCAATATTTGCTCTCAAATAAAAAATGTGTGTGCTTTTTTATTGCTTCTGGGGGGAGAAAACCAAAACGCCATCACCAGACATGGCAATACCACAGATTTCGGCTGCAGTTTGTCATTGAACTGTTTTGAGGAGGTGGTTGAAATGTTGTTTTTATTTTGTATAAAATTGAGAAGTAAATTGAGGGCTGTTGAGCATTCTTAGGGGTGCAAAAAGCATGAAGCTATGTAGTGAGGTTAGAGGTGACTGAGTGAACTATTAGTGCAAAACTAGCACTCAGACAAGTGTAAATGGCTGGACAAGTGAGTTCAGCAATGCATCGTGACTGTCCCCTGCCCCCTTCCCACAAGACCGATTCTCAGACTGGAGAGAGCTGCACTGTGGGATGGCTGTCCTTCATGCTCAGCGATGGAAGTGCTGCAGATGTGATCACAATCAGATGCCTGTGGAAGTGAGTGAGCACACAAAGCGCAGTGCTTTTCTTTTACCGCTTCCCTGTCACTGGTGAAACTGAGAGCACAAAAATTCTGCAAGTGTAGACATAGCCTCAGTGTGCTGTGGGAAGCTTATCCATCTACTGGGGCCTGAATGGGACTGAGGTGGGGAGCAGAAGTAGGAAGTTCTGACCTAGGTTTTATAGGGTTCTGTTAATGTCAGCTGAAATGTGGTCATGTGTTTTTGATTGCTGTCAGGTACTTCGTGCTAAAGAGGCACCTTCTTTTATACTGCTGTAAATTAAAATAACAGTTTGTATTACTGTATTGCCTGGGGCCACAGGCACAGACTGGAGCCCCACTCTGTTAAGTGCTGTACAAACAAAGAACAAAAAGCTGATCCCTGCCCTAAGAGACTTAAAAAATATGAAGGGGCCTTGTGTGACTTGCATTTTCTCTCTCCTGGAATAAAAGTTGTATAAGGTGGTTGGTTCTCAACCAGGGGTACGCATACCCCTGAGGTTAGTCATGCGTCTTCCCAGGAGTACATCAGCTCATCTAGAGATTTGCCTCTTTTACAACAAGCTACATAAAAAGTACTAGCTAAGTCAGTGCAGACTAAAATTTCATACAGACAATGCTATATTTATGCTGCTCCATAGACTGTACACCGAAACGTAAGTAGGATATTTATATTCTAATTTATTTATTTGAGAAAGTCAGCAATTTTTCAGTAATAGTGTACAGTGACACTTGTGTTTTTATGTCTGATTTTATAAGCAAATAGATCTTAAGTGCGGTTTAACTTGGGGGTAGGGAAGACAAATCAGATTCCTGGAAAAGGGGTACAATAATCTGGAAAGGTTGAGAGCCACTGGTATAAGGCAACTGGGAGTTGCACCCTTGCACCCTTGGCTGCCCCTGGGTAGGTGCAGGGCCTGGGACACCCCCCCCTTCCACCCAGTAACACCCGCCACACATCTGCCCACCCCTGCTCCACCCCCCCCCCCATTCCACCCCTTCGTCCCAGGTCCCGCCTCTTTCCGGCTTCTGCCCCCTCCCCCAAGTGATGCTGGGAGCCAGCAGAGTGGGCTGGGGCCAGGTCACTCATTGCTGCTGGCGCCAGGCCTCCCACTGACGCCTCAGGCCACCCTGGACCCCACGTCCCAAAGTGCGGGACCTAGGGCGGTTGTCTCGGACCGTCCTATGGACCAGACGACTCTGGTTGCACCTTTTCCCAGGTTGAACATCTGTGTATTAAAACCATTCCTACCTGTAATTACAGGGTAATGCCTCATAGTATTAAAAGTGAAAGAACTCTAGAAATCTTATCGCCATTTGTGCCGTTCCTTGTTTGCACTTCACTGGGCTTGAAGTGTGAAACTGGTCTGGTCAGTTTCACTTTCTGCTTTGCAAGCACAATGCTGCTGCCTTGTATCTAGCCTTGGAGAAGAATGTTCTTACTTCTTTTAAACTTAAAATATCCAACCTACATTTTGGCCATACTTTTAGAGGTTCCCTCAATCAGTAGTGACCAAATACTTGGACAATGAATGGCTAACGGGCTGTACATCTCCACACAGTGGTGGTGCTTGAAGATAACCTTCCTTGTTTGGGTGATTGGTATTGGGATGGTGGCCGCCGAGGCTAGGTCAACTGGTACTGGCAAACTCTGCTACCGTAGACACAGGTGATGCAGGCAAAACAATACTTTTTGCTGCTCTCATTTATAATGGATTGGTGGGCAAAATAAGCTTTAATAGCAAAAGCCCTTTTATGATAACAGCATCTACACCTGGGCTTTGCCAGCACAGAAATGTTATGTATCCCTCCCAAATATATATCCCCCCGCCCCCCAACTGACACTATAGGCAAAAGGTATCTAGTGTAGACCGGACCTTAGTCAGTGGAATCCTGTAGTAAATCCCTGTCTGTGAAATGTTCGGTCTGTCTGACAGAAGGTGCTGTTTCTGGCAAGACAGGTCTTTCCTTGTGTCTTTCCCAGTGTCTTTCCCATGTACTCAGACCTGTATTATAAATCTTCACTTCTCTCCTTTTGTTTCAACCCCCTGTTTTTCTCTCTGCCTAATCAGCTGCTGAACTGCCTGAAGTTGCTCTGCTAGAGGCTCAGTGCAGCATTTCTTCTGACAGTGTAATTCGCTGGACATCTATCAAAAAGAGGAGAATAGATCTGGCAGGCTGCAGGCTTGCAAACCCTGCTGTTCAGTCCATTGCAATGGGCAGTCTTGTCTGGCTGCACTTGGCCACCAGAGTTTTAAAGGTGCTAATCTTGTGGCCCAGGGATAAGTAGCTGGAATAGAGCCTGAGTGTATTATTTTAGTGTCAGTAGGGCAAGAGGGGGAAGGTCTCCTCTCTTGCACTCTAGGTTGAAAACTGTCAATTTAATGACTATTCATTATGTCATACAACTAGATAAATGTTTTTCTCATGGCTCTATCTTTGTGTCAAGGGCATAATTTTTGCTATTCTCCAGGGCATGTACAGACATGAATTTCCTGCACTAAATATAAAGTGTATCTTAGCATTTTACAAGAGTACAGCACAGAGAAAGAAAGGTATTGAAGCTTATGTTTTTGTTCAGAATAAGGCTTAACTTTTTTAGGTGGTTGTGCCTGCCTACTAAGATTTTTTTGGCTCTGCATGGCCATTTTAGAAGAAATTGTCTGTCTCTTCATTGCTGTTGCCTGGCTCTTGTTTTTGTGAGTGATGCAGTAGTTCTGCCTTAGGCAGCCTATGGAAAGAGACGAGCAGTCTACGTTAAACTTCACGTTGTAACTACAGCTGAGAGCTCTTGAATACACTCATGTATGTCACTCACTCTTTTCTATCATGGCTTGTGATAGAAGCAATTCAGAATTCCTTGAGAAGAGGAGACTGTTACACCCTACTTGCTTCAAAAGAAAGTTGACTCACATTTTGTGTTCATCTGTGTTAGGTCCTGTATAGCTCATGAAATAAAGACATAAGGGTTCCCACAATCTGAGTCACACAAGCTTAGGTGCCAGATGAAAAGTCAGTGACAGTAAAAAGCAGATCAGAGCATCCAGTGTAGAATACGATCGAAATAGAGCATAGCTATGCCAAGTCTATGCATTTCCTACCAATCTCTTAATGATGTCCTGGACTGGACTTTTAAAAAGTAGTCTTATGCCTGCTCCCTCTGCCCTTTCTTACTGTATTTAGCCTGATTATTTTAACCTTAGAAATATGCTAATAGTTTAGGACAGTGACATCAATAGTTTCTGTAAAAGATCAACCTAACAGACTCAAGCCCTAAGGGTAGTCCAACAGGAGCGTATAAAAGTTTATTGGGCCCTCAGGCCTAAATACCATTCCCCAGCCAGAGTTCTGTCCTCCTGTCCATATCTCACTGGGGCCCAGCCACACTGATCACTCCACGTGGGCATTTGTCCCATGCCTCTACTTGGAAGTTGCGGCTCTGTGTCCTCAGCCAGCAAGGTTCTGCTTTCCTGTCTGTGCCTCAGCTTTTCCCATTTCTCAGGCTGTCTGGCCTTGTCTCTGCTTCCAGCCTGCTGTTCTTGCTTTTGCACAAGTTGGGGCTTCCCGTCCAACTCTGATTGCTTCTGACATCAGGATTGTACTTCCATTTTCCTGGTCTCTTGGGATTTTGGAGCTCTGCACTTGCTGATGTTGGACTGGATAACACAGTTCCGTTTCCACCATTTCATTTGGGGTGGGTGGAAATATCCAGCGATGAGCCCGCAGGTTCACTTCAGTATGACCTGATCATTGCTGTTAATGTGAGTCGACCCAGTGGGAAAGAAACCCCTCCCAATGCCTCCTCTTGGCTACAGGCCTGTGCTTGAATTTCTGACTCTCCAGTCTCCTGATGTTTTTCCTTCTATATTAACTTTTCTCCCCCACTTGCTCCCCCAGTAGTTGGATATCTGCCACCCTACACCTTCTATTGAATGAGCTCATGAACAAAGCTTGTGAATCCTACAATGATGTCATCTTCAGCCCGAAGTCCTGTTTGCCAGCATGTTACTTTGCTTAGCCTAGGAGAGCAGTAGATTGTGATTTGACCTGCTGCACATGGCTGCATGTTAAAGAAAAGAACAAGGAATGAAAGGCATTGGCATAATAACTTTAAAAAATGGTCACTTCCATCTTTAGGAATCCTCTTCCAGCAACTGCTGTTCCTGTGCATAGGGATTGCTGCCCATGTGGTCTGTGAGGTCATACATTGCTTGTAGACCATCCGAGAGAGTGCCATAGCTTCGCAGTGTCTGCAAATGCCATTAGCATTGGTGGATGTGGAGGTGGTTCACTTCAGTCATACTTGGAAACGGAGCAGATTGCATATCTGACCTCCTCTCACCCCATCCATCACAGCCCCTCTGCTACCAGTCTCTCTTCTCTATCATTCTTATTCCCTTGAACATGTAAACCCCCTGTGATTCCCTTCCTTCTCCAGCCCCTGCTGCCTTCTTTGGGATTAAGATGTGGAAACACCCCTTCCCTCTTCCTTTGCACCCAACTAACTTTTAAGTCTGTGGAACTCCCTCCCCCAATGTCATTTCAAGTTAGAACTGCATTAGGTGATCTCCCTTCCTGTTAAAGGTTTTCAGTAAAATGTCTGCGTTTAGGCCATTCCTACTTGGGTTTAATGTTAGAAATCTTATCCTATAGCAACGTCAGCCAACTGAGAGAGCCATTGGAGCGAGTTCTGACCTAAAACAGTTCACTGGTAGTGGCGTCCAAAGTAAACTGGTTAAAGAGAAGAGGGTCACCTTTTTCTCCTCTCTGTGGGATGTGGTCATAGCAGGTGTGTGTTCTTTGCTTACACACATTTCCTTTAACTAAATTATAACTTTCTTTTCTTGTAATATTTTCATCTTGCTCAGCCTTATTGCTTGATGCACTTTAATTATTCAGCACTCCGCTACAATTTACTTGTATTCTGGGTGTGTCTTATGTTTCTACTGTTGGTGTTGGAACTTATTTTCAAACATTGGGGTTGGCAGAAGAGGCCAACGGTACAGTTATCCCCAGTGACAAAAACCTGTAGTAAAGAGCAAGTTGTCTAACACCCAGTCCTATTTCCTCCTGTGTACCTGCTTCTTCACTTCCTGATGCTTTTATTTTCCTTTTTAAGTCTTGCCACATTCTGGCTTTTAAAACCAGTAATTCCTCTGGCAGGGAGTATTGGGCAATCCCTACATCTAAAACTTTTCTGCCACCACTAACCAAATGAGCCTGAATGCATCACCTCGGCCTGCCTACAGAGAGGCCTAAGATTTCTCCCATAATTGAGACGCCGCTGTTGCTGGACAACTGGGGCTGAATGATCGCTATGACTTTATGTAATCTTGTCCTTATGGTTGGCCTGAAGAGAAGGAAATAAAATAAGTTTGTGCCTGTTTACAAATTTTATTTCATGCAATGTTTTGTTTTGCCTTTGAAGTACTACAGATATTCGGTTTTGTCTTCTGTCTTGCGGACCCAGAAATAGATTGAAAGTTTATTCAGCCCTTACTTTAAGAGGCATGGTATTGGGGCGGGATAGTTAGATTCAACTTTTGGTGAAGTTTTGATACCTGTTTCAAATAAAGAACAAAACTGGACAGTCTGAACAAAACTGATTTCCTCTCCAAATTAAGCAAGTTTCACCAACAGCCACCTTTATAAATCATAAGAAGGAAGGATACAGATCTAAGGTAAGATCCTTTACAGATAAACTTCAAACATATCCTCTTTTAATAACAGACAAACACAAACTCTGTTTTGGCATTTGCCAGTTCTAGTTAACAGTCCAGATATTCAACTTCCTGTTCGATTAGGGGCAATTCACTAGGCTGAACTCTAGGAAACTTATTCTTTCTTTTGAGCAGATGTTAAGAAACTGACTTGTATCTATTGCCCCAATTGAAAATAAAACCTTGTTTATTTCAGTAAATTTATGAGAAGTCAATATTGAAACTGAAGCAAAATCAATTCTGTGTGTAAAAGATAAAAAATGCATGCTGTCGTGAAGTGTCCGCAGGCATTGCATACAGAAAACTGATTTCCTCCCATCTTGTTACCGAGATGCAGAGAGGAAATGCCCTGGCCTTATCGCAATTCCATTATGTCAGGCAAGTTCTCGAGAGCTGGAGTAACAGCTTGAAGAAAACTGCACCAGCTGCTGTGGAGTTTCTTCTGTGTCTGGGGAGATACTGACTGCCTTGTGTGAATAATTACCGTTAACTTGTCTCAGACCAGTGTTGATCATAACTGGCCAGAGGCTTCCAGCCAAACAATTACTTACCCTGCCTGTCAGGCAGAGAGGGGGAAGTGTTCATTTTAAAAAGCATTGTCTGTCATTTCACAGCATTTTTGACTTCGTGTGCAGATATTATTAAGGAAATCACTACCACAGGTTTCAGTTCCAAACAATGAAGCAATTAATCTGATTTTATTGAAAGAGTTGGTTTTTGTGTGTTGTTTTTACATATGTTTAGTCCCCCTGGAACAGTGTCTTCCCAATTGTGGTCATACGTAATAGAAGGGAAAAACAAATCCGGCTGTGTGTGTTTGTGTCCGTGTTCCATGCTAGCTATTTCATTCGTATCACATTAGTTGCTTGCTTTCCTGATTTGCCACATGTGAAACCTGCCAACAGTTCACTGTAGTCAAAACGTAACAAAGTAGAACCTCAGAATTACAAACTGGCCAGTCAACCACGCACCTCATTGGAACCAGAAGTACGCAATCAGGCGGCAGCAGCAGCAATTCAAAAAAATCAGCACAGTACTGAGTTAAACGTAAACTACTAAAATATAAAAAGAAAGTGTTTGTTTTTTAAAAAAAAAAAAAAAAAAAATTCACAAGGTAAAAAAACTTTCTGTGCTTGTTTTGTTTGATTGTGAAAAGCGCATTTTTCTTTTGCATAGTTAAGTTTCAAAGCTGCCCGAAGTCCATGTTCAGCTATATTAAGTCAATGTAAGCTTTTGAAAGAATAGCCAGAATGTTCTGTTCAGAATTAGACATTTCAGAGTTACAAATAATCTCCATTCCCAGAGTGTTCCTGGTAACTCTGAGGTTCTTCTGTATAACAAACATGTAGTTTTTTATATATTTTTTCCCCTATTTTACATTTTTCTCCTTTTAGCTGAAAAGAGCAAAGTTGTTTTTAGATGTCTCTACACGTTACAGAGACCAAATCATTGACCAAACACTGTTTACACAGATGGAGTCACTTGAGAACAATTTTAGGTTCACTAGTTCATTAGTTCTGGCTCAGATTGCCCTTAGCTTTATTTCGCTTCTTAGCATGAATGACACCAAATCACTGGTTTTCTTAAATAAATTACAGCTACCAGATCTTACCCGTTGGGAATTTGAAACATTTTTCAGAGTCAACAATTTGGACTATGGCACAATTATACTCTGAGAATACCTTATTGTTGGTTTTTCCCAATTTTTTTGTTTCATCTATACCAAATCACATAATTTACATGCTATTTTTTTATAGGTAGACAGTCTTAGAATCAGCTTGGTGTATTAAACATGTAACAAGTTTAAATATAATGATCGTTGCTGTGGTTCTAAAATCAGTGGTCCCCAAACTTTTTATGTCAAGTTCCCCTTACTGATAAGGAAATCTGTCTGTACCCCACCAGAAGTGAGGTTGGGGGCCGAGAGCCACAGTTGGAGCAGGGCTAGGTGGCTCTCCCACTGAGGCTGCCCTAGGCCCTGCTGTACCCCACTCTCTCAAATGTTCCTCTGTGCCCCCCAGTTTGGGGACCACTGTTTTAAATGAATGTATGGATTGTTAGTGTTTCTGAAATAGTAAGGAGGAGGAGTCCCTTACATCTGGTATAGGTACGGCAGGTGCAAAGTTAACATTCCACTATATCCCACTTAGCAAAATGGAAGCTATATCTGACCACAGCTTTAAAACAAAAATACCCAACTATCTTGTTAACTCCTCAATATCTTCTTTGAGTTCTCTATTAAACCATGATTAACTCGCTTTTAAAATCCCTACAATGGTTTGGGAAGAATTTATTGAATTACCAAAGAAAGCAATGACCTATCAAATGACTAACTTGCTCCTCTTTAAAAAAATTTCTATTCTCTTTTTCTATTGGTATTATCCAGCATCATTCTGTTAATTTCAAAATGATCTATCACAACTGGTGAGTGTGTAAGCCGGTCATAAGGATTTCTGGAAAGGAGATTCCAGGAATGAAAAAATAAACTTCTTTTCTGTTGCAGGGTTTCTTGGATAATCCAGCAGTAAACCACCAAATTGTTTTGCGCCTCTTACGGTATATCATCCGCCTCATTTGGAGACTGCAGTAATGGATTTGTCCAGAGAGAGACATTCTGAGCTTGTCCACTTGTCACCAGAATCCAGCAAAAACAAGCAGCAATAGTGTCCTTTATCCCTTTTCCTAAAGGACATCAGATATGTTGAGAGGAGCAGTAGGACTCCATGTTTGTGAAAAATATGCACATAGACTGTCTCATTTTGTCCACTATCAGAAGACAGCGCATTTTTAAATGAGAATTCACTGTGAACACATCATGATGGATTTTGGAAACGGATATATAAAAGCTTTATGAAGCAGGACTTTATGTGAGAGTGGTGTTTACGCTGTTTTTTCTTGAACTTTTAAAAGACTGATTTGGAAAGATGATGATCAAACATTATTGAATGATTTTCATACTCCATTTTCTGGAAACCTGTAGACTAATCTCTGATATAGTCTGCAGTGGAGTTAACTGAGCCAGCTAACTTGCAGAGCTGCCTTAGTTTGTTATAAAATAACTGTGTACAGATTCCCCCCCCCCCCCCCAGCAAGGAGGGGTCAGATTCATGCTCTCCCTCCGTTCCTAGCTCCTTTCATGCAAAAAGGGGCAAAATCATGATTTGGAGCTAGTTGAAAATAGGTGGAAATCTCGTCTACCACCTTAAATTCAACTGTGTGTGTGTGTGTGTTACACAAACAGCATACTTCCTACTGACTGATTTTAAACTGCAGCTAAGTGCAACCAGTGCGCTCTCCGTGAAACTTCCACCTCTTCCACCCTACCAGCAGGACTCTCAAAGTTGACCTGAAATTTGCAGTTTAACTGTGAATGTGTTATGCTTCAAAAACCATACCAAGTTGCCTTTCTAAAAGTTCTCTATATCTAATGAGTCTGGATACATTTGTTTATTATAGAACATAGAATGTTGAAGGTTGGAGTTAATAAAACAATAAAATATTTGTGGAGTAAAACAGTTCCTGAGACACTGCAATCTTGCCCGAAGTTGGAGGCTTGCATATCTTCAGAAACTATTTTAAACTCCACTTAATATTTTACTGTGACTGTTGAGAAACCCAGTTGGTATTGCTGGTTTTTTAATGTTTTGGATTTTTGCTAGAGCTGGCTTTGTACTTAAGACCTATTCTGAGAGCTGCAAGGAACTAACAAACATTGACAGTTGAACATATGGATTGCTGACTGAGTTACATTCGTCTTGAGGGCAACAGTACAATATTTGAATTGGTTGTAGTGGTTCAAAAAGTTCCACAAGTGAATAAAGATCCATTGGAAGCAAAAGTTAGGCCATTTTGAAAGTTCTAGCAAAACTTCCATATAATCTTTTAAACTAATACAATTTTAAGGGCACTCAGTGTCTACATACATGGTGGGGAACTGACTGTAGTCATACATCAGACATTCTGTGACTTGTTTAAAGATTAACCAAAACCAGCACCAAGTTAAATAAGGATTCCTGTACTGGAGTGACTCACTAATTAGGTTATGGGAGGCATCCAGCACAGAAAAGTTTTAACTTACCTGTTCTTTAATTAGCTCTTCCTTCTACAGAACTCCCTTTACCACTTCTTGGTTCACTGAAGTTATTCCAGAAGGCATCATTCTGTGAAACCACAAACACCATGGATTGCATGACTTGTAAACTTCTGGTATTTAGAACATAACAGAATGATGCATTCTGTAACAACTTCAGCAAAACAAGAAGTGCCAAGAGGACTTCACAGAAAAAAAAACACTTTACTTTTCATTTTTAAGTGTCTACATGGAATGCCTCCTTGAGCCTGTTGCATGGGTACTGTAACCACAGATCTAAGTTTAAACTGAATTTTCATATTGGTTATATAGTTCACCTTTACACCATGGGAAACTGCATGACAGGTGCTTTGGGGAGCGCACAGTTCCTTCAGATGGTGTGGTGTATTAATGTAGAATTTACCCCAGTCTGGCTTCAGAATTGTCTTCAGAATCTGGCTTCCTTTTGTATGCAATGCAGAGAGCTTGCATGATTCAGTCTGTTTCTGTTCGCTACAATTTACTTCAAAATGCCGCATTTTATTTCTGGTTTCACCAGCACCATAGAAAAATATGATAGCTTTACTTCCAAAATGTTGCAGTATGTTCATCAGCATATGCTAAGTGCCATTGTGTATTTTTCAGTTTTGACAAGTACATTTGATAATATGTACTCTATGCACTGACCACTGGTGCCTCTGGGGCAGGTGGAAGGGCTCCTCTAAACATGGCTCTGTTCCCCAGTTGTATTAATCCACCCCTGTGAGCAGTGAATCCAGAGGATAAAAGCACATATGGGCTCTGTAGGCTGAATCTTTGTCTGAGGAGTTGGCCTCAATTATCAGAGCAGTGTTGGGTTTTTTAAAAACTTTTTTAGAGACCTATTGGTGACTTAAATTGTATCTGGAGTTTCAAGCAGAAATTCAGTAGTGCTGATGGCAGATAATCACTTCCATAACAGCATGGTTTTGGCTCATACCAAAGTACTAGGCGTAAAGGAGAGTGGGGAAATTCAGAATGCCCTACATGTAATGAAGGGAGCGGGTATAAATGTATGTTCAGTAGGGAGTTCACTGTTCCCAGATGCTAGAAGTGAGAATCAGATTGGAGGGGCCTCTGAGACCATGACTTGTGTTCCATTTTGAACATTCCTCACCCATCAGTCACACAACCATTAAATAGATTAAACACACATCTGATTTTCCAACACTAGAGGTTGCAGTCATCTTTTGCACAGATTTGGACCCTAGCCACTTGGAATGATGTTAGAGTTGATCAGGTGCTTTCAGGTATAAGAGTCTTGAAACCTCCTCATAAGGCCACGTTGCCCACTAGTTGTCAGGATGAACAGAGCAGAGCTAGCTTTGAAATTACGATATGTACCTTTATGAACACACCAAAGACATTTCTGTTTACAGTACCCCCCCACGCTTCTACAATTGGCGCAGGCGCACATGTGCACGCACACACGCTTCTACAAGTGGAGCACTTTATTTCAGTTCTTTTAAATATCGTGCCCTCGGGAGAGTTGGCATCAGTACTACATGTTTTCTCCCTCTCCATCCCACCTCTTAATAAGGCTCTGCTGGCCCAGTGCCTGGAGACTTGGGTGCTTTCTTTGTACATTTACCTCTAGCATGGTAGTGCAACAGGTTTGCCACCACACCATGGCTTCAGACTAGCTTACTATAAGCGTAATAAATGATTAAAACCAATTCTGTGAATTATCTTGAACATTAAAGAACAAGATATTGGCACCATGTGACTTGGACTTCTCTGCACTCTTGTTTATCAAGAAGTTTCCTGCAGATGTTTTTATGGTTTGTATTTTAAAAAAATAACTAAAACTAATCCCATCGTTTTGACAATTGAAAACTGGTTTTGTGCCTTGGCAACCTCTGTGCCCAGGTTAGATTTGTGGGTGGTTTAAGAAAAAACTCAATCTCAACATGACATTAAAAACAATTAATACTTTTTGCTACATTGTTAGTGAAGGAATTTCTTTTAATTCCATATAATCCATACTCTACCCTGCCAAAACTATTTTATGAAGAATTTTCTTTGGTTGTGGAGAAACCAGATTCAATTTTTTTCCTACAAAACTTGTATGTTATGTGGTATTATGCTTTTTCTCCTTCAACAATTGTAAATATTTGAGTATTTATTAGATTAGGGCATCATATTATTCTTATAATCTGAGCCAAATGTCTGTGTGCAATGTTTTGTTTCTTTTCTTACTGTGTCATGTAAAGATTTGTACAGCATAAAAGTAAAATACTGGTTTTCTAAGTCTTTTTTTAGAATTTGAACTTGGTAAATACTGTAGATTCTTTTTTCTTTGTAATTAATGCACTCTACTGTTCCATAATGCTGTAACTTGTAGAAATGTATATTTATTTTCTGCTTATTTAAGTTCCTGTAAAGTTTTTAATGAATTTTTACTGGTGTATATATGGAATTAGTGATTGATCAGTTTAGAGCACTGTCTTTTAATTCAGTGCAATCAATAACGTTTAGTTACTGAGTAAAATTTTTAAAGTGCCTAAGTGACTTAGGCTCCTAAGTCCCCTTTTCAAAAAAGGCTGTGACGTACCTAAGTCAAGTCTCACAAAGTCCAGGGGACTTGGGTTTCTGTGTGCCTAAAGTCTGTCTTGAAAATTGTACCCACAATTTCAACCCCCATTTCGGCCACTTTTCTTAACTTTCTGGACTTGATTCAGCACAGTACATAGAAGCAGAGAGATGAAGTAAAATGTGACATAGAGGTGCAAACTAGGCCAAACACCAAAGCCACATCCAGAATCTTTGTAGTTCAAAGCATTAATTTGTTACATATAACTTGATCGGTCTAAGCAACACCTTATCCCAAGGGGGCAATGGCAGTTTATTCAAACATATTAAACTGAAATGCAGCAATCTCAGTGCAGGATTGGCACATTGATTTTCTCATTCTCTACTGCCTTCAGATTTCACCATCCCTGTGCTCCTACTGAATCTGGCTGCCTCACTTCGTCCAGCTGCCAGAACTGAAAATTATGCTGTAGATTTCAGTTCGATAACTTGATAGTGCTTCCTGGTAACTCAATAATAAACCTATTTGGGATATTAAACACCTTATCCTCAGTTTACAAAGTGCAGGACCTGCTGTTACCTCGAAAACAAGAAGCCCCTGCAAGTTATTTATAGAACTACTTTCTACATTGATTTTTAGAGTAAACTTTTTGCATCCAGGTTTCAAGACCACTCATTACTGTAGTTAAGCTCTTCATCAGGTACAAACAAACATAGCACTGATCATGTACTGATTAATCACTAACTTGTTTCGTAGGAGCCAGCATATGTAGCATCTTTATTGCAATTTCCCTGGCTTACTTGTGGTTTGCACTGATGAATTTTTGACAGGGTAATTGCCACTTTACTTGTGCAATACTGCTGTACATAGCTACAGATCTTTTTTTTAAGATGCAATCTTTTATGTTAATGAATTTTATATAAATAAAACTTCCATCTATTTGTGATGAGTATTATTTTGCTCAAATTGAAAATGTTATGCTCTTCTGAGCTAAGATGTATGGAATTGTAGATGGGCTTTAATTAGCTGTGTCTGATACTTGTACCTGTGCAAATACAACTCTCCTTTCCAGGCATTTTAACCTTGCTTAATTTAAGCATTTTCCATGTCCTTATTCAGGATGGAGTTTGGAAGAGCATTTTTTTTTTTCACACCCCATTTCAAAGATACACTTGGAAAGTCTTTGTTAAATGTTTCCCCCATGCTTTTGTACCCAGAGTGCTTCAGTCACTGTGCATGAGAACCTCACCGGAGGAAAGACTGGCGCTGGCTCTGTCACGTTTGGGTTTGCATTCCGATGTCACTTTTCCACCGCACACACTATCAAACACCCGTGTTATGTCACGTGGACCAGTATGGAATTAAATAGCTGGTTGGGAAGAGGGGATAGTTCAGTGGGGTTTGGATCAGCCCCATACTGTGATAGTGCAGAGGCTAGAGGGCATCACTAAAAGTTGTACATGACACTCGTTACAGGAGTTGTGAATGCCATAGAGGACAAAATTAATACAAACGGGCAGAAAATGAGAATAAGATTCAACTTAGAAATCCCAAAGTTCATACATTGGGGAGGGAGGGGAAATAATCTAATGTAGCGGAGGTAGATATGGCCTGTACTGCAATGATTGACACAGCCCAAATCCCTGCTGAGAACTGTGAGGGCTCAGAGCTCCAGCCACGTGGGGCTCTGGACCAAGCCAAAGCTTGAATTTAGCTCCAGGAGTAATACTAGATCCTGTCTGCTGGAAGGAGGTGAATAAAGGATGGGGACACAACACTGTGCATCCCAGCATCTTGCAGGAAGGCAGAATTAGGTTCTCGGAATTTTTTTATACTGCAAATGACCAGACATGGATTTTACATCATAAAGGAAGGGTCGGTGTTCGGTTTTCAGCAGGGGATTGTAGGGAGGAATAGGAATGTCAGAAGATGCCCTGCGGGGTTTCAGGTGCAAAAGCACAAAGTCTAAAGTGGGAGCCTTTGAAGGGACAGACTTGAGGGTGATGTGAATTGAGCCATACGTGTGAGGGAAGATCGTGAGAGGATGGTGCTGAGCTTGGCCTGGCTGGGGAACATGAAGTGGTCATGGAGAGGGGTCAGCGCGTGGCAGGATGGAGGTAAGTAACGCTCAGAGTCAGAAGGGGAGCAAAAGGAGGAAGCCCTGGTGCAGAGAGGATGCAGGCACAGCCGGGGGGTCCAGCAGCCGGACTCATTGGCTTTGGGTAGACGTGGAAGATGGTGTACAGGAAGAAGTGAGGATTTGGCAGCAGCCAGCATGGGGAGGTGAGAGGAAGGAGTCAGATCCAGAAGGCAGGAAGGGCTGGGCTGGATTGTGGGAGAAAAATGAGGATTTAGTGAGTGGGCGGGTCACCCAGGCTGAGAGGACAGAGCTGCAAGCGTGCCCTGGTGGGCTGAGGGCAGCTGGGAGGGTTGGCCGTCATCTGCACAGAGGTAGTCAGCCAGGGAGCGATAATGTGCAAGGGAGTGGGGGGGAGCCCTAAACCTAGACTGTCAAAAGGGAGACGGGGGAGCTCAAGAGGGGAGACGATGAGGGACAGTGAAGTCGTGGGAGAATCAGCTGAACGAGGAGAGCAAGAAAACCATGAAAAGGGAAGTTTGATCTGCACTAACGTGGTTCTGTGAGGGGCTCTGAGGAGGTGGAGCCTTGTTTTTGGCTAGCAGGGCCCTGCAGGGCATGGGGCATGTGCACTAGCCAGTGACTTCTGGACTGCAGTGCTCAAGCCCCACCTTGCCAGCTTTCAGGCATGAGAAGCTCCACTGTCCACCTGCTAATGGAACACGAGGAACAGCGGGAGCTCCCAGAGGGGGGAGACAGATTTCCCGGCCAAAAGTGGCTGTTGGGCCAGGCTGAGGCTGTGATGATACAGAGACACTTGACAAAGCCCGACGGGACAAGGCCTGTCGCCTGCAGTCAGCGTGGAGGCCAGATCGGGGGGGGGGGGACCCCACGAAGAAAAGACGTCGAGATCTACCAGCCTAGGGAGAGTCAACTGCTTGCTGGCTCTGAGCCTGGCTGAGGACACACGGCAGGGCCATTCCTGGCCAGGGTCCCATGATGTCAAGGTAGACCCGGGACAAAGGGTGGAGGCTAGGAAAGGGGATAAGCAGGCGCTAGCTGAGTTGCCCCGGCAAGGTCCTGGTCCCGGACGCTCAGGCGACAGCTGTTAGGGGGACTAATGACCTGAATGGCCAGTGCAGCACCTTGGCATGAGGCCAAGCAGGGACAGTCCAGGCAGCATTTACCAAAGTTGGTTCTAATGCAGAGGAGGGGCAAACTATGGCCATGGGCCACGTGCAGGTCCAAGGACCCTGCCCTCTGGCCCCGGAGCTCCTGCCAGGGAGGAGGATCAGGACCAGCTTATGGAGGCGCCCGCCCAACTCCCCAGGGGGGTGGGGTAAGTGGGGCGGAGCCTAGCCCCTGGCCCCTCTCCTCCCTCCCTCACCATCACAGGTTCACCCCCCCTGCCCACCCCACAACCACCCACCACCCCAGGGCAGCGTGGCTGCAGCGCCAGCCGGGCGGCACGGTCGGGGGCGGGGAGCAGGGATGGACAGGATGTTTGGATAGTATGTGGGAGTCCTATGGGTAGATGGGTGGGGAGCAGGTGGAGGTGGATTCGGGGGGTTCTGGGAGGCTGGATAGGGGGCAGGAGCCAGGCCACGCCTTGCTCTTTGGGGCAACCTACCCCGCCCCCATACAATTGCTGTATCCCATGTGGCCCCAGGACTAAGCTGGTCGCCCACCGCTGTTCTAGGGGCTGTATGGTGGTGGGACCGAGGAGTGGGGGAGCAGCATGTCCCCTGCAACACGGGGCCTAAGCTTATTACCGAGCCACGGCTCCCGCGCGCAGACACACGGCTCTAGCGCCAGCCGCAGACGCTGCAAGACCTGCTACAAAAGAGCAAAGTTGGCCCTTGTACCCCAGAGCAGAGCATCCTCCAAGGCTGACAATGGGGCCTTGGAGGCAGCTTGCTTTCTGGCCCTGAGTGGTATCAGCCACCTGCTAAGCACCATAGGCAGGTCAAGGTTTATTCCTCACCAACCTGGCCTTTCGATATAGTTTACGTGAGGGGCTGAGCTGAACCGGCCCCTGCTGGGACGTCCGACCTGAAAAAAAATAACCTCGTCCTGGGAGGCCTCATGGAAGCCCTGGGGCTCAGCCTGGGGCAGTCGGGGGAGGGGAGGCCTAGGGGAGCGAGTCTGTTGGAAAATGCAACCCGTGTCCAGCTAGGGCCATCTCTCCCGCTGGGGCAGGATGGTGAAAGCTGGTTCTGGCAGGGGGCAGAGCCACACGGGTCCCGTTCCCAGTCTGAGCCGCGCTGGCTCCGAAGCTGTGGAGTGTAACGGCTCGGCTCAGCACACGCTGCTGGGTGACCTCCTGCAGCGTCCAGGCTGATACGTCCTCTTGCCAACACCAGCCCACAAGGAAGGAGCCACGTCGCGGACCTGAAAGGAAAGCCAGGCTCCCAGGAAGTGAAGAGCAGAGACCGAGGCTTTGTCATCCATCTCGTGAGGTGCTCCTTGGAGTGCTGAGAGGAAAAGCCGAACCTCTGGAGTCTGAGCAACATCCAGCCCCTGTCCCCACCTTCCTGGCAGTCAAACACTGCCCTGACAGGGCCCATCTCGTCCCCTTATTTCACCATGCTCAGTACCTAGCTCCTACAGCAACCTCTGTACCTCTCTCACCCTACCACAGAGAGAGAAAATACACGTGACTGAGTTAACATTCTATTATGAGAGCACGGTGCTTCCCTATCTCCCTGCCAGAGTTAGCTGGATCCCACCACTGCAGAATTCGAACACCTCACTGCCTTGAATATATTTATCCTCACACTATCCCCGTGAGACAGGGCAGGGCTGGTATCCTCACCTAACACGTGGGGAGCAGAGGCTACAATAAACTAAGTGACTTGCCCAGGGTCACACAGAAAGTCTGTGGCAGAGCAGGGAGTTGACTCCAGCTGACATCTACACTTAAAACTAGAATGCTCCCACCAACCTAGCGCTGGCCATAGTGGGAGTGAGGCCAGCTTAATGCTGTCATATGGGCGGGGTGTGTATCTGTGTGTGTGTGTGTGGATTTTTCTCACCCCTAAGTGATGTAGATAGGTCAACCGAAGGTTGTGAGTGAAGACCTGGCTAGTGTCTGAACCTTAACCCCTTCTTTCTCTCTCCACTATGCCCATGCTGCCCCACAAAATGATTCCGGGTTCCCTCCCCGCAGTGGGAATGGGTATTCACAAAACTGCACTGTTGTACCCACAGCTGACTTTAACTGACAAGGGGAGAAAAGCCATTTTATCCCCTGCCACTTGAGATTCAAACTGGGGTTATGAGCTGCTTCGGGCATGTGTCAGCAGTTTAGTTCTGGTCAGAGCTGCTTTGAAGTTCCTTGACTGTTCAAATGTGCCTGTCAAATTAAGCTAATTGACGAGCTGTTTTCCAGCACTTCCTGGAGCCTTCAAAAACAAAAACTGCCTCTCCCAGCAGGGAGAATCCAACTGCCAGCTCAGATCCAGCCGCCGTCCGCTCCGTTAGTCACCACATGCTGTTTATTGAGCTGACGTGCGTCACTTTTCGAGGGAGGCCATCCCACTGCAGAAGCCGCCCAGGTGTGTGCTATGGGTCTGAGAGGGACCAGCCTCTGGGGAAGCTGAGGGGGAGTGTCACTCTCAGCTCCCCGAGAGGGCTCAGCTCCAGGACACCTCATTGCAAGGACTGGTGTCCGGGCGTTCGCACTCCCCTCCCTGACCCCTTCTCCCTGCCTGCAGCCCGTGACACCACGGCTCCGGGTGCTGAATGCAGGCCCGGTCCGACCACCCGGGACAGGCCAGAGGCGTTACAAGGCTGGTGAAGTCACGCTGCCTTCCCCACGCACCTCGCCTTCTCCCTCGCCACTGGCTGATGGCTCGCAGCGCAGAGATCCCATGGCCCCCAGCGGTTCCCTGCTCTGGGCCCTCTTCCAGCCAGCCCCTCCAGTGGCATGGGCTCCTCTTGGACTGTAGGACAGTCTCGCTGGCTCAGTGACCTCCCCAACCCGTGCTCTGCCTCCACCGCCTTATCCCGGGAGGGCCACCCTGGCTCCAACCCCCCATGTTGAAACGTGCCTGCCACTGGCTTCCCAAGTGCTGCCCTCGCTGTCTCCTTCTCCCACACTCTCGCCAGAGCCCAGGTCAACAGTAGATCCTCCTCATCTCCTAAGAGTTGCTATTCCCCTCTGTCCAAATCCACCCCCATCCCCGCCCTGCGTCCCAATCCACCCCCATCTCTGCCCCCCGCCCCCTCAACCCAAACCCACCCCCATCCCCTCTACTCAAACCCGCCCCGCCCCGGTTCCCTCAACCCAAATCCGCCCCCATCTCGCTACCCAAACTTGCCCCCCGTCCCCTCAACCCAAACCCGCCACCATCCCCTCAACCCAAACCCGCCCCACAGTTCCCTCTACCCAAACCCGCCCCTGCTACCCAAACCTGCCTCTGTCCCTCAACCCAAACCTCCCCCCATCCCTGCTACCCAAACCCGCCTCTGTCCCCTCTACCTCAATCCACCTCCATTCTCCCAACTACCATAGCTGCCTGGCACGAACCTCGCCCCTTTCAATCGGTTCAAAATGCTGCCACCAAAACTACATACATTGTTTCCGGCTCTGAGCCCATCCAGTCTGTGCTCCCACCCCCAGCTCCTGCTGGTCTTTGAATCCTTCACAGCCCTTCTGCCTACCCAGGGGTTTCCATTGGAGTCATTAACTGGAGTCTTCCCTTCCCCCATCTCCAGAGCGTCCCTCCCTCCTCTCACTCTTTGCTCTGTAGCTATCGTCTCTGAAGGGAAACTCCAGCCTAACATCAAAACGACTCGACTCCACCGTGGGAGGCACTTGGACCTCCTCTGCATGTGAGGTTTCCGATGTGTCTGACCTGAGCCTCACTTTACATTTGGCTGCCAACAGAAGTGCTGATTCTTCTCTGACCTCAGGGACTTTCCTTTGCCTGCCTCAAGGAGCATAAGATTCTGTTGGCTTGTACAGACCATCAACACAGCATAAAGAAGACAGCCAGCCATTCAGGAGCATAAGAACGGCCACACTGGGTCGGACCAATGGTCCATCTAGCCCAGGATCCTGTCTTCCAACTGTGGCCAATGCCAGGTGCCCTAGAGGGAATGAACAGACCAGGGCAATTATCAAGTGATCCATCCCCTCTCATCCAGTCCCAGCATCTGTCCGTTAGAGGCTTAGGACCCCTGGAGCAGGGGGTTGAATCCCTGGCCATCTTGGCGAATAGCCATTGCTGGATTTATCCTCCATGAACTTACCTTGTTCTTTTTGAACCCAGTTACAGTTTTGGCCCTGACAGGAGTGCCCAGGTTGACAGTGCATTGTGTGAAGAAATACTTCTTTATATTTGTTTTAAACCCGCTGCCTATTAATGTCATTGGGCAATCCCTGGTTCATGTGGTATGAGAAGGAGTAAATAACACTTCCCTACTCACTTTCTCCACCCCCGTCATGATTTGATAGACCTCTGTCATATCCGCCCTTATTCGTCTCTTTTCCAACCTGAACAGTCCCAGTCTGATTAATCTCTCCTCATAAGGAAGCTGTTCCATCCTCGAATCATTGATGTTGTCCTTCTCTGGACCTTTTCCAGTTCTAATATCTATTTTCTGAGATGGGGGTGCACACAGTATTCAAGGTGTGAGCATACCATGGATTTATACAGTGGTGGTATGTTTTCTGTCTTATCTATCCCTTTCCTGATGGTTCCTAACATTGTTAGCTTTTTTGACTGCCGCTGCACATTGAGCTGATGTTTTCAGAGAACTACCCATAATGACTCTAAGATCTTTTTCTTGAGCAGTAAGAAGCTACTTTAGACCCCATCATCTTGTTTGTATAGTTGGGATCACATTTTCCAATGTGCATTGCTTTGCATCTATCAACACTGGGCAACAAAATGTCAGCTGCGAGTCAGTCAGCCAGTTTAGTGAGATCCTTGGTAACTCTGCGCAGTCAGCTTTGGACTTAACTATCTTGAATGACTTTCTATCATCTGCAAATTTTGCCACCTCACTGTTTACCCCTTTCTGCAGATCATGTTTAATTGGACTGGTCCCAGTACAGACCCCTGAGGGACACCACTATTTATCTCTTTCCACTCTGAAAACTGACCATTTATTCCCACTCTTTGTTTTCTGTCTTTGAACCACTGACTGTCCCATGAGAGGACCCTCCCTCTTGCTTTGAGGAAAAAATGCTGCTTCGCTTCTGGAATTTCCCCTTTCTCTGTTTGCAGAGTTTGGAGGGTAAATCACATCTTTCCCTTTCTGTGCTGCTGCCCTTCTGCCTCGTGTTACCTCCAGCTGCATAGTTTCTGTCAAATGCACATTTCTGCACAAGAATTGGTACGATGCTCAACCTGCCCTACAGAACTCTCTTCTAAAGTCCACCCCACTTTTTCAATAACTCTGTTCCTTATTTTCTTGAGATTAAAATAGTGGTATAGACCGGGTAACATTTTCAAAAGTGCCGGAGTGTCTTGGGAGCCTAGTATCATTACAGTGATTTAGCCTCCCGAGGGCAGGTTTTCAATGGTATTTAGGCACTAAAAGCTGTGGATAGACACCTAGTGGGAGCAACAGACGCACTAAGCAGGGTGGGTGTTTAATTCATAGGACTCAGGTGCCTCTTCTGCCTAGGTTCTTTTGAAAACTCCACTAGGTGCCTAAATACCTTTGAAAATCTGCCCCTAAGTGCCTAAGCCACTGTAGAAAATAGAACTTGGGTGCTTTTGAAAATGTTACTCCAAAAGGACACTATCCCAGGAAAGTTTTATCCAACAGTTCTGTGGTACATACCTGAACTACCCTCAAATCAGTAACAAGGCTGCTGCTGATTTAATAACTCCATTTTGTTACAATGACTAACGTTCACCTGATCTGTTGGCAAGAACGATGGTGTAGGATGCTGTATCCCCGAGACAGGAAGAGGTTAATGACCAGCTATTTTCTCAGCTCCAGTGTAACGGGACCTATCGGGACTGGACTGTCAGAGACTCCCAGCTTCGCCTCGACTCTGCTCCCAGTGAAATCAAGGGCAGTTTTACGATCGATTTTGCGGGGAGCACAAACAGGCCGGAGTGTAGCATGTCTGGAAATCCCATCCAAGTTCAATCCAAAGCCCCCTGGAGCGTCTCTCTATTGACTTCAGTGAGCACTGAGCGGAGCATTGTAGGATATGTGGGGGGGGGCTCAGATCTCTCTCTCTCTCGGACCCAGCCTCCAGTTAGTCATGTTTGTATTTCCATGGGCAGGGCCAACCGCCCCCGACGCAGTGAAGGAAAGCAGCCTCGCATCGGCATATAAAATGTTTTCTGTGTGAACTGGTACAAAACACTCTCCAGCTCCAAAACTATTCACTTTGCCTCCGGGTTTGGCCTCTACCTGCTGAAAATCAGTGAGTGAGGCTGGGTTCAAATAACTAAACAATGACTGTTTTTGATAGGTAACATTTTCAATGTGTAAAAGAACTTGCCCACTCCTTGGAAACATTCACACCCTTACAGGAAGGGACCTGGGCACAGCCCTTTGCCAGGTGTACAGTGCTGCTGTGACACCAGGCAGTTATGGAAAGAAGTACTTTGCTAATATTTCCCACCCTGCTCCCCACACCGCCGCCCCACCATGTTTTCTCCTCTTTCCTCAAAGTTTACTGCCCAGTTCCCTAGCCCTAGAGCACAGGGAACCAGCTTGTCTTCAGGAGCACCGTTCCTGAGGACAAGCTGGCTCAACTTCCACTGCCAAAAATGGAAGACTGCCATCATTTTATGGGCCATATTACTTCCAATTGCCAGAGCTGTAACAAAAGGGCAGCCATCTTAAGTGAGGGCAGCCTATGGATTCAGTTCCTTCATTAGGAGACAGTGGGCGTCTTTATTAGCAGCCATCTCATTTCCACAGAAAATGGCCAATGAGGACTAGTCTCTCTGAGGTAAATGGGATGACCTCTCGCTGTGACACATGGGCTAATCTTAGCATACAACACATTCAGTTGAAATGTGTCTTCCTCAATCATTCCAGTCTGTGTTTTCTTCAGACACTAGAGAAAGAGGAAACTCAAACCCTAAAATCCCCACCACTTTGTGAACAACAGTTACTGTCAGATAATCCTGCCAAACTCAAAACTCAGTGTAAAGTCACCTAACTACGAACACATCATCTTCTCACATGTCTACCCCCACAGAAACCTACAAATAGCCCCTCTCCATTCCTCTAGAAAATCCACGGTACTCCAGCACCGGCACTGACATCCCAGAGAGACAACCTCAACTCCTCCCTCCGCAGAATCCATAACAACTGTATGCTGCTTGGGTAAGAAACAACACAGGGGGATCTACGTAGCAGAAATCAATACAGTCATGCTGCTCGCAATGGGCAGCCAATGACGCCTCAATGCTGGAAAAAGCTGCGAACAACAAGATATTGTAGTTCAACAAACACACGCATTAGTCATAGCTGGTTATGGGTTGGAAGGGGAAGTAACACCACACTCAACATCACAAACAGTAAGAATTAAAATTAACCCCACAATAACATTGGTGTCCCTGGCCTGCTGCCAGAGGCAGTACTGCAATCCGGACATCTCCGGCTGCGTGTCTGTTCATATACAATATTATAAATGCCAGAACTGGTTTGAAGATCTCCACCCTCTCCTGTCTTCTCTCAACAAGGCTGTGTTGCCAAACTCAGGGCCACCACCCTGCTCCTACAGGAAACGGCACACCCGAGAAAGTTGAAGCTAGAAGTCGATTGAGGTAAGTGAACTGGTGCATAATTTCAAATGAATTTATGAACGTTTTCTTACCAATTTCACCCAGACCCGATCCTGATGGCATAAGAAGAAAAGAAAGAGACTTTCTTGACAGCCCTATTTAGCTTCAATAGGAAAATGAACCATGCTTCAAAGTTAGGAGCTGCCCCATGGCTGCTCTCGTGAAAAGGACTGGAAGGATGCAGGGCAGAGAACAATAGCTGTGCATCTCCACAGTACCCGAATGGAGTCCAGGGTCCGGTGAGTCAGACACCGAGGAGTCATTTTGGGACCACAAAGGCACTGAGAATGGCAGGGCTTTGAATGGTTTGGAATTAATATTGTAATTATCGGAGTGAACGGAAAGTGTTAACCAGATCAGGAGAAACCTACTATTCTTGGTATATATAACAACGAAAAAACAAATATCTTACTTCCCTTGGCAAAACCCACAAAACAAACCAAGCACACATTACAGCCCATAGCTGAAACTATCAGTGCAACCTCATCAATTCTGCAGTGACTTGACAGTTCTGATCACTAGACTCCTACGCAGCAGATAGCAACTAGAAAGAGCTAACAGCACCTGGCTAACTTTCTTCCTCTGCAGCACCACTGCACTGGTCCCCAACCCACTCCTTAATTTCCGCTAGGAATGCTTTATGTGAGGAAATTGCTAGGGATTATGACTCAGTGTATCAACAATGGGTGAATCTAAGCATATGTGGCTTTCTTCATCTGATTGTTATGTCTTCTTACAGTTAATCCTTTTCCAGAGTCCCTCAGGGTTCCCAGTGGAGGGGTGAGGTAGCAGTAGAGGTAGTGAAAAAAATAAGCAGCTAAAAAAACCCACGACAGGTAAATTATACCAGTCCCATCAGTAATCGAAAGAGTTTCCAATGAACATCGGAGAGTGGGATTAGCCTGCTAGAAACTCTGTTCAAACTGAAGAGGAAAACCCCCTTCACGTACTGCTATGGAGTTTCCAGATGTGAACAGGCCGATAAATGGTTTGCTCTTCTGAGCAGCTGCGTTTTGGTGGAGAAAACAGAGGGCGATAGAATTTCACTAGCCTTCTTTGGGCTTTGCTGAATCAGCACCTCCCAGCTCTGGCAGCTTTCCTCCCTCGAGAAGCCTGAAGCAGCCGCACTGCTCCATTATTATCACTTCCACAACCAGGTCAGCTGCAATGATAGAAATGTGTGTGCACTCGTTTAGAGGAGTAGCAAACAGCTCAGCTGTTCGGAGTTAAATCGAGGCTTCTGTAAAGAACGACTCCCTCTGAAATGGGACAAAACCATGGCCCAGTTCTGTCCGTTTGTCCTGGAAGAACAGTGTCCAGTGCTGAGCACCAATTCCAGCTCCACTTTGCAGCCTCCGCACGCCAGCTGAAGGAGTCATTCGGCATATTACAGAGCATGTGACTGGGTCTGTATCCACGCCCAGAGCCAAGTTAAACTACAGAGAGAGGGTCTGTCCTATACGGAACTTTATTAGCTGCTACGTTGTCTCACAGTAACATATACCTGAACTTAAAAAAGTCTCTCTCCCAAGGGCCTGGCTGTGAAACGTGGGAGTCCTGCCTGTCTCATGCCCTGATCCTGAAGCCACTTGCTCAGAGACTTCCCTGTAAGGATGCATGGACTCCCCTTGACCTAAATGAAATGAATCATGCGAGTCAAATTTAGAAGGGGTGTGGAGGATCAGAGCCTTTGGGAATGTCTGCCCCACAATGTAATCCCAATGTCAGTAGGACTTGAGCCCAATGGAGCAGTGGCTGTAAGCCTGGGCTTGTGCGTTCACACTGAAGAGTGACCCTAGCTTACAATCTCTGGATCCAGTCTGTCAAAGGGTGTTTTGAGTCCAAGGCTGGCAGTACTGCCTAGTGGCGATACTCCAGGCTATGTCACCCAATGGGAAGAGTCAGTAGCTACAGTCCATGGTAACGTCTAGTAATATGAAGCATGTCAGGCAGGCCAGCTGGCATCCCAGTACCAAAACATCAGTAATCAGCCAACACCCAAACCAGCCGTGACAGAAATTGCGTAACACAAATGATGAACAGTGCAAACAAATAAATTGCCTACCTGTGTGTGTCCCCGAGCCCCCCTTCTCCTCCTCTTTCCACCACCGACGTGGAGCTGCTGAAGGCTGCAAGGGGCTGAGGGCTACCAGGAGAACATTTGCCCTGTCCAGGCTGCATGGGCCACTGACCATGGTAATGTCCAGTTTATTCCTGGTCCTCCAGACATGGCGCCATGGAGGGCACTCGGAATGTGGGGCAGAAGCTGTGGGGCCATTAGGGCAAGCAGCCCCTCAACAGATCTTCTTGCTGCACTCTCTCTTTGTCCCTTAAGTGACAGTCCTGCTCCAGAAACTGTGCTGCAAAGTCTCTCCTCCCACACTGCAGTTCTGCCGCCTTTCCATTTGCGGAGACTCCTTTCCTCTTTGGTGCTGCACTTCCAGGACGTCCTCTTTGACCAGTCCATGACCCTTCAAAATCCCAGTCTCCTGCTGCAGCATGGAAGGCCTGAAAGCAACACAAACCGGGGCATTATTGTCTCAGTACTTCACAAAGGGCTCAGTGCATGGTTAGAGAAAAGTGCCCGTGGAATCGCAAGGCCAAGAAATGATACTTGGTTAAACTCAGCTCCAAGATAGTCTTAGGTTAGGGGAATGCGTAGGTTCCCAGCAGCTCTCTGGACACAACTGACTGATGCAGAGTGAAGAGTGCACTGCCAATGGGAGGCTGACATTTACAAGTGGCAGACCATTTAAATGTGGGTACGTGTGGGGCGGGGGCATGCCCTGCTTTGCTGCCTAAGATTTATCGCTCCTTTCCGGCAGTACATGTTATGGAGGTTGCCGAATGGCAAACGGACATTCTAGTCCAAGCTACCGTTGGCAGTCCGGGCGTGTGTGTCACAGGTTTCCAGGAGGGCTCAGGAAATACGCCCTTCCCAGAGACAGGACTGCCTCCCTGGAGTTCCTGATGTGGGAAAAGTTTGCAGCCATCGGCACCTGGGATGGGGTCCCAATGCACGGTGGAATCACCAGGCAGCTGCATGAGCAGCCACACGGATTATGGTCTCCCCACAGCTTACGAGACAACCTGTTTTGACTACATCTACCCACGGGCTACATACAAAAACACAGCCGCATGGCCTCTCAAAGGACTGTCCAGCCAGCCATCCTCCCCTCCCCCCGCACAGCCCCCACCACATTTCTGGGCTACATAAATCAACATCCAGAATATGTATCTCCCAAGGTGCTGCAGTTTCCTCCCCCCACACCTTCCATTTTGCTCTTTACAGGTGGCTCGTAATGCTGTGGCGTGGCCGATTTCTCCGCTGCAGCATGCAAAAAGGGAAGCGACGAACGGTTCTCACTTCTAACACCCTCTGCGGGTCGCTGTGAGAGTAACTAGGAAAATAGGAATGGTAAATGCTCGTCTAACTGTTGCTTGCACTTCCCAGTCTCCATGTGGAATTCCACGTGGCCGCGTGGTGGCCAAGTCATTGCCGGCTTCCCACCATCAGCAGATCCTCGCTGCAACCCGCCGCGTGTAACGAAAACTGCTTTGGGTCATAAATGAGAAATTCCTCCCAGTTGTATATTAATAACAACAAACATGGAGGCCTGAAGTCAAGCGTCTTGCTCACCTCACAACTCATGTTTACCAGACTCTGGCTGGACAGGGCGCTTAGGGAAGGACTTTCTCTGCTCGCTGGTCCTAACTAATGCAGGCGACGGTTCGCTCCGTTTGCAGCTCTGCGGTCAGAACACATGGGAAGGGCTAGAGACCAAGCAGCTTATTTAAATCAGGAGGTTGCTTTCAGTTCTGGGGGTCAGTGGGCTAGTCTTGGGATAAAAAGGAGAGGAACACTCAGCCATGGGATTGTGATGCGCTCTCAGGACATGAGTCTGGGGAAGCCAGGCCTGAGCTGAAAAATGGTGCACTTTGGACCCAAGTCTCATTGGGACTCAGGCACGGCCCCACTCCCTTTGCCATGGCCTATGGCCCGGGTCCAGAGGGCTGACTGACCCGAGGCAGACAGATTTGTGTGTAGACAGAATCGGGGCTTGAGCCTGAGCCAATCACGGAGATTTTTCAGTCTGGATTAACTGTTTTCCTAAAAGCACCGCTCTAGGAATTATGGTGGGGCAGGTCTCCGGCCTGGGCTATGTGAGAGGCCAGACTAGACGATCACAATGGAATCGATGGAAAAAACAGGCAAACCAACATGTCCCTGATGTCCACAAGCTCCTTCAACTGTGGGGGAAGCAAAAGCCAGTTCAGGGCTATCAACACAAGATTAAGAAAAAAGCACACCTTGGAGACAGGCACAAAGGAAAAGAAAGGAACTCTTCAGAATCTGAGCAGAGGCAGGATGGTGGGCGGGCAAAAATCCTGCAAGATGCTGGATGAAGCCTTGTCCCCAGGTGAGGCAATGGGGATTTGGCTGTTGATTTCAATGGGGCCAGGTTTTCACCTGATATCTCCAGAAAAGCAGAATTCCAGGGTAAGTAATTTCCTCTTCGCTAAGGATTCCCTCTCTGCAAGACTCTCCGTCCTCTCGAAGGGGGTCTCTTGAAGGAAGAATGGGAGGGAAATGGCATTGAGCAGCAATGCGAAGGCCAGCGAACACAGTGTGAACAGGGAGACAGTACTGTTACATAGAGCACAACAGGTCAGCCGGCAGCCAGATGTGGCCTGGGGCTCACTCTCTGAGTGCTAAAATGGAAATCAGGGCATCCCACAAGGAAGCTGAACTTCTGCCGAGGCGAGGGAAAGTGGAACAAAGTTCTGGAGCGTGCAAGTCCCAACCCAGCCTGTCCCGGAGACCGACCCTAACACCAGCTGTTTGTAAACCTGCGGGGAGCAGACAGCGCACGTAGATGCTGTGCAGATGTGGGGAACGGAAGCTGCCCCCAGGCAGGCAATGGTGGCTGGCCCCGAACCCGTCAGCTGTCGAAAGCCGAAACGATTTCATCTTCCCGTTGCCAAAAGCTGTGAGAAAAGGCAGAGAAACGCTGGCAAAAGGGAATGACTTTTCTTTTCATCAAACGTTTTCACAGGAAAATAAACCTCCCTGCGTTTCCCAGCTAGCGCCTGGGCTGCCCGTCAGCAAGCTGCTGCCGTTCCCAGGCACGCCCAGTCCCCAGGCCGCTCTCTCAGCCATTCAAGGACAGATGCTCCAGTGGGTAGGACTCGCGCATCACTGAACCCTTGGGCCCGTCACTCCCAGTCTCGCGGCGCCTCCGGTCCCCATCAGTACAGTTGGGAGCACAACTGGGAGGTGCTTGCTACCATATTAACGGACCGGAGAAGAACAAGAGAGAGCCGGCACCCGCTCTTTTATCTTCCAGCTCCCCGGGCCTTCTCCCACCCAGCTTAGTCCCTGCAGCCTCCACTCCAGGGCGTGGTCCACTGGGAGGTTAACGGCTCCTGGACGTACAGGGAGGTTTGGAATCTGCCTCTCACGTTCCCCTCCCGGAGAACCGAGTCCCAGATGCCGTCTGTCTCCGGAGTGAGCCAGTAGAGACAGCCAGTTGCCACACCCAGGAAACACCCCCAAGGGAGCAGCGCACAGCGGGGGACCCTGGGCACGTGACTGCCGAGAACCAGCCCAACTTGGATCACGTCCCCAGTTCTTGTACTCGGCTGGGCTTTTCTCATCGTCCCTCCTCCTTGCACGCTCCCTCCTCCTCCTCGCACGCTCCCTCCTTCTCCTCACACACTCCCTTATGGTCCCTTTGCTCTTCTCTTTTGTCCCTGGAGTTCATGGCTCCTTCCCTGGTCTTCACCTCTCCTTATACCAGTCCCTGCACACTCCAGCTGGGCTCCTGGATGAACATATTCCTCTTCCATAGCCTCTGCTGGCATCGTTGCCTCAGCTCTTTGGATGAGGGAGCTCAGGGACATGAGGCCGGCCTGCTCGCCCGCCTCCCACTGGAAGCTCCCATCATTTCATTGGCTGTTGATTTCGGAACAGAACATCCTGGGAGACGTGACTGATTGGCTGAGCAGGGCCTGGAAGCCGGGATTCCTGGGTTCTGTCCCTGGCTCTGCTCTGGACTTGCTATGAGACTTCGGGATTTGCAGCGACTCACAGTGCCCTGCCTCGCCTCCATTTGTAAAGGGCTCCGAGCTCCTGTGTGGGAAGGTGGTACTGGCTGAATCTCGCTAATGTGGCTCCCTGTGCTGCGCTTCCCCTAACCCGGCAGCTGTGGGGGCCAGGGCTGCTGTCCCTCTTTGGCCCCATGGGGGGTGTTAGACCCTCTCCCCCTCACGTGGTGCCACCTCCAGTGCATACGGCAGGCTGGCCCAGCCATGGTCCCTATGCCCAGATGGGAGGCGTTGGGAAGCCTAGTCCCAACTGGCCATCAGGCCCCGGCTGGGAGGTGTCCCCCCACGTTGCTTGCTCCCCGAGGGCCCTCAAGCTGGTCTCGGGGACACGGTCGAAGGTCACCGTGAATGCAGCCGCAGCCGTCAGACCCAGCGGATGCAGGAGCCGCCGAGATGCCCGCTGCTGGCTCTCACCCATTCTGACAGGCTCAACCAGGACCTTGCTAGCCAGGCGCCTGTGCCCAGCCTGTGCAGAGCAGCCACCACCACCACCGAGCTATTGGCAGCAGGAGGTGAGGCTGGGGAAAGGGAACGGCCCGGCGGGGCTGACCGGACAGGATGCTAACGCCTCCGAGCAGCACAAGTTCCCTCTCTCTTATGGCGAGTTGGGTGGGGGGGCGGGCATATCTCACACAAATGAGATCTTTCTACCCCAGTCCTCTCGCCGGCCAATACACCAGGGCCCAACGGTTGAGGCACGACGGGATTCTAGGTGCTACACTAACAGCAAATAGCTCCTCCTGCCCCAGGCGGACGGCGGATGCCAAGCGGTGTCTCTGAGTCACAGCAATTCCCAGAGCTACGCTGGGGGCCGGCTGCTCTCACGCCACTTCTTGCTCAGCGCTGGCCGTAACATCACAGACTAGCCCCCCAGTACTGCAAAGCAGGTGACTAGAAATGCAGCCAACGAAAGACCAACGGGTCCATGCCTGTATCCGATCAAAGGCAGGTGGGTGAAGGGGACAAAAGTCATGGCTGTCCCTTTTACATTAACATGTCTCCTTCCCGTCACTCAGAAGCTATGCCGCAGGTGCTCGGCCGGCGTCCCTGGTATTGTGTCAGTCGCGCTCTCGTTTAATACTTATGCCAGGAGATAATTGGGACACTCAACATTTCTGGGTCTTTAGTCATATGTTAATAATGACCAGCCAGTTTGAGAATGGCAGGAATTTGCTGCAAAATGCAAAAGAATGAGGTTGTCTTATTAATTTTACCACAGAAACCTAGAAGCCAAACGGAGTCCGGATCTGCAGCTGGGACTATTGGAAGCAAACAAATAAAAAAAAAAAGACAAAAAAAAATCTGGGTTTTGTTTTCCTCAAAAACAAAGGGGGAAAAACCCCTCCTCTTCCTGCTTCTTAAATCCCAGGGGTGCCCGGATAAACAGCCAGGAGCTGATGACCTGTGACACATTTCTGCTTGCCCATTGTGTCTGCCCTGGAGTGCCTGAGTTACCATTGTGTTGCATTTCCCTCCCTGCAGGTTCATTGCCTTCTGGCCAAACCCTTCCAAATCACTTGATGAGAGTGAAAACAACCCAGCCTTTCAAACCACAGAAGGCCAATATTATTGTTTGCAAAGATGTGAGGGATTCTCCTGTTGTCAGTCAGGGAGCACTATAGCACAGAGACAAGTCAGTCCTGACACAACGGGCTCCCGTCTTGCCCACTTCCTTCCGGGGATAGTACAAACGCCCCCCAGGAAAAGAGCAGCAGGGACCAGGAGGAAAAATTAATGTTCATTTTTCGAAGGCACTTATGATTTCTTCCGTAATTTTAGCCTCCACTCACAGCAACACCTCCCAACGGGTCAGACCTCAGGACCTGTCCAGCTCAAAGCAGAAGTCTGTACTATCTGAGCAAAAGGAAACTCCTCTGTGAGCTGGAAAGCAACAGCAGACTCCTACGCCCCTGTGTGTGCTCTCACCACTTGAGGGGGACAAACAATTCAAATGGCGTTAGCATGGTGACACCAGCGTAACGGGGACTGTAATGAAGACGTTGGTCTCGTCTCTTGCCACAGCGGGCTGGACCGTGTGAGGGAGGCTGTAATCCAACCTGCAGCTTGCATTTCACAAGGGATAAACCGAAAGCAGCTAATGACCGAGAATGTGCAGGGATGGGGCTGTAAGTATGTTCCTCTGTCAGCAGGGCCCACGTGGCCTGAGCCCAGAATGCAGGGCTGTGGGGCAGCCGCGTGGCAAGGACTGGGGTACAGCCGGGTCAGTGAGCAGCGGGGTGCAGCGACTGGGTTGGAGAGCACTCCACACTGCTGGGATGCTGGCTGGCCTCAGGGAGAGGCCGGCTCAGTACAGCTAAGTGAAGCGACAGGACTACAGCTCCCAGGCCCTGTGGTCTCTGGGCACAAAGGGGGTGTCTACACTGCCATAAACCCCACAGCACCGAGTCTCAGGGCCTGAGTGTGTGCACTGTGGTGTTACAGCCTGAGCCCCATGACCTCAAGTCAGTTCCTGCGGGCATAGGCACTGACTCTGTGGGTGCTCCAGGGCTGGAGCACCCATGAGGAAAAATTGGTGGGTGCTCTGCACCCACCAGCAGCTCCCCGCCCTACCCCCCCCCCCCAGCTCACCTCTGCCTCCTCCCGTAAGCGCACTGCACCCCTGCTTCTCCCCCTGGCTCCCAGCGCTTGCTGCCGCCAAACAGCTGTTTCATGGCAGCAAATGCTGGGAGGGAGGGAGGATGAGGGGGAACACGGCATGCTCAGGGAAGAGTCAGGGATTTGGGGAAGGAGTCCAATAGGGGCAGGGAGGAAGAAGGCGGAGTTGGGCAGGGCCTTTGGGGGAGGGGTTCGAATGAGGGTGGGGTGGGAGGAGGCATGGCAGGGGGGTCGAGCACCCACCGGTGATGGGAAAAGTTGGCGCCTATGCCTGTGGGGCAGCCATGGCCATGCCGCGGGTCTTTTATTGCAATGTAGACATGCCCAAAGAGTTAGCAACTGGGATTGAAGTCACGGGGTGAACTCCTGGCCCTGCTGATGTCAGTGGGGAAAGGACCGGGGGTAGCCATGGTAGTCTGTATCCACGAAAACAACAAGAGTCGTTAAGATGCCACCGGGATCAACAGATGCATTTGGGCATAAGCTTTTGTGGGTAAAACCTCACTTCTTCAGAGCATGGAGTGAGAATTACAGATACAGGCATAATTGGGGAAGGGATTTCACACACAGTATTTTAGAGCCTCTGGCCGGATCTGAAGTTCGTTTGAGTTGATGGGAAATTTCCACTGACTGGAACAGGTAGGTATTGGATAGGGCCAGGGAGAGCTCATCTTGAGATGCCTCGCCCGGCCACCTGCAATCAGCATAAATCCTGTCCAATGGGAATCCTGGAACAGGGATCAGTGGTGCTCAATACCCCGAAGAGCTAGTGAATAGAACTGCCCCTCACTCAACACCTGCCTTGACTGAGCCAGACTGGCCCAGGAACGTGCCTGGATTAACGGGGCAGTGCAAGTGGAGAACACCACGTCTCTCCATCCCATTTTATTGATCCTTCTCCCCAGCCCTGGCTCTCAGTGGCACGCAAAGTCTCTGCAGCAAAACCAGACAGCCCACGGAGATTGAACTCCAATGCCAAGAGAGCAACGGCTCTGTGCACGGCTTGGGGACACTGAGGCACGCAATAGGGAATGACACTGGGCAAAGTTAGTAGGCAAGGCTGTTAAGATGAGGCCCAACAGAGTTCTCTGCTCAGCCTGTTGCATGACCCTGGCGGTCCTTGTCTCTGGGAAGGTTGGTTGTGGTTTATCCTTGTTTTCTCTGGACTTGGCCTTTGCCTTTCTAGCACTGCCCCTCAATCCCCACTGCTCCAGCCTTTCATTATACTCCCGAATAGGCAACGTTGCTGCTATTGGGCCCAATCTCACTCCCACTCAAGCAAGGCCTTTCACTGGACCAGGCCTCAGGTTTATCACGGGGGAGTCTTCATTCTCCATTTCCTCTCTTGTCACTGGTCTGCCTCTGACCAGAATCTGGTGCTTGGAGCTGCAGGAAGCCTGTTCTTCAGGACCTCAGCGAACTTGGCAACCCAACTCCATCCCTGCAACAGAACCAGTGCTTTGCTATGGAGGAAGGCTGAGGATGCAGCACTGCTAGCGCTGGCCTGGAGGACGAGGAGCAGCAGAGAAGCAAAGGGAGACGCGTCCAGTTCATTTGTAAAATGCAGCTTTGAACAGATGACTTTTGCAAAGTTAATCTCGTGTGTGTGTGTGTTTGTGTTTTAAATCTGCCACTGTGAAAGCAGCAACAGAAACAACTCAACAGCAGCAAAGGGATCCACTGGAAAACAAAACACAAGCGCCGAGCTTTTCTCAAAGAGTTTACGAAAAATGGAAACATGGCTCAAAATAAACCTTGGAATTAAGAAAAATAAACATGGGACTGGAATTCCTAATGACATAAGTGAGAGGCTGGGGCCAGTCTGCACATGGAGCTTCTAGGGTGCAGCCCAGGCCAGCAAAGTTGCACATCAAGGCTCCCTGGCTCCTGGTCTAAGGGCCTAGGGGCCAGTAGAAGGGCTTTACCAGGTTTAGAACCCAGCAAAAGAACCCCGGGCTCCTCTAAGCACTTCCAAGACTTGCAGGTGATTTTAGTAAGATGGTAATTGCTCTGCTGTTATCTTGAGACGCTGCCCAGAAAGTCAGAGCGGTGAAGCAATTTACATCTAATTAACGACTGAAGTTCAGGGAGAGTTTCACCCAGCAGGCTCCCGACCACTCGCTTGTACAGAACGTGCTGACATGTATCCCCAGCTAAGCCCAGCAAATCCCTAATCACTTGGGCCATCCAGTCTGTCCGGCTGTATTGGGTTAGACAGCCCTGTATTAATCCCACTAGATTTATCAACTATAGTCTTGAATCTCTCCAGTGACTTTGCCTCAGCTCCTTCCCTTACGAAGTCGACTCCAGAGTGTGCCGTGAATATTCTTCTGCTATCTAGTGGGTATTGTTCCAGTTTTACGCATTACTCTTTGGGTTACTATTCTTACACCCCCGAGAATAAATTCCTTCCTCCTTTGATGTTACTGCCTTGAAGGGACGTATGCACTGTTCTGTCTCCCCTGTGATCTCTGTTAGTCTAGAATGGAGGACAGAGCTTAACTTTAGGGGAGACCCATTCCTGGGCCTGCTCAGGGGCCAGGCTTGCCCACAGTGCAACTCAGAGAAGTCTCGGAGCTGCTCCAAAGTGCACCGGCTGCCAAAGCTCTCGAAGGGCCATTGTGACAGCCAGAGATTGCTGGATACAGCAGCTCGCTGGTCAAGACACCATTTCTATATGGGACCTCAGGACTCCTTGGAGAACCGTAACGTTACATTTCAGCTAGAGTCCGGCCTTTGGAGAATTCCCTGTTACAATGGTCAGGCAGGAGAACGGAAAGACAGATGGACTGATCAGTGGTACCTCAAGCCAGTGCTGTCTCTCCCTCCCCACCCCCCAATCTGGTGGGCACTACAATGGTCCTATGCCACTCCCTTCCTGGCTACTGGCACCAAAGAGATGGCTGGGCAAAAGAGGGCATGATGGGGGTGTCCCTGTGCCTGGCTCATCCCCACCAGTCAGAACAGCCCTGTGGGGCTCTAGGAAGTTTGATCAGCCCTCAGACTGCTCTAAATGTGGGTCTCACAATGCAAGTGTGAATGGAGAATCACCATTGAATGGGTGTGTTTCCAGCGAGGTCCCGCAGGGATCTGCTCTTGGCCCAGTTCCATTTAACATTTTAATCAATGACCTGGAAGAAAACATAAAATCCTTGCTCATAAATTGACCAGACAACCCACCAATTGGGGGACAGGTGAATAACCATGCAGGCAGGTCACTGCTACAGAGCGCTCTGGATCGCTTGTTAAGCTGCATGCAGGCGACCAATGTATTTTAATACAAGTAAATGTAAATGCGAACAAAGAACATAGGCCACTATGCTAGGGAAGCTGTGTCTCTGGAAATATTTGGGGGTCATGGTGGATAATGAACTCCCAGTGCAATGCTGCATCCAAAGGGGCTACTGCAATCCTGGGATGTGTAAACAGGGGAATCAGGAGTAGGAGCAGAGAGGTTATTACACATCTGTGTTTGGCATGGGTGCAACCACTGGTGGAGTACTGTGCCCAATTCTGGTGCCCACCGTTCAGGAAGGATGCTGAAAAATTGGAGAGAGGTCAGAGAAGAGCAGTGAGAATGATTAAAGAATTAGAAAACCTGCCTTAGGCCTGGTCTACACTAGAACAGACATCTCTCCATAGTGTGAAAGATCCACAGCCCGGAGTGATGTAGCTATACCGATGTAACCTGCTGCGCAGAGCGCGCTAGGTAGGCAGAAGAATTCTTCCATTGACCTAGCTATCTCCTCTCAGGGAGCTGGATTACCAACGCTGCCGGGAGGACTCCTCCTGTCTACACTGAAGTGCTATGGCTGTGCCACTCTGGCATTTTAAGTACAGACATACCCTTGTTATGACAAAATGAAGAAGCTCAATCTAATCTAGTTAGCTTAACAAAGAGACGTTTAAGGGGAGACTTGATCACAATCTATAGGTATCTATCCGGGAAACAAATATTTAATAAGGGGCTCTTCAGTGGAGCAGAGAAAGATCTAACACCATCCAATGGTTGGAAGCTGAAAAGAGGCAAATTCAGCCGGGAAATAAGACGTTCATTTTAACGGTGAGTGTCATAAGCCATTGGAAGAATTTGCCACGGGTCATGGTGGATTGTCCGTCCCTGGCAGTTTTTAAATCACAATTGGATGTTTTTCTAAACTCGTCTCTAGGAATTATTGCGGGGCAGTTCTCTGGGCTGGGCTGAACAAGAGGGCAGCTGGATGATCACAGTGGTCCCTTCGGGCCTTGGACACTGCATTTATGCTAGGAACTCGCTTTGGGCCCAAGCTGTGCCCAGGGAAGCATAGAAAGGGCTTAACAGTCACCTTTGCGGGCCAGCCTTCCAGTAAAGCAATGAGCATAGTCCAGCTGGACCACAGTCTGTGTCTCGGTGGTACAGAGAACGGCCTGGGATCACCCTTTGGCCTTCAGCATGGACCTTGGCTACTCTACAGAATCACTGAGTGAGCGTCTGGCCTGTGAAATGCGGGAGGCTGGCCTGGATCCTCATAACGGGCCCTCATGGCCTTGAAACTGATCCGCCTGTGAAGGGTTTCACTGGGCGCACCACATCCTGTGAAGACGGGCCAGGCTCTGGGGAAAGCACATGGTGACAAGAACACCCGGAACTAACTGGGCTCAGTCAACAGCCCTAGAAGATGAATGAGCCCATCACTGGGATTTCCTCCTCTCTCTGTTGGTGAGCTCTCTCATGGGAGCTATTTTTCTGCTGTTTCAGTTGCCTGTGTTCCTCATTTTCATCTTGGCAGGTTAAGCCTTTCCCCTCCCGTGTGCATGTTCCTGTCTGTTGCGTGCCCTGCACTCAGAGCCGTTCCCAGTGTTTTACAGCCAGCTGTATTTCACAGAACATATCAACCAACCGTGCAATGGGCTTGTCGGAGTTGTCTCACTCCTACCCACCCACTGCCTGCCTTTGCTTTTATTTCACCACAAAAAAACATGGCAGGTAGTTGATAATATCAATTGTGGTTTGGAACAATATTCTCTGGCAATCACTAAAATAGGACTTTGAAAGTATAATGGGTTGATAAGTGGCCATTGTAAATATTTGTTAAGCAAAAGTGCAGACTGGGACCAGAGATGAGATGGTCCAATTGGATGATTAAAAGAACAATAGCGCCATGATGAAGTTCTCACCGAAAGGTGTCCCGTTATGTTAAGTGTATTATCTATTTTAAAGACTCACTTTCTGCTGGATGGAACAGAGAGAAAACAAATGGACCAACTTTGTGAGTCAGCATCGGAGCTCTGTCCCCACCATGGCATGTTCCCTCTCGTCCTCCCTCACAAACGCTCGCAGGAATGTGTGGTGATTTGTGCGTAGCGTGTTGAACAGGAAATCAGACATTTGGATTTGTTTCCATTGCCGTCAGTCTCACCCAGACATGTAGGTCTGCTTATTGGCTGCAATAAGCCTGTCCAATGGGGCCCTTGTTTAAAACTGGTCAAGGTTTAGCTTTTGGCCAAATGTTTCAAATGTGCCTGAATGACTTGGGTTCCTAAGACCCATTTTCAAAGTGACATGGGTATTTGGGATCCTAAATCTCATTGAAAGTCCATGGGATGCTAGCTCTTAGCAGCCAGATTTTACAAGTTATATAGGCACCTATGTGCTCTCAAAACTTCTAAATACCATTATATCTCTGCCCTCCTCCTCTCCCTGAGAGGCCTGGCTCATTTCTGAAAATGGTACACAGGTGCTTTTGGAAATGTTACTCTGGGCCATATTCTTATGGGCCAAGGCCACAGGTGCCCCATAGTGCAAGCTGAGCAACTGCTGTGTGCGGACCACGAGCTGAATACGCCAGTTTAATTTTACAAAATAAAATCAATTGAAAGAGAGTAGGGGGTGTCACATTCTGGGGTGCAATCCAGACCAGTGAGGGGTTGAGTCGCCGCCTTCTGGTAACCCTGGTGGCCTCACAAGCCTTGCTGCTGTAGCTCCCAGCCTGGGCCACTCACCGCCAGCCTACCAGCATGCAGGCTACACCCCAAGTATCTGTGTGTAGCTACAACCCTGGGCCAGCAGACTGCCAACATCACCTCAGCCATACTCTGGCTTCCATGAGTCTTGGTTACTACTTGCAGGGTGACTCCAACACACTCCCAGTCCTGAATTTCCCCCAAAACACGTGTGCTGCACTGTCCAGCCCTCTCCTCAGCAGTGCAGATATTAAAGGTCCGTTGCCCCTCTAAAGAGTCAAAACAAACCGTATGCTCCTCTCACTGGAGTGACCACACAATTCGGTATAAACACAGCACTGGATTGGTTCAGATTACAAAAAAAAATCCAAGTTTATTAACAAAAGCAGGTAGGATTTTAAGTGAATTCAACTACGAGAGAGAACATTACAAAAGGCTACAAGCAACGAAAGGTGAAAATACACATTTAAAAATCTAAAACCTAAAAGTCTGGGTTTTGGCCTTTCTCACCCCCAGTCTACCAGCAAGATGCCAGGGGCCCAGACATGCTGGTGCTTTTGTCTAGTTAGGTGAGAGAGAGACACACAGCACAAGCTTGGGGTTCTCCATCCTTTTCAGCGAACCCTTGAGGTGGATACTCCAGAAAGTTTTCCCTCAGAACAAAGGCCATTCAAACAGTAAAGGAGGGGACAAGGAGTCTGGTGGTGAAGGAGGCTCCATGCTCCTTCTTCCCATGTGGGTTTTTTGAAATGCAGATTTGCTTTGTCCCCGGCTGTCTTAGGACCCTGTTTACTACTTCTATGGAAATCGAGGTAAAGACACATGCCTTTGTTTAGAACAGGCCTTTTAACAGCCTTTGCCCGAGGCTGGGCTGTGTGGTTTTGAACATGTGCTAGCAACATCCTACAGGGGGATTTCCTAACTTGACACATCATGTTGCTGCAGACATGTCGCCCAGATGTGATTGACTGGCGAGTGATTCGTTTTCAGATGACACCTCACCAGGCAGAGTTTGTACAAAGATTATTACAGTGGTGTGCAGGGTGCGAAAACAGGGTGCGGTCGGTCACACCTGCCCCCTTACAAACCTGCAGGAGGCAGCAGGTCAGAGCCCTCTTTCCTGACCAGGGCATCTGCCACCATGTCTTCTTTTCCCTTTGTACGAATAGTTCCCAAGTCATATTTCTGGAGTATGTTGCTCCATCACAGTAGTTTGGAACTGTAGCCTTTGGTCTGGTGTGACCAGACTATGGAAGAAGGATCAGTTATTACCTGAACTTTCTGTTAGAAAGGTAGGGCTGTAACAGCTTGACGTTTCTTCTCTAGGGCAGCAGAATTCCGTTCTGTGGGTGTCATTTTCTTTGCTTAAGAAAGCAGTGGAGGTGTTTCTGGTTATTTCTCTTGACTGCATTAAAATAGCCCCTGAACTGATGTCTAGTGCATCTGTACACAGCTCAAAGTCTGGACCGGCCAGAACAGGTTTTCAGTCTTTCAGGGACCAGGTGAGATTTGGCTACCCCTGCCCATGATCCCAAATAAGGAACTCTGGTTGCTCCAATTTTATATTTAGAGGCTTTTATAGTTAGATCAACCTCTGAGCTTTGACAACACAATCTCCACGTGTGTCTTGTGATCAGACCAAGAATCACTGAACACCTCTCGAGCATCATCGGCCCTTGCGAAGTCCTGAATCCATGTAACACTTGGCTGAGCAGCCTCTGAAAAATGGCTCCTGCATTAATTAACCCAGCTGGCAACATGCTAAATGTATAAAGTCCCATATCAGCAATAAAAGCAGGCTTTTATGCGTATCATCATTGTTTAAAGGAATTTGCCAGTACTTCTTAACTAACTCAAAAGAGATGAGCTATTTAGTTTTGCCTAAAATATACAGCGTATGATCTAGGCTTGGGATGGAGGTTGTGGAATCTCCAACATGGGAGGTTTTTAAGAAGACACACCTGTCAGGATGGTCTAGATAATACTTAGTCCTGCCATGAGTGCAGGGGACTGGACTAGGCGAGGTCCCTTCCAGTCCTACGATTCCAGGATACGCATCTGGCACTGAGTTTCCTATAATCAGCGCAAAACCTTACAGCGTTGTCTTTCTTAGGGACCAAGACCGCAGGTGACACCCAGAGTGTTGAATCACTCCCAGGTCTAGCATGCTTTGTATTTCTGTACAAATTTGCTCTTGTACCTCGTCAGAGGTAGCTGTGATCCTACAGTAATGAGCTTATAGGTCAGCAAGTGAGCCTTCCTTGGCTTGCTAGAAAACCCCTCCATCTTCCCAGCTGGTGTTAACGGACTGCAGATATCAAATGCCTTCCAGAGACACAGTCAGTCTGACATTCAGCCCTCAGATCAATGAGGTGGTGTGCCTCAGTTTTCCCCACTACACAGCAGATCATGTTTACCATGGCTTCCCTGCTGTGATAGGCTTTTAGGCTATTTACATATACCAGCTGTGGGACAGCATTACTATGAGACTTCTGCATTGTGTGTGTTTTCACAGGGTTTATGACTAATGTCAAGTCCCCCATTCCAAAAGTGTGTTTTCAAGTGCACCAGTGCCCAAAGTTAGTCTGAACCACTGCCGTAATGTCCTTTAACTCTTGCCTGCACCTCCACACATATTCACCCACTGGCTCTCCCTCTGCCTCTGCAGTCCCTTCCCAGGAGTCTCTCAGATCCAGGGGCCCTCCTCATTTCCTTCCATATAGGAAATGGGGCATCAGCTGTTGGGGCACTTCTCTACAAACAAACATCCAGCAGGGTAACATTTGGTCCCTGCGTTTGGGTCCCTTATGCACATACATTCCCAGATTAGATTTTAGACTGCCTTTGAACCTCTCCACCAGACCATTTGTCTCCTTTAGTTCTTTCACCCCCCTCCCCGCAACTTCCATAATTTACTGAATAGCCGAGACATGAAATCTGACCCACGACAGGGGAAATCTGTGTCTGGCGCTCACTAGGGGCTTGTGCAACAGAATCGCTCAGGATGGCAACTTCCTGTGTCGAATGTAAAGATTTAGCCCATGTTCTGTCTCTGATCTCCCTCAGAACACGTGCGTCGGAAGTGTTCCTGAGTGAACAGCTCAAACCGCTCAGCGTAGCCTTCAGCCCCCTTTCCCTTTGCCCATTGGGTCACACATTTATAGGCACACTCATGTGGGTCAGCCAGCACTTCTGCCAAGAGGGCTAGATTTCAACACGGACAGCATCACTGTAATGTGAAACCTTTGCAAGGCAGCTTTTTAAACCCAGCACATGGAGAAGCTTGTTCAACTGGCATTTCACTGAATACATTTCAAGCTTTATGCAGGAGTTTTGCAATCATTGTGGGGACTTCCTTGTCCTCTGGAACTTTATGTCCTCCACTTAGCCTTTCCACAGTGATGATGTATGCGTCAGTACAGTCTGTTTCCTTGTATGCCGGGCACAACTTATCCCAGCTGGGTGTTCCTCGGATGGAGGGAGCACCGGGGGAAAGTGGAATCTGCCTGGCCTGTCCGTTATCTCTGGGCAGAAAGACTTTCCTTTTAATTGCCTTGGGCTTCCTCCTCTTTCAGCTCCATGGCCTGCCAGTGCATTGCTTCTTGCTGCTGCCTTTCAGCCGCCCTCTCCTTGGCTCTCATCTCGTTGAGTGTTCATGTTCTGTGTCTTTCTGTTCATTCTCCAGCCTGGCTACCTCTCCCTTTTGCTTTGCTGACACTCAGGTTTTGGTTTTACTTTTGTTCCGTTTCCCTTACCCAACACCAACAAACAGACAATAATAAACCGATATCCTTCCTATGGGCTGTTCCTGAGAATCACTCAAAACTGTTACACCCGGTGCTGAAAATGGAAATCCCAGTTAAAATAACAAGCTTTGTATAAACCCTGCTTTGCGGCGTGAAGGACAAACCAGTGAAGGGTTGGGTCACCACGTGCCCTGTCACCCTGCAGGCCTCACAAAGCTTTGCTGCTCTAGCTCCCAACCTAGGCCACTCACAACCAGCCTGCCAGTCGCACCCGGAGTGTCCGTGGATAGCTGCAGCCCTGATCCAGCAGCTCTGAGCCCTGCAGCCTGTCAGCAACACAGCAGCCTCCACCAACCTTGGTTACTACACACAGGGTGAGCCCAACACACTCCCAGTTCCAGATTTTCCCCAAAACCTGCGTTCTGCACTGGCCGGCCCTCTTCTCGGCAGTGCAGAGAATAGAGATCCATTGCTCCTCTAAAGGGTCAGTAGCCAGCAGCGTGCTTCTCTAACCGGAATTACCACACAGTTCGGTTTAAACACAGCACTGGATTGGTTCAGATTACAAACAAAGTTTATTAACAAAAGCAAGTAGGATTTTAAGTGAATTCAGGTATGAGACACAAAGTCTGAAATGGTTACAAGCAACTACAAGTGAAAACACATCTAAAAGTCTAAACTTAATCTAGGACGTTTGGGTTTCAGGCTCTATTTAAGCTGGCCTCTCCCTCCCTCCCCCATCTGCCAGCAAGATGGCAGCTGACCACTTCCTGTTCAGGATGTCTGCCAAGGGCCCAAACATGCTGGTGCCTCTGTCTAGTTAGATGTGAAAGACACACACACACACACAACCAGCTTGGGGTTCTCCATCCCTTTCCATGAACCCTTGAGGTGGATCCTTCTGAGTGCTAATCTTCCAAGTAATGTGTATTCAACGAGTGGGGAAGGAAGGCAACATTGAGCCTGGGGGTAAAGGAGGCTCCATGCTCTTCCCCCTCCCCCTGTCCACTTGTGTTTGCTGACATGCAAATTGCCCTGTTGGCTACTTATATGTAATCAGTAGCATATTTGGGACAGGCCTGTTTAATGGCCTTTGTCCGAGGTTGGGCAGTATGGTTTTGGACACATGCTAACATCTCCTACAGAGGGATTTCTTAACTTTACATATCATGTTGCTACAGAGATGTCACCATGATGTGACTGACCGTCGAGTGATTAGTTTTCAAATGACACCTCACAAGGCATATTCTGTACAAAGATTCTTACAATAGTGCGTAGGGTGTGAAAACGGGGCGCTTTCAATCAGAGCAGGATCATTCTTTTAGCTTTTTACTCTTTTTGTAGTGTGTGATGGTGGGATCCCAATCTATGGACGACCTTTGATTTTTTGCTGATTCTGGGTGTCCTGGTCAGTTTTACAGCTCTGTGCCCACAGCTTAGTTGGCTTGGTTACACTGGCACTTTATAGCGCTATAAAGCCACCAGGAGTGCTATAACCTACTACCCATCCAGACTGGCGAGGCATGTACAGCACTATAAGTTTGTGGTTATACCGGTCCTGGTAATCCTCCTTGCAAGAGGATTAACAGCTATAGCGTATTGGGTGCTACGCTTTAGCTCCAGTGTAAATGGGTAGTAGTAATACAGCACATTGAGTGATCTCGGGAAACACCCCTAAGCAATTTAAGCCAATTGACCTCTTTTCCCTTTGTTTTGAATGCAGAAGTACGTTTTCAGAGCTTATCTGTAACTTGGCAAATCAACAATGCAAATGTTTACATTGTGAGCGAGTGAGTAGCAGAAGGTTAGTAGGCTTTGCATTTCAAAGACAGTTTGCTGACACACTCTCAGCATGCCAAAAATCCACTTGCTCTCTCCCTCCGCATACACACAACACACTTCCTCTCATCTCCCTTGTTTGAAAAGCATGTTGCACCCAGCTGAATGCTGGGATAGCTGCCCATAATGCACCACTCCCGTGCCACTGCAAGTGCTGCAAATGTGGCCACGCCAGTGCAGCTGTGGCTGTGAGTGTGGACATGCTGGAGCGCTATCCCTGGAGCTGTATCTGAAGGCAGATATAACCAAAACCGCTATAAAGCTGTAAGTGTAACCAAGCCCTTAATGTCAACTGCATGGCCATTAGTCCTTCTTTTCATTCTGAGACGTGTACCCCAAATATTTTTTAAAAAATCATATATGGCAAATATGTAAACGCCATAGAATTGTCAACATTTTACATATAATTCAACAGTCATTACAGGAATTCTTTTGGTACCAAGCTAAAGTGGGAAATAAAAGTTAATCACAGATAATGCTGTATAAAAAGAATCACTCATTTCATCTGCTTGAATACACACCCTTCAGGCAAGGGTTCAGAATAGGTCATCACCATACTAGTCTAGCCAGTTTGTTCTCTTTTAAGTCCAGCTATTAGATAAATGCTGGTCATGAATGTTAAGTTCATGAATAGATATCATTCAAGGAAGTTAGCTGGGCTCTCAGCACTTCCATACAACTGCTCCATGCTGTCTAGACAGCAGTCACGACTCTGGCTCTGTTTACTTTCACCACCTGTGTTTTCCAAAACAAACTTGCACGCTTTGCCTGTGTTTTCCTTCCCCCACAAAATAGAGTCTTATCTCTCTGCACCATCTTCCACTCAGTCTACAACACAGGACGCTGAGCGATGAAGCAATGATTTAGAATCAAAGTCCTGTGCTAGGCAGTATTTTCTGCTTCCTTGTTCTAATGAGTCAAGTTTAGGGGCGAGGAAATTCATCATCCTAAGTGACACTGGTGCTGTTCAAAATTCAGGCAACTCCCCATTTGAACAAATGCAACGTTAGTTATAGTTTGTGATTTTAAATTTCCAAGTGGAGCATCACAGAAGAGTGCAGGTAGAGCCACTTGTGCGGAAAGGAGCTAGTGCTCATGAGCCATTTAAGTATACAGCCCTGACGAGTATTAATCATTTAACGCTTCCCTGTCTGAACACCCCAAGAGTGCTGCCCAGCAGAGAGATAATCATTCATCTAACAGCACGGCATGTAACATGTCACCCCTCTCAGAGCTGGGGAGGATTCTTGTCACATTTTTAAAACACTGACATTTCAAGTGTAGATTACAGTCTAGGTGAAGCTGGCACCGCTGCCTTTCCTTAAGGGTGCCCGACCCATCCCATTATAAACTCATGGGGTTGGTTGCTTATCACTTTGCAAAACTTTGTTTGAGCTGAAATATTCCCCACTGGGGTCTGCCCCGGCTGAGTGCTGTGGAACGTGTGAGCTAAAGCAGCTCAGCATTGCGGAGAATGAGGTTGAGAGGCAATGCAGTGTTTTGCCCATTAAAGAATTATAATTCTTACAGCTGTTGCATTAAGAATCTCCAGCGTCTTCTTGCTTTCGGAGCAGGGACTTGAAATTTGGCCAGGGGATTGCCCTGGTGTCAGGGATGTGCCTTTTGCTGCCCCTCAGGAAGAAAATGCCCAAAGATATTTGAACTATAACTCACTGAAAAATCTCAGTTGGCACATGCTCAGTAGAGACGTGTTAGAGTTTAGCAGCAAATTCTGCCCTGATTCTGTCCTCACTGAGCATGCTTCAGCCCCTTCCAGCTCCTACATGTGACCCAACAGGGCACGCACCACAGAGCGAATAAGCAGGCACCAGAAAGTAGGGGCTGAGCAGGGTGGTTCGGGTTACCAGGCAGCCGTATGTCCGGCTTTTCCATCTTTAAATAGCCATCCAGGAGGAATTGGTAAAAAGGTTGAAAGGTCCAGGATTTCCCCCCATTCCTTCCCCTCCCTTCTCCTCCCCTCCAGGGGGCATCAGGGAGCAGGGGAGGGTGGATGGGTCAGGGCTTCTGGGGGGCACTGTCAGGGGGTGTGGGTGTGGAGAGGGATTGGAGCAGTCAGGGGACAGGGAGCAGAGGGGGTTGGATGGGTCAGGAGTTCTGGGGGGGGGGTCCAGTTAGGGGGTAGGGAGTGGTTGGAAAGGCGTGGAAGTCCCGGGGGGTCTCTGTCTGGGGGTGGGGGTGTAGAAAAGGGTTGGGGCAGTCAGGGGTCAGGTTGGGGGTAGGATCCTAGGGGAACAGTTAGGGTGGGAGGGTCTCAGGAGGGGCAGTCAAGGGACAGGGAAGCTTAGGTACCTGTCCTGGGAGGGCAGTTAGGGGCAGGGGTCCCAGGAGGGGGCAGTCAGGGGGACAAGGAGCAGGGGGGGTTGGAGGTTCTGAGGGGGGCAGTCAGGGGGGCGGGAAGTGGGAGGGAGTGGATGATGGTGGGGCAAGGGCGGGGGAGGGGCAAGGGCATGGCAGGGGCAGGGGCGGGGCAGGGGCGGGGCAGGGGCGGGGCAGGGGCGGGGCTCCCCCCCCCCGCATGTCCTCTTTTTTGATTCTTGAAATATGGTAACCCTAAGGATGGCCCCTGAAATTGCTGCTCTGGGTGGCTGCCATGGTGCCAGGCACCAGAACAGAGCGCAGAAAGAAGTCAAATGCCGAGGAATGAGTTATGGTGGTGATGTGGGCAGGGCTGGCCGGGGTGTTTTGGCAGCAGCGTGGAAAGCGTTTTCGGCACCTAGTCCCCCACCCCCAGTGCAAAAGGCGCGAGCGAGAAAAAGCCTTCAAGCAAAACAGACATGCAAAAAATCAAACCAATGGAGACGTTGCACCACTGAATGCTGGTGTCCACGGCCATCACCCTGATCATCCGCCACTAAGACCAGCTCTGCATGGGAGCAGCTGGGGATGGGGAGGAGATAGGAAGAGAGGGGCATGGGGTCGATATGAGAAGGAAAGAGGCTGGGGGGACTCGTGGGAAGAAAGGTCTATGACCACTGAACCCACACATTGCAGAACCTGGAATTTAACCCTGCAGTTCTGCGTTTCTACCTCTCTCTTTGGTCAGTAAACCAAACGTGTCTCCTTCCTCCTCGAAGAGCGGGCCCACGTATTTCTACCAGTCACTCCTTAGCTCACGGGGGAGACAGCCGGGCTTTGGATCAAAGGACACACCTGCAGCTGGAGATACGGGTGTGATTCCCGGCTTGCACAGACACACTTGTGCAAACTCATCAAATGACCATGCTAACAGTAGTGTAGCCACAGCAGCATGGACAGCATTGAACCGCAGCAAAAATTAGTTGTGCCGAATACAAAACCACCTGGACCCCACGGGCCTGTACGCGGGGCACTGCTGGGCACCAGTATGTCTGGGAGAGCTGGGAATCATCTCCAGTGCCAAGCGGTAGATGTAGCCTAAAGGTCTGCGCCCTGCTGAGAGGCAAGTCGGCAGATAACATAGTTCTTCATGATGGAGTTTGTTGGGTTTTTTTAAAAATAGGAAATTGCACTAATGTTCTTTTAATGAAGGTTTTGTAAAGTTGCAAAGTCAAGGACTCAAAGGTTAAGAAACCCTGAATTAAGGTTGTCTGGGCATCTTCCGCCTACCAGGCGAACATCCTGTAAACGTCTCCTCTCTCATTGCCTAATTGACTGGAATTCGACTCAGACCTGCTAACCAGCCTGTCTGTTTTCCCTGAAGCTGTCTCGCTGTAAAAGGACCTGCAGGTTTCAATGTCTGAGTTGCGTCACATCAGATATACTCCAGAGCAGAGTCTGGCCTCCTCCGTGCAGCATTTTGAGCTCCGAGGCGATACCTTGTTTTAGTTTATAAAAGAGGAAGGGGCTGAAGTTTTGCGATGACTTGCTAGCACCAAACGGGACTCTCATCTCAGCTGACAAAAGGGAAGCTTTTGGTTTCTCTTGGAGACCTGTTAGTTGTGCAGAATATGGGGGAAAATGCCTAACTGGGGAACAAATCTCTCTTCAACCTCGCAGTGAAAGGTTTAACACCGTCCCGTGGCAGGAGATTGAGACCGGACATAAGGCATACATGTGCCCTTGTTCTAAAAGAATTATTTCAGGGCAGTTCTCTGGCCTGTGTTGTGTAGGAGGTCAGACTAGCTGATTAGCACCTGCTGGGGTTTGTGAAGTCAAATCCCCAGGAACACAATTCAGACTAGTTGATCACAAGGGTCACTTTAAGCCTTGGAAGCTACGTACTGATGACCCAGCCAGCCCAGGAGGTTTAATGGGCCCATGTGCTAATGGGGAATGAGCCCTCTGATTTGACTGTCAGGCAGGCACTGAAAGTCGGCCTAGCTGGCATTTTAGCCACACGTTAGTGTGTTCCAGCATCCCAGCACAGAAAGTCTCAGACCCGGATAACAGCTTGTCAGCATGGGCAGAAAGGTCCTCAGGGACAGGAATCCCCTAGGCACTGCTTCTCACCAGCCATTGTCACAATCTTCACAGGCCAGGGCAGGGCCAAGCAGAAATTCACGTGGCCTGCAGGAGGATTTCCCTGGTCAGTGACAGAAGGCTCAACTGGGAGCTGAAATGGGCTGGGCTCTCACCTCTGCTGGGCAAAGCTCCCCCTCACACTTTGCTCAGCGCTACACAAGAGCATCTGTCTCACGGTGGCTGAACATGAGAGCTTGGGGCAGGTCCTGATTTTGTTTCTACTGGTGCAAATACAAAGCAACTCCATCGTGTTCCATTGAGACGCTCTGGATTTCCATCAGAAGAAGCACGATCTGACTCCTGAGCAACCTTGGTAACACTCTGGTGCTATAAAACCAGGAACCGAGGCTATGTCTACACTGCAAGAGGAGACCCACAGCACAGTCACAGCTGCAGGATCTTAGAGCCGGAGCTCAGATATTGACACTACAATTTTACACCCCGCAACCTGAGCCCTGCAAGCTCAAGTCAGTTGACCCAGGCCAGCCACTGGTCTTTTATTGCCGTGACTTTCCAAGCTCCAGAGAAGTTTGCTACCAAATTTGAATCATGTAACAGTTTCTCCTATTGCAAGAGGTGCAAAATCAGTTGGTTATTTCCTGACTGATACATCTGTATGATTATTTTATAACTGCAGTGCTTCTTCACAGCCCTGGACCTCACTGTACGCTAGGTGCTGTACAAACAGGACTAAAAGACAGTCCCTCCCTCCAGAGGTTTATTTGTGGACATGGCCCTTGGAACTGTAGGGAGAACAGCTGTGTAACTCCGGAGAACTGGGAAAGAGACCACTGTGGAAGTGAATGTGAAAAACAGTGAAAAATGTCATGGTGATACACAGAAAACTGGGCCCTGCAATAAGCAATAACAGTGAACGGTCTGAGGCTGGCATGGTGTGGGAGTGGTCAGAAACTGACCACAAGATTTATCTGTCACTAAATTCATATATATCTATTAGAGAGCAAGACCACCATTACTGGATAGGTGGGACAGTCGTAACCACGTGTGTCCCAGACAGACGACTATACACAAGAAACCCAATGGATCACCACACCTACCTTCATAGATCCAGTGACCACCCCGAACACACCAAGAAATCAGTTCTCTACACCCTGGCCCGCAGATCAGGGCTTTGGAGCGGTGCTCCGGCTCCGCTCCAGCTCCAGGCAAAAACCTGCAGCTCCACTGTTCCACGCTCCAGCGCCGGGCTCCGCTCCAAAGCCCTGCCACAGATACCACAGAACCTGGTCCAAGGAGACGTCCCAGAGACACACTTCAAACAGGCACCATACCACCTTCACCAAACAAAGACAATCCGCCACAGGAGTAGATCGCATCATGGAGTGGGCCACCCAAATACCCAAAGAGAACCTGCTTCAGTATGTAAATAAACCCCCCACCGACCGCCCCTCACCCAGTTGTGCTTCCTCCCCTCCCCGGCACTCATCTGCAGAGCCCAATCCAAACGAGGAGGATGGTGGGGTCTCCCTTTGCAACCTCCAGGCCAGATCCAGGGTCCAGCCACTGCGTTAGCCACTAATTGTTAATACAGGTGAGACTGAGAGCCCCCGGCCCCCCACATCACAGCTCTGAGGGCAGGGCACTCCCCTGAGAAGTGGGAGCTAAGGGGTCTGAGCCCGGCTGCATATCAAACCCAGTCTCCCACGATAAGGGGCAGCAGACGGTATTGCCAGTCCGTCAGCAAAGCAAAATGCAATGAATCAGCCCACAGGACTAAGAGCTGCTTCTGCATATCACGTACTGACAGAGAGCGGTTCAAAACGAACGAGCGCTCACGGCTACCTACTTACGTTAGGAGAGAGGGGAGACCAGAGAACTGATATTTGAAGCCCTTGGACTGCATTAAACTAGAGACAGAGTAACGCTGTCCCGGGTAACATAGAGCATTCAGGATCAAGTTGCCATACAGTTACGTCTGGCTGAAAGCAGCAGGGACGTTTGCACAGCGCTGATGTCCAGATTATTGAAAGTGTGTTTATCTTTTCCTGAAAGACAGCTATAAATCTCAGTGTCTGCTGAGTGTACCTGGGCGTAATCCAGTCAGAGGGTAATAAACCCTTGTACAGCTGTTCAGTAGCTGTAGAGCCGAGACATTTTAGCTGGCTAAGGATTTCTAACTCTCTTCACTTATGCCATGTCTAATTTTTCACTGTATCCCCAGGCAACGTTCGAGCCAAACATTAAAAAAATAAGAAAAAGAAAAGAAAAAGGAAAAGAAAATGACAGTTCTCCCTCACCCCCATGGAGACATTACATTTCCACAATCCTGCCACGGTCATATTTTCTTGGAGTTAGTCCATAAGTGTGGCAGGAGGAACCCTGCTTTTTAATTTGTTCTGCAAAGCCCAGCACACTTTTCTGGTGCTCTATAAATAAAAGTCCTAAAAACCTGAAGTCATAATTCTGTTGGTTTCTTGGAAGGAAAACTGAAGGGGGGAGGGAATGGGAGGGAGCTGAGGAGAGAGAAAGCAGATAAATCAGAGCCACTCCCAACTCTCACAGTCTTATTGCTCACTCGCTGTCTCTCTCCACAAGTGGAAGAACTCTGTTGTGCCTTTAATAAAAGAAATCCATTTAGTGTTTGCAAAACCCTTTAGCAGATGTAAATGGGGGCAGTTTTTACAGTTAACAATCAGCTTAGAAACCAGAAAGGTCCCCAGACCATGTCCTGTTTGATTAAACAATCAGGAAAGGAATAAAACAAGCAAAAGATTTCCAGCAAAGTTCCCCGTCTGTGGTGGAAAGTGCTTGTCTGTGAGTAACGTGATGCAGCAGTTACTATAGCGATTATCTGTCTGTAGTGAATTGTCCACAAGTTGAACTTGCATCTGACAAGTCATATTTGTCAGTTTTGAAAGCAAGTCAATTTCAACTTCATTTGTGGAGCAGGATTCCTTTGCCCTGGTGAGAAGAGGCCCCACCCTGAAGTTATGCCCTCTTCTTCCAGCTGAACTCTGAGCAGAGAAAGGAAACATGTACGGCGGTGTTGGGAGCCGTCAGCCGAAAACTCCATGTACCTCAGCCCCAAACTCATAAACAGATATTCACCAGAGCAATCCCACCAAGTCCAGCGGGATGACCTGTGCATGCTAAGGTAATCACCTGCATGCTCGCTGAACCTGTCCCTCAAGGGCCGCAAGTACTAATTCCCTCATGGTACAGGCGATGATCTCGGCATAAACTTGTCTCGCTCACCGACAGAAGTTGGTCCAGTAAAAGAAATTTACCTTACCTACTGTGTCCCCCTCATATCCTGGGACCAACATGGCTACCACACCACTACGTACAGAGAGCTTCGAGTGCAGCTATCGTAAGAGTCTAGAGGTTACCCGTGTGTCATTGTCCTATAATGGATATTTCAACAGTTGTGTTAGATATTTTCTGGTCTTAGAAGAGACAACACACTTATGAGGCCTGGTTAGTGAGGAGGCTGCAAATTTAGGTTTGTGAGCTTAAAAAAAGGGTTTAAATATATTAACTGAAAAACTGTCAGGACTTTTTAATGGTTCTGCTTGCCTTTAGCAATGCCCTGCAGTGTTTGCACTGCTGACAAACTGCGCTACTGAATAAGGCCCTAGTATTGCCAGCTGATAGAAGAAAGTAGGGGGCTGCCTGCCTGAATTGCTTTGCATTACTGGGGCCTAACCGCCTGAAAGTCAGACAGTCAACCCCAGTGAAAATGTAGAGCGCTGGGTAGGAAACAGTTTTCCTCTTACATGCACGTTTTTGAGATATCAAAATGATTTCCTGTCCCAAATTGGGACAAAGTTGAAATCTCAACAATTTTTGTAAATTGATTGTCCATAAATAAATAAATTCAGATCGGGTCCATCAAACGTTTGGTTTCCATAATTTCAGAAGGTTTCATTTTGACTTTGCCCTTCAGTGTTTATCTTTTTTGTGTGTGATAACAACTGAAATTGAGACCCAAACAGCTGGTTCAAACTGGACAGCAAAACTTCTTGTTCTGAAAGGGTCTAAATTTCAAAACTTCTCTCTCCAAACCATTTTTGAATCGGTAGATTTGTCAAACCTGACGCTGTCTCAAGAACAGTTTCCATTCTGACAAGTTGCTTTTTGGAAATGCCCAACAAGCAGAACAACCAGGAACCCGCCCCCGCCCCCCTCCCCAAAAACCCCAAGCTGATTTGTCAGAAAGATCCCAATCAGATCTAAAAGTGTCCAGTCAGTTCTTCTTCACCAAGCTGAATGAAATCCACAGTCTAAACAAACTGCACAATTTATAAATTCATTCGGTTTGTCTAAGCCATGCTGTGGTAGGTAGCAGTTTAGACTTCACCTGACTGTGCCCCTTTAAGAGTCCAGTGTTCTCCCTCTCCCGTCTTCAGCAGGGTTTAGATCTTCTGCAGGTTCTTTTTCGACTGGAGCAAATTCTCCATCCTGGCCAGTCTTATCTAATTCATTGCTGATGTCATTATCGAAACAGCCATTTAATAACTGCAACCACATCAAGTAAACAAACCGCAGGAGGCAGCAACAGAACCACTCAACAAGAGGGGTAACATGCTGGGCTGTCTGCTCTAGTGAACGCACTGACAGACGGGAAAATGCACGGCGTCTGCTTCTTATAATCATTTACTACGGCAGTGCCTGAGGGCCAGCCGAGAGTGGGGCCCCAGCGTGCTAGGGGCTGCACAAACACAGAGAAGCAGACAGTCCCTGCCTGAAGAGCTGACAACCCAAACAGACCAGACACAGAGCGGGGGAAGGGCTACCCCACAGCCGCAGAGTGAACAAGGGGATGGCAGCAAACCTGTGCGTTAGTTTCATGATTTTTTCATATCTATTTTGGGGTGGCTTCTTATAAATCCCACAAGGGGGCCATCTGACCCGAGCCAATGGCAGGACTGGGGCCGATAGCCCCAATCTTGCAGGCACTGAAGTCAACGGGACGTGTGATATGCCTAAAGGTAACTGAGGTATGAAAGTGTGTTGTTGGTTTGTGGGTTAGTATGGCCACCAACTCTCTCACCTCACATCATGTGTTAACTCACTCAGAAACTCATGGCCTTTGTAATAGATAGAATCTTTAATGGATTTTATTCTACCACCTGTCAGGTACAATCCACTTTCTACAGATGGGGAACTGAGTCACAGGCTCGCTAGAGGAAGATCACACAGGGAGACTAAGCCAGGAACTGAGGTGAGCTCTTGACTTCCACTGCAGACCATCCTTCTTCCACCTCCCAGCTCAGCAAAACCACAAGTCTGCAGATGCTAAGCACGTGCTTTGCTTTGACTTTGTTCCATGACGGAAGAGGTCCCGGAAGACTGGAGAAGGGGTAACGTGGCGCCCACTTTTAAAAACCAGACAGAAGAGGAGCCGGGGAACTACAGACCAGCCAGCCTGACTTCAATAGATGGGAAGCTACAAGAGCAATGTACAAAACATTCACTTTGCAAATACTGGGAGGATGGAGGGGTTATCACTAGCAGCCAGTGTGGATTTACCAAGAAAAAATCATGCCAAGCCAGCTTGATTTCCTTCTTTGACATGGTAACTGATTTGGTGGAAGGGGGAATGTGGTGGACAGAATATACCTGGACTTCAGCAAGGCTTTTCACACAGTCCCACATGACATTCTAGTAAGTAAGCTGGAGAAACGCAGGCCCGGCAGAATTGCTATTAAGTGGATACATAATGGGTTAAACAACTGCAAAGAAAGAGTAATTGTTAATGGAATGGTGTTGGATTGGGAGGGAGCTCTCAAATGGAGAGCCACAGGGATCTGTTCTGGGTCCGGTGTTGTTTAACGACCTGGGTGAGGAATAGAGAGCATCCTGATCAAGTCTAAAGATGACCCGAAGCTGGGAGGGAGTGGGGGGTGGGGTGCTAACACTTTGCAGGAGAGAGCTAAATTTCAGAGAGCTCTTGATTAATGGGAGGACTGGGCAAGAGACAACCAAATGAAATCCAGCAAAGTCAAAGGTAAAGTGCTACACTCAGGGAAGAAAAACCAGCTGCACAAATACAGAATTGGGGGTAACTGGCTTGGCAGCAGCACGGCTGAGAAGGATCTGGGGGTTGTGGTGGATCCTAACCTCAACATGAGCCAGCCAGGCAATGCTGCTGCAAAAAAAGCAAATGCAATTTTAGGTTGCCTTCACAGAGGCACAATGTGCAAGTCAGAAGAGGCGATAGGACCACTCTACTCGGCACTGGTTAGGCCTCAGCTGGCGTAGTGTGTGCAGTTTTGGTCACCAATGTATAGAAAGGATGTAGAGAAACTGTAAAGGATCCAGAGGTGAGCGACAAAGATGATCAATGGGATGGAACACAGGCCATAGGAGCAAAGGCTGAAGGAACGGGCTATGTTTAGTTTGGAAAAGAGGAGATTAAGGCGGGGGGTGGGAGGGTCATGCTCATAGTCTTCAAATACTTGAAAGGCAGACATAACAAAGATGAAGAAAAGCTGTTCTCTCTTGCCACAGAGGGCAGGACAAGAGGCGATGGGTTCAAACAGATTTAGATTAAATCTCGGGAAACACTAACCGTAACAACAGACGCCTAGGGAGACGGTGGAAGCTCCTTCCCTGGAGGTTTTCAGGAGGAGGCTGGAGCCATCTGTCTTGAATGGTTTAGACACAACAACTCTTGCATCTTGGCAGGGTGCTAGACTAGACTAGATGTCCCTTGCGGTCCCTCCTAACACTAGGATTCTGTGGCTCCAATGGGATGATGCCCATGTTTGGTGCTAAGGTCTAGAGCTAAGTACACAGCCAGCCGTGAGCAGGCTCAAGGCCCAGGAGAATGCTACTGGAAGCCCTGAACCCTCTGAGATGTTCAGGGATCTGGTGAAACCATGTGATGTGGGGCTCTGCTTTTCTGAAACAAAACCTGCAAAGCCATAGACACATCAAACGAGAAAACTGAAAAGCATCAGTGCAAAGGGAAAGAAAAAGTCCCTCTTTCAAATTAATTTCTTAATCAACTTTATTCCATTTTTGAGTACTCCAAGTTTAGGAGCCAAACAGGACTGACAAGCCTGTGTTTGATTTTGGAACCTGGCATTGCACCTTTCAGATGACAGACAGCAGCTGAGTTTAATAAGGGAGAGATTTCCTTTACAGCTCCTAGCTACCGGTCGCCTTTCTGATCTTCTGTCTCTGGGGAAAATGATCAGATGCATGAAAATTAAGTAAGGGGGTGGGCGGGGGGGATTTTGTTTAGTTTTTTTAAGAAAAGCACGATGCTGAACATTTATATAGCACTTCCCTCCTTCACCACACCAGGCAGATATTAATCAACCATCAGCTTGTCGACATGCCTGCCCATAAATCCTCAGATTACCAGACTGCAATACATTATCTAAGAAACCAAACTAATTAATGGCCGGGCTAAGAAATTCATGACGTGGTGCACGATGAGATCGCTCCCAGTGGAGATAACGGGAGGACTCTGGAGGCGAACTGGACGTGAATTCTGCTGAGTAGCACAAAGAGCAGGGCTGGCGGGAGAGCCAAATATTCTTCCACTCGTCTCCCTCACTGGTGAAAGCCGCACTTGTAGTGCTTTCAGCACTGGCTGCCTCAACTCAGGCAGGAGGAGGGAGCAGAGAAGAAACCTGGCCAAGACCACTGCTATCAGCCCATGGAGAGGGAGGAAACGTCCCCATCTCCCTTAAGCCATGTGCCCCGGCCTCCGTGCAGAGTGAAGGGGACTCCCCCTGCACCCTCCCCTCCCATGGCCTTTATTTAGAGGAACCCTCCAGCACCCAGATTAATAAAACTCCAGCCCTTGGCTAAACGGCCCCTTCCCCCTCCCCCACGCTGCAGGAGTTGGAGGAGGGGGTCACTCACCTGGCCCGGCCCCCATCCTGAAGAAATGTTGGGCTCACATTAGTTGCATGCTGGGTTTTGAGCTTCCAGGGGCCATTTTCCAGAGAGTCTCCACAAGCACAAGAGCTAGAAATGTACCTTCCTCCTCTTCTTCAAATGAAAGCTGAGATGCTTATGAGTAGGGCCCTACCAAATTCACAGCCGTGAAAAACATGCCACAGGCTGTAAAATCTGGTCTCCCCCAGTGAAATCTGGGCGTTTACCCTATACTGTACAGATTTCATGGGGGAGACCCCAGCATTTCTCTAACTGGGGGTCCCAACCCACAAGGGGGTCGCAGAGGAGTCATGAGGTTATTGTACAGTATTGCCACCCTTACTTCTGCGCTGTCTTCAGAGTTGGGTGGTCAGAGAGCAGCAGCTGCAGGCTGGGTGCCCAGCTCTGAAGGCAGCGCCCTGTCATCAGCAGAGCAGATGGAAGGGTGGCAACACCATCCCATCCCATCCATCCTTCTGCACTGTGCTGCCGGCGGCTCTGCCTCCAGAGCTGAGCCCCCAGCCGGCAGTCACTGCTCTCCCACTGCTCAGCTCTGAAGGGAGCATCGCCACCAGCAGCAGCACAGAAGTAAGGGTGGCAATACCATGACACCCCTACAATAACCTTGTAAACCCCCCTCCCCCACACCCTTTTGGGTCAGGACCTCTAGTGTTACACCACCATGAAATTTCAGATTTAAATATCTGAAATCATGAAGTTTATGATTTTTAAAATCCTATAACTGTGAAATTGGCCAAAATGGACAGTGAATTTGGTAGGGCCCCACTCATTAAATAACATGATTCCAGGAGCTGGGGCTTTAAGAAAAATATCCAGTATTGCAAGACTCAATTATATCATGAAAGCTGACATTACTGCTTGTCTCCCATGGCTGGGACAGGGCTAGCAGAGACCTTTTCCCAAGACTCTGGGAAAGAAAATCCCAACCATAGATGAGAGTAGGTTCCAGCACTGAAACTCTTTCTAACCTCCCATTAGGACCATCCTTCTGTACAGCACCCCTTGCTCCCTGTCAAGCCTCATGACCAAGCCTCCTGGTCCCTCGAGACTTAGCCACAAGCAGCATCTTGATACAGCGTTATTGACCTTGGCTGCCTAGTCCAAAGAACCGAAGATAATTTCCCCTGACCCCCTATTGTTTTCATAGTGTGGTTTCCCTAACAAATAACCTAAGCAGTAATCAGAAAGTGCTGGCCCAACCCGACTCTTCCTTCTCCAGAGTCAGGCTGGGGAAATCACAGCAGCTCCTCTGGTTTTGGTCTCAGTGACTCTGAGGCAAACTTTCACCTCAAAACTTCTCAGAACAAAGATTTGGTTCCCCTGATGTAACTAGTATCCGAACTTGACTTAAAGGAGGCTGAGAGGTCTCCTGAAATTGTTGTTGAAGAGTCTCCCGGGTGTCTTGTTCCTACACTTGTTCCACTTCTCCAGCCTCTTGCTCCCAGCAAGCAACACCCCAGAGCAAGAGTATCTAACCCTCGGCCTGGGGTCAGTTGTGATTCTCAAGTCTATGAACTGTGGCTCTTGGGTGTGCTTGATTATGAACAGGAAACGTATTCTTGGTGCCATGACCTGGGAGTCTGCAGTGGAGTATTTGGATCCAGCTCCTCTCCCCAGCAGCCCCAGCTCTGCTGGACACGGCCCGCATCTGGAGACGCTGCTGCTCCTTCCCTACGCAACAGTAACCATGCTGGCTGCCTGCTACTGCACAGATGAGAGAGAAGAATGGCTCTGACTCTCTCTGGTGTCCCTGCTGGGCTGTGGGGGCTGCAGGAGAACAGCACGACTGCCTCTGCCAGAGATTAGGGGAGCACCTAGCAAAGGATGGCTACCATGGGCAGCCCAGGAAAAGGGGCCAAGAGAAGCTGAGAACCAACAGCCACTTACAGTTCCCTGATTCTCTGCCCCAGTTCTGGCTAGAACAGCCTAGGGGCTGCTCTAATTTGCACCAGCCAGCAAGAGAGCCTTAGCCGAGCATAGCTAGAGTGCAGTGCACTCCAGTCCCTGTCCCTCACACACTGGAAGGAAGGGAAGCATGACTGGGCTGGAGACTCCCACACAATGGGGAAGCCCCCACAAAGCAATTACATGTTGTTTCTGCTCCCTTTGTACCACTCCAGCAGGGCAAGGGGAGTAGGAAAGGGCATAAAACCTGCCTCAAGGGGCTGATTGGGGCCCCTGAGCTTTGGAAAATAATCAGAGCAGGATGAAAAACCGCAGCAGATTTTTGCAAAAACATGCCCCATTTTGAAGGTGGTTTTGTTTCACAGTGTTCAACAGACCCAGGTTCGGTTTTATTAAAAATGCTCATTATATTTATTTATTTTTCCCCATTTTTTTTAAATCAAAAGCATCATCAACAGAGCTCTCAAAATCTGTTTGGCAAGCACTCCAATAATACTTCTGCTAATAATTTTAAAGAAATGAAATGAAAAAAAAATGCACACATTTTTAGTGAATGAAAAGTTATTTTTTTTTACCCGAAGTATCATTTTAGAAAAAAAAGACCATTTTTCAATAAAAATAGAGTTCAAAAATGTTGACCAGCTCTAGCCATTTGGCTCTCAAACCTGAAGAAAAATAATCTATTTTAATTTAATTTTTTTAAAAAAAATCTCATGATTTTTAAGCCAAATCTCTTGACTATTGAGGCCTGCATCATGATTTTTGCACACTTGAGATTGGCTGGGTCATGCAACTTGCTTGGTGGGGAAGCAGTACAAAAGGATGGATAAAATGGACAAACTTCTCAGTTTTGACTGCTTCTCTGAGCTGAATCTCAACTGAAACTTTCAAGGGTCAATCCAGTACTAGTTGAAAATAACCTAAATCCAAACGGAAACAAAGACATATCCAGGAGAAAAGAGTGCAGACACATTTCTCTCTCTCACTACTCTAAGAGATATATGATGAACACGTCATGGAGTGTACCAAATATATAGATGCTTTATATATATATAGATGCTTCATATTATTCTCTTTGAACTAGTATTTTTTTAAAAATCCAATAAAAAGAATGGAAAGGATAATAAAATAAAAATAATAATATAAAAAGTAGGCGGAGCGCACGGCTGTGTCTGCTTTAGACTCCTGTAGCTAATAGAATTTATTACCTCTGTGCTTCAGCTTCCAGGGGCTCTTAGGGAAAGTTCTAGTTTTGTTTGACTGAAGAGAGGAGTAAATAGTGATAGAAAATGTGTGAATGTGGCGTGACAGGTTCCTTACCAGCCCCTCCTTTCACGAAGTGGGGGGGTGTAATGGAGGTTGCTCTGAAGTCAACGGAAATTTTGCCTTTGACTTCAGTAGCGCCAGGCTGTCCTGTGGGGTCGTTGCAAAGAATGTTTAAATACAGTCTGTTTCCCGTAGTTAGGCCTGCAATGCTCCGCCTGTCCGTCGGCTCCACAGGTGTTCTCCTTGTGAGGCTTTATGGTACCTTATGAAAAGTCTGCCTCTGGAACAGAAAGGAACCCGATGGTACCTTTTATCTAGGGCAGACAAGGACAGCTCTCCACTCCCTTCAAAATCTGCAGAAATCCTACCAAAAAGGTACCTGCGTTATATATTAAACCCTGCCTTGGGAAGCTGGGATTGCTCTTCATTTAAAGTAAGACAATATAAGCACTGTAAGTACCTGTTGTAACTATAATTTATGAGGTGGAGTGGAGGGAACCTGCAGCTTTTCTGTATCACTGGCAGAAAATGTGATTATAAAAGCTCACCCAAAAAGGGCCCAGCAGGGATTCTTTGTGATCAGATACACCAAGGGCAGGGACAGTGCTCAGAGTTTCACTGATCTATTCAATTTGTTCTCCATAAACTCACGAGGAGGTTTCATGTGTACCAAGCAATAAAAGCAGGTTAACGCAGAGGGACTCTCCCTACTCACATGTTTCCACCCGCTTCATAAATTCTACCTACAACCCCCTCCCCCAGCCAGGAAGAGTTTAGCACTGTTTTTGGATGACTGACAGAGGTGTCATGTTGCAAGTGTGTGAATACAGTGCAGGCTTCGAGTACAAAACCAAGACACCCCAAGTGTCCTTCCCAGCCACTCCACATCACCCCAAAGTGATGCAGAGAGAAGGTGCAACAGTCTAAAGTCAGGAGCAGGCAACACAACGTACAGAAATTACATTTCTCCAGAGCCCTCTCAAAGAGTCTCATGTTCTTTGTTAGTCATGGCCAACAGCAACAAGCCTTGGGATTGTAATAAAACCAAATGTGGTCACGTATCCCGAGAAAGAGATTCCCCTCTATACAGGCTGTCTGCCCTTAACGTGCTTCTTCACTCGCAACTTCAAAACACACTCTGGGGCTGCTGACTTCAGAGCTCTCGGGTGGAATAAATTCCCTGGTTTAACACATAGTTACCTCTGATCCCACAACGTCTCTGCAGATGTTAAACATACGGGCGTTTGGAAGGGTGGGTTTAGTAGCTAGCTGTAGCATACTTGCTTTTTCTGTCTTTTGGAAGGAAACAACCCGGAGAGCCAAGGAGCATGGATTTGAAAATGAAGATCCCATATGTTTCTGTGCATGGACTTTCCTTTACGCCCCAGCCCCACCAAGGGCCCACCTGGCGTTAGGAGTGAAATTTGGCCAGATTCTGAATGGTTTGATTCCAGCTGGCTCTGCTCTCTAGAGTCCGTGTACATCAGTACCGTGTTTTCCCCTGCCTCAGCCAGGCGGGGGAGTTCGTGGCCTCTGCAAGTTTGTTTCTTGGAAAATTGATCTTTGGCCCTTTGTGTGGGGCTCTGGTGTCTGGTTTAGGCAGGGTGGAGGCACGTCAAGGGGGCTGTGGTGGGAGGAGAGCAATGGAGCTGGGTTCCACTCTGGTGGCATAAACTCTGGCATGACTGCAGAGCAGTTTGGACATAGTGGAGAATTGGGGCCTTAGTCTGGGGTTATGAGCTGCATCCTTCAGGAGATAACGAATGGGAGGTTTCCCCTTGCCTTGGATGGAAGCAGGCATGGGGTCTACCTGGCTTTTGAAGTGCAATCATTTTTTGTGAAGCTGCATCCTTCCCCTGGTTTTTGTTAGAGAAACATTTAGCTCATCACATTACAGCCCTTCTTGTATCTTTCCCCAGTCCTAGGTTACAATCCCACACACGCACACAAACAATGTGGTAAAAATAGTGACTAAAAAGTAGATAAAGGGTGGCAAATTCTAACCTGGTAAAAGGAAATACTGTTTCACACAATACATTATTAGACTTAGAACTCACTGTCACAGGAAAGTCAAGAATGAGCAAGATTCAAAAAGGGACTGGACGTGGATAAAGAGAGCAAGAATATCCAGAGTTCTCATTAATGATTATAACAATTCCGGAAGGGAGATTAAGCATCATGCTTCAGGATTTAAGCCAGTCTCTAATTACTAGAGATCAGGAGGAAACCCTCATGAGGGGTAGATTATCCCATGTCTGTTACTGCAGGACTCTAGCACCTTTCTCTGGCATATGGCACGGGGCACTGTCCGAGACAGGACACCGAACTAGGTTGGCTTTGGGTCTGAGACCCTGGGCAGTTCCTAGGTTCCTAGTTTAGGGGAAAACCTTCCCCACAAAAAGCAAGAGAATGTCCAGTTAAGGGAGCTTTGTTTAACATGCACAAAGCCCCAAATTCACCACTTTAACTAACCGCTGTAGCCTCTCATCTCCCGTCCACCGCTGACTTGTACAGCAGCACAGTCTGCCTGTCACATTACTCACCAGCCAAGAACACTGGTGGAAATAACTGAACAACAAACACCGAGCCTGGTCCTCCTTTGCACTGAGGCCACTTTCCACTGCTCTAGCAGTGCAGAAGGGCCTCCAGGGGCGGTAAATGCAAGTGACTCCCACTTGGAGGTTCCCTGACGCTGCCTGTGTGGGCTGAATGAAACTCACTAGGACGCCCCGTTACAGAGTCACTTTCAAAGCTCTGACTTCGCTGCAGAGTGAATTCAGGTGAGCAGGCCCAAGCACCTGGGTTAGCCCAGCCCAGGTGCAAATGGCCGCACTACAAAGCCACATTCAAAGTTCCGGTGTCCTCACGGCTGCTGCGCTCAGCCATGTGCGTCACCGGTGTCCTCAGCCGTGCGTTTCACCAGGACTCCTTGTGGGCACATTCCATAGTTCTTTGTGCGGAGCCATTACAGGATCCTTTCCCAGTGAATTGTGGGAGGATTTGTCCATTCTTCTGGGCATTGGTGGAATTGGGGGTGGGCACTGGAGGACCGTCAGCACTGGAATGGTCTAGGCTGCACCCGCAGTGCAAAATGGGCAGGCTTCACAGATGCTCTAGCCTGCAGCCCCAGCTGGGTCCGGTAGCACCACCAAACTCATGCCAGAGAGTTGTGTGTGGGGACAGGAGCTGGGTTAGGGACAACATCTGAGTAAGAGCCTGGTTTAACCATGCAGTGAAGACTGACCCTTCTCCAACAGAGTCACTGCCAAACAAGTGCTAGGAAACAAACAAGCAAAGTCTTTCAGCCAAGCAGTGAACAGAAACTGCCTAATCTAGAAGAGCTGAAATTTAAACGGAGTCTTCATTTGAAAGTGTGACTTTAATTTTTGGTATCAAATCAGCAAAGCAGAACCAATAGAAAAATATATTTTTCACTGAGTGAATGTATTTAACCATCTTAGTCTGTGGGCCAGATTATTAAAGATATATAGATGCCTAAAGATGTAAATGAACACCAATTTACACCTGTCAGGGCCTAAATACCTTTAAAAATCAGGCCACATATTACCACCCCATTACCACAATCCATAAAATCTGGAGGTCGTTCCTTCCAACGGCCCTACTTCTGACCCACAACCTGCAACATCAACACTGGGAAAACAAAACATCCCAAATTTAGCTTCATTCGAATGAAAAAAAAAAGAAAGAAAAAGGAGGAAGGGTTTGACTTTGGGTTCCTGAACACAACTTCCAGGAGGCAAAGCCTGGTTACGCTGGGACTCTGCTGTGATCAGATGAACACTGATCCCTTTGGCACATTGACCAATGACAGGACAGCCAGAAGGCACTCATTTAGGGTGACCAGCTGTCCCGATTTTATAGGGACAGGCCCGATTTTTGGGTCTTTTTCTTATCGAGGTGCCTATTACCCCCCGCCCCCCTCCCAATTTTTCACACTTGCTGTCTGGTCACCCTAGACTCATTTCATGTTTCGTTCCACACTGCTACATTTGGGACAGGACTGCTGTGAGGGAAGAAAATGACTCACCAGAAGCCCAAGAACTTCTGCAGCTTGTACTTAATATTCTCCTCCTGCCCCTCCCCCACTTTTTTTGGCATGTGATTTAATGTACATTGTTAGGAGTTACATTACTGATACAAAACACACTGTTAAGTGTGGGTATAGGGCGCAGAGCTTTATTTTTTTCTGAAAGGAGACGCATAAACCTGAGTTGTGGCTCCAGCAAACAAGAATTACTCTTAATGAGCTGTCAAGAAAATACTGGCTGATCTACAATTTGGCAGGCACTACAGACTGTATTATAACTACCCAGGACTGCAGCAACATGACACTGGAAGCTTTTTTATTGGATGACTAACGAACTGCTGAGTGAAGAGCACAGAGTATATATGTGTGTGTGTGTGTGTGTGTGTGTGTGTGTGTGTGTGTGTGTGTGTTCGTGTTCACACAAGCACAAGCTCAGGTGTATGGCATACCAGAGATACATGTGTGTTACATACACACGTGAAACCAGAGAGAGACAGATTCATTCATGCTGCACCAGGCCCTGAGCTGGGGCTGAGTTTTAAGAGCGTTCGCTGGGCCATTCGTTAATGCTGATTTTCCTCCGAACACTGGCGAACTTTTCCTTCAGTCTCTTGGAATTAACATCGTACCAGTTTTTGAGAAGGGTAAACGGGATGACCTGGGGAATTATAGGCCTGTCAGTCTGACATTGATCCAAGGCAAGATAATGGAGCAGCTAAAATGGGACTCAATTAATAAAGAATTAAAGTAGGGTAATATAATTAATGCCAGTCAACAAGGGCTTACAGAAAATAGATCCTGTCAAACTAACATGATTTTTTTTATGAGATTACAAGTTTGGTTGATAATGGGAATAGTGTTGATGTAATATATTTAGACTTCTGTAAAGGCTTTGACTTGATACCTCATATTTTGATTTAAAAACTAAACTATAAAATGAACATGGCACATAATAAAAGGATTAAAAGCCAATTAACTGCTAGGTTTCAAAATGTAACTGTAGATGGGGAATCATCATTGAACGGGTCTGTTTCCCATGGGGTCCCACTAGGATTGGTTCTTGGTCCTATGATGTTTGACATGTTTATCAATGACCTGGAACAAAAAAAATCACTGAAAGTTTGCAGAGGACACAAAAATGGGGGGAATGGTAAATGATGAAGAGGACAGGTTACTGATAGAGAGCACAAGCAAACAATGTGTGTTTCAATATGGCTAAATGTAAATGTAGACATCCGGGAACTAAGAACATAGACCACTCTTACAGGATGGGGGAAGCAGCGACTCTGGAAAAGACGTGGGGGTTATGGTGGGTAATCAGCTGAACATGAGCTCCCAGTGTGATGTCCTGGCCAAAAGGGCTAATGTGATCCTTGGATGTATAAATGAGGGAACTGAAGGAGGAGGAGTTGGGTTATTTGATCTCTGCATTTGGCATTGCTGTGACCACTGCTTAGAATACCGGTCCAGTTCTGGTGCCCACAATTCAAGAAAGAGGTTGAGAAAGAGGGGAAGGTTCAGAGAAGAGCCGTGAGAATGATGAAAGGACAGGAAAAGCTGCCTTACAGTGATAGACTCAAAGAGCTCCATCTATTCAGTGTCAGAAGGAGAAGAGGTAAGAGGTGGCTTGATCACAGTGTAGAATAATACACGGGGGAAATCGTTAAGAACTGGCTCGTTAAGAATTGGCTCTTCAATCTAGCAGAAAAAGATCCAGTGGCTGGAAGTTGAAGCTAGACAAAGTCAGGCTGGAAATGATGCATTTTTAATGGTGAGAGTAATTACCCATTGGAACAGTTTATCGAGGATCATGGTGGATTCTCCATCACTGACCATTTTTAAGCCACGATTGGACGTGTTTCCATAAGCTCTGTGCCAGGAATTATTTGGGGGCAGGTCTCTGGCCTGGGCTATACAGGAGGTCAGACTAGATTCTGGCTTTGGAATCTAAGCTTGGTGCAGCTCAGCAGTAGTGGGGGAGAAGGGTGTAAAAGTAGATAGATGCCAATACATCCACTCTCACTTCCCCAAACCTGCTCTTGTGGGAGGTCTGGGTTCAACTCCCCATTTAGCATCTGGGGAGATTTGAACCGGAGGCTGCCAGGCTTAGGGGCCTGACTCCAGGAGAGGGCTTATGACTCTGAATCCCAAGCAGTGGCCAGTACCTCCCCAATCTTTGAGGGTCAAGGATTAGGCTCCATCCCACTCCTCAGCTTCTCCCACTGCCTCGCTTAAGCAGCTCCCTGCTCAGCGGGCTGACTTCTGTGGATCCTGTTCCCTGTGCATCAGCCAGGGAGCCTGGGCCCAGCCAGGGGCTGCGATTCCAGTGGGCACCAGGTGCCTAAAAAGTTAGGCATTGAAGCACTGAGCCTAACGATTAGTCCATGCTACAAAGCTTTGCTGGCACCACTGTGCTGCTTAGGAGTGTGATTCCCTCCCCCCGCCAACCCAACTCTGCCAGCAGACCTGCTGTGTAGACATAACCAGGCACGCACTCCTCTTGGCACAGCTGGAATCACCCACCCAGGGTGGTGGAGTAGCCATGCCAGCTTCCACTGCCCCTGCCCGAGCAGGCTGGGCCAGCAAAGCGTCTGCAGCGCAGACTCACCCTTTGTGGGTCTAGCCCTAAGTGACGTTCCCAGGCCCACCCAGAGCAGAGAGCAAGTTCTCTGGGTTCCTAGGGTCCCAGCCCCTGGACCACCATCTCTCTGCAGAGCCCATGCCGAGCTGCTGCCCACTGAAATGCTGTGCAGGGCCCTCAACCATCCCCAGGGGAGTGGTGGATAAACTGGATAGTGCCCACAGTGTCCCACAGCCCAGCGGCTTCCCAGGGATGCTCACAGGACGCTGCCATTAGCTAGACAGCTCTGGAAACACAGCCTGCCAGCCTCTGAACGGGAGCCCAGCTCCTAGCAGGGCTCCTCCAGCGCAAGGAGTGTCCTGGCAGAAAGTCAGCGGCAATGGGAGAGGTTTGCAGTTCTTACACCAAGAACAGAGGAGATGGGGGAAGGTAGATACACTGCGAGTGAATGGGCTCCGTCCCCAGCTGGTGTGAACCTGCACAGCTCCATTGAAGAGAATGCGCTGGATACTGATTTCCACTAGCTGAGGATCTGGCCCCTGCTACTCGCTGACTCGCACTCTGTGATGGTCTCTGCTCACTGACCTCCCTCCCACAAACACCAGGTGCACACAGAAGCTGGGTGCACTATGCAGCTGCTGCAGTGGGGCACGCTGGCTGTTGTGCACAGGGCCATGGAATGTAAACATTTGAGCGACACGGCTGAGGCACGTCCAAGGCAAATGAAGAGCCACATCTGGTCTCTGCTCCCCTTTGGCGAGGAGCATTCTACCCTGGAGCATGTATTAAATATGGATTCGTATTCACTCCTGGGCTGACATCAAAAGAACATGACGTCCCACTTGGGAAGGAGCAGACGTCACAGTCCGCCCCACTCCCCCTAGCACTGACTGAACGTCCTGGCCTTTGGGAGCCTTGTGACATTGTTTTAATTTGTTTGCTTTGAATCGGGATTTTCAAAGCTGCTTATGAGTTTGGGGGACCCAAGTCCCATTCATTGTAGGCAGCGCTGAGAGTCTCGACCTTTGGCTACAGCACCCACCTAAGCAACCAGCTGGCAATTGGTTTGTATAAAATTCTATAAATCTACCCAGAATGTATAAGCATTCATTACTGACAACAGCAGGCATCAGAGGGGAGCAATATTTTTTTTAATACAATTCCAGGAAAACCACTTTAAAACAAAACAATTTTTACTTCTACAGGGGAGGGGAAAAACCCTAGTTTGCTTTAAAAGAAACAATGCAAAAAAATATCACAACACACACATCACAAGCCCGAAAGTCGAGTTACAGCATATGGGGTCTGCAGCCCCCTCCAACTCCCTATTCCTCTCTCTGCAACCAAGCTTTGTCAGCCTGCTCTTCTCTGCAGCAGTCCTGATAAAGGACCTTTGAGACTCATTTGCATCAAGCCACAGGCATCCTCTCTATTGTGAGAATCAAAACACAGACACACAGACACACACACACACGATAAGATTGTAACACACAAACCACCAATTTATCAAAACATCGGGCACTTCAGAGTTCAAAAATAAACGAGCAGTCTGTGCACATCAGTTTTTAAGAGGCAATCACATGGCACTTCAAGAAACCCCACTTTAAAGTCTGTGTGGAGAGCGAGGCGACCAGGTGGGTGGGGAAGGGAAGGATGTTATGAAGAACATTTAGTGATTCACCCTCTCAAGCACCCAAGTGCCTTACCTCTGATTGCGATACACATTCAGACACAAGCAGCCTCATGCCACATTTGTCACTGTGCAGTGATCTGCATCGACTACCCAGAAATGAACGAGCCAGTTGGTAACTGCAGAATTCATTAGGGAAGGTGCTGCCTGAAAAGGCTTTTGCTATAGAAGGTGCTTTATTATGGGAAGGTCACATGGGAACAAAAAGGGTTTAAAAAGGAGAAATAGATTTTGATGCCCTAATTCAATAGAGGGTCCCTGTCTCCTTGGAGTATTAAGGGAATTTCATCTCATAACTGCAATCCATCTCATACCCTCGCCCCCCAGAACCAATTTTACTGCTGATTTATATACAAATATTTGCTTTATTTCTTTTTCCAAAATACCATGAAACCAACTAGCCCTTTTCAGTGAGCCCCAGCTTAAACTAGCTACTCCCAGATGACGACATTCTAATGCATAGACTGACTTGGGGCCCAAATTCAAGTTCTCTGCCCTATGTTAGAAGGGCTTTGCCCAAGGGATTGAGCTGTACATACAAAGCCCCAGTGCAGTCACTCCTATAGACTGGTGCTCTCCTTAAGGCTAAGGGAAACACCCAGTGGCCATGAATAGTTTTGGATTGACTCAGTATGCTCCCCTAGTTTGACCTAGCCCACATCCCTGCTTACACCATCTGTATTGCTCATGCAACCAAAACTCTATTTGAGTTGAAGTCAATTAGTGTTTTGGGGGACAAATTCCTAGATCAGGCCCAGGTACGTTTATGAGCTTATGCTCTATCTACATTAGATCCAATGAAGTATTACATCTACTCTCCTTCCACACATGGGCACTGCAGTTTTCTCTGCAAACATGCAGGGGTGAAGGACAGGAGCGGGATCTGGGACTCTCATAAATCTGGGCGAGGAAAATGGCTTTGCTCAGCAGAATAAATCCCAAATAAAACCCAAAGCCTATTTTTCCAAGCAGTTTCCTAATTTAAAATCATGTCTGAAGAATATAGGAGTGTACATATAATAAATTAACTTTCCCCCCTCATTTTATGTGATGTACTCAGACATCTAGCAGTTGAGAATCTGGCCCAATTGTATTTTTGAATGAGGAAACCAGCTACAGTGGTCTCTTTGTACATTCATCTCACTGCGATATTTTTAGACACATACTTCTGAATCTCAGCTGTATCTGGACAGTGGGAAAATAATCATCGTGCTGGTGAATCCATGGCTCACGTTGTATGATGCAACAGAATGCAATGTGGCTGTTCCTCATCTGGGGAAGCTGAAAAAGAAGAGGTCTGGAGTGAAAGATCTGATTTTGAATCATGTGTTCACTTTTAAAGGGGCTGGATGCTGTTACTCTGTGCAGTGGAACCTAGAGGTTAGATCAGTACTCCCATAGCACCGAGAGGTTTCACCATGCTAGACTCCGTACAGACACATAGGGAGAGATCAGCCAATTCAGCCCTACTCAGAGGAGCTCACAATCTAAGGGCAGGTCTACACTCCGGCGGGGATCGACCCTGTGAGATCGAGCTCTTGGGGGTCGATTTATCGCATCTAGTCTAGACGTGATAAAATCGATCCCCGAGTGCTCTCCCATCGACTCCTGTACTCCGCCGCCATGAGAGACACAGGCGGAGTTGACAGGGAGCAGCAGCAGCAGACTCAGCGCCGTGAAGACACCACGGTGAATTGATCTAAGTACGTTGACTTCAGCTACTCTAGTCTCGTAGCTGAAGTGGCGTGTCTTAGATTCCCCGCACCAGTATAGACCAAGGCTAAACCGACAAGACAGACACAGGATGGGAAGGGAAGCAGAGAGAGAGGAAGAGACTTGCCGAGGCCACCCAGCAGAGCGGAGTCAGGAATAGAACTCAGGGCTCGAGTCCCGGTCAGGTGACTCCAATATCCTGGTGACTAATACTACTCCGCTTGGCTTGGCTTGCTACACTTTGCAAAGAAGGGCGAGTATCACTATTTCCGCAATCCGCTGTGCCTTGTTCCTCCCAATGTACCAGCACAGTGAACAAGGAAATATCCATTAGAACATGGCAGTGAGCCTGGTGCCCTGAGAACACCTGTGATAGGTGGCATGGCAGAGAGACCTGGACTTTAGGCAGGTTGAGCACAGGGCCCAGGCACTGCTTGCTATTCCAGACTTCAGTTCTCCAGCAAACACCTTGATTCGGCTTCTTCCCAGAGACCTTGCAGCAAACACCACAATCCACCCAGCAGCTCCAGCTTCATTTACTGCAGGTCTTCTGAGAATCAAAGTGAGCTCTGAGGCAAAGCCACCTGGGAGAGTCCCAGGGGCACCTACTGATGGCAGGAAAGAAAAGCGCATCATAAAACCCCACTAAGCCCTCAGGAGTGTGGACTGCCTCATGGCGGGAAAGACAGCCAGCTTCTTTTAAGAAAGACTTTTCCCAATAACTTTCCTCGGGGCCTTCTGGAGATCCCCTGGTACCAGGAGCCTTTGAGCGGACACTGGAATGGCCCTTCTGCAAGGTTCCCATGATGTGGCCGAAAAACGTTCGGCCATCGCAGCTACAAGGAGAACTGACCAGATTGTTGCAGCTGGTTGGCTTCAGTACAAACCCCTCATGACAGGAGCATACCAACCCCGCAGAGCATCAGCCTTTGAGAACAGACCCTCAAAACAAGACCCCCAACCCCATGGGTAGACGTATCCCTACACTAATGAGGCAAAAGTTGTCAATCCGTGACAACGGCTCTATTCCCAACCGCCCAACAGACGCGAGTGAGTGTTAGATGGGGAGGGGAGCAGCTACGGAGCTAGCTGGCTTCGCCTCAGGTTCCTCACAATGGCCAGAGAATCCTGAGAGACTGATCAGGATGCGTCATCCCCCCATTGCTGGGACCACTGAGGGGATCAGCCTCAAATGCCTCCGTGGTGATCTGGGCAACTAACTCACTCCGTTGCCTAGTGGGAATTTCAAAAACACCTATCTGCATCTTTAAGGGCCTAAAAACCTTTGTAAATTGGACCTTAGGGGCTAACCCTATTTTCAGAAGTGAAAGTGGGCCTTAGAAGCCTTTGAAGTTTTACAACGCGCTACACCACTGCGTTAGTTGCCTAAAAACCTTAGAAGATCTGGGCTCCCATCTCTCCTGCGGGTTTCTGTTCAGCCCAGAGCTGGTCTGTCAGCACTACTGGCTGCTCTATTAGCTCTGAGTCCAAATTAAGCAGAGGGAAGACAGCAGGAGGCATCAGAGACTCAAAAGTCCAGATTCCTGAGGGACAGAGACACAAGAACTGCCCAGCATTGGGCTGAAGGCGGCCCCTGCTAGTGAGACAGATACTCTCCATCCTCTCTTTGGTTCATTTTCAGTGTGGTTCCCTTTGGAACGCTCTCATCCTGGCTAACTCTGTGACCTATTGAGAGTGAGAACGGAGGAAAACAGGAGAGCCGAGGTGGGTCCAACAGCCCTTTTGCTTTGGAGCAATCCAATTGACACTTCCGCCTGCTCGTCACAACTGGCCCCACAGTTCTAGAGCGGCGTATCCAGAACTGTCCAGTCAGAATGTCTCGCCACTCTGCAGACAGAAATATCCCAGATCCTGTCCCTGCCTTATCTAGGTCTGCTTCAGAGAGCCCTTTTGTGTTTAAAATACTTCATGTCCTTTCAGGGCTGTTTGAGAATTATTTTATAAACACTACTTGCAATAAGCCAGCCACCCAATTTAATATCCCCCTTAATGAAGGCTCCAGTCCTTTCTTCTTCTCTTTCCCCCTAAGGAGCAAATAATAATGTTTATTCATGGAAAAATACATGGCAGGGATCATTGCCATGGAATCATATGCACATCTGTTCTTAACAGGTTTCAGCTGAAACTACTGAAAATATACATAGGTCTACTTATGTGGAACAACTTAAATATGATAAGATTACAATTTGGAGGATAACAATGTGTTTAGCTATGGAAAAAGTAAGCTCCTTTCTAAATGCTCTTTCCACACACAATCATAACTTTTTACCACATATGTTGTCAACGGGACAACATTTGTTGAGGATTAAGAAAGAACCCAGCATTGCAAGATTAGTGGCAAACAAACTCAAGATGTTCTAACATCTTCCCCACCAGCATTTAACTCCTGCATCACTATGCAATTACCAGCAATAGCCAGCCCCACCACTCCCCAGCCATTAAGAATGAGCAAAGAAAAGGCTCTAAGAAGCCCAATTTGGTGTTGCCACCACAATGTGGTTGGGATCGGTTGGGAGGGGGGATTCCAAGACTCTCCTCTTCCACCATGCGTTGATTCCCCCCTCCCAGTTATGCATGAACATTCACAAACAGAACTTGGCACTGGACAATAAGGCAGAACAACAGGAAGCAGCAGTATTAAAAACGTGCCATCAGAGAGCATCAGCTAAAATTGGCATCTGACAAGCCATCTAAGGAAACCTAACATTGTCAGTCAGTTTCTCATTTCCCTGCTGGGGATATTGGCCTGTTTTATTAAATCAAAAGTGTCCCTAATTTAACAAGATACACAGGAAATGACAGTTTCATTATTGCTGGATTTGTGGAGCAAAGTGAATATGGTGTAGCTTGTACTTTCTTTCAGGGATACGTTTAATGCTTCTATTTTTACATTAACTTGTTAAGGTGATTGTATGTTTTCAAGGCAACTATGCAAGAAAATTTTAAGTTGCTACTCAGTAGTACTCTCATTAATATATGAAACGCCATGTCCTAAATTTCTTTGTAGGAAATCTTTTGAGATGTCAAATGTCGGAGAGCCATGCACACAGGCACTGTTTGGAAAAGGCAGCAAGTAACTAGGTGTCTTGGGAACTCTGACCTCCAGAGTTGCCAGAGTTCCACCATGTTAGGGAGACACAGTCTTTCAGGCGTGCCGTATTAGTGCTGAAAGGAAGCTCTGCTAGGTCACCTTTCCCATCGTCTGGCATTGTGCCACAATTGATTTCATTATCCCGAAGCCATCCCTGATAGATGGTGCCTGTCAAATGCACAGCCTCCTCATGCAGCCTCTACCATTCAACTCACTCATCTAATGAGTGGGAGGATTTCCCCATATCTCTAATCCTACAGGTTTGCTACTAAAAGTTTAGGTCCTGTTTTCCTTCTGGTTCTGCCTTTGTTGACTAATAAGGCTAACTGGTCCCTGTTCTCTCCGTGACAGCCCAGTTACTGTGTCTCCTTGCTGTGTTCTTTTTTCTGCACTCAACATGGTGCGCTCTGAGGGCCCAGCTCTCATTTCCATTGCTCAGTGCAGGCATGGAGGGTGGGGAGAGAGCCGCTAGTCCCTGGGAAAGCTGGAGCAGCCTTTTGATCCACTGCCATTGGCCCTTCATACCCATAGCACAGAGGTGCCATCTCCAGGCCACCTTCTCCCTTGGCTACACTCCCAAAATGCACCCAACCCTAAGTCATTGTGGCCATCCTGGTCCCAGGGTATTTGAGACAAGGTGGGTGAGGTCAGACTTTTTATTGAACCGACTTCCGTTGGCGAGACATTGGCCCAAGAAAAGATAGGACCTCACCCACCTTGTCTCTCCATCACTAAGGGCTGTCATGGGCCAAAGGTTTGTCATAAACCCAACACGGTCAAATCTACATCATCCAGGAAAGTCTCCATACTGAGGTCTTCCCTGGCTGAGAAGACTGACTGATTGCCCCAGGCTGTCAGAAAGCCACAGGGTGAGGGAGCATCTAGCACAAAATCTTTCTGCACAACTTTTGCTCTGCAACTTCTTCCATGGTTTGGTGAAATTCTCCATCTCTGGGCTCTCCTGCAGACCTGCAAGCATAGTGCTCCAGGCCAGCTCTAAGAAGTGCCGACCACAGAAGGGTAGTAACTGTTAACAATTATCCATACCGTCCAATAAATCATTTGCTTCATATTGTGCCTAACTGCAAAAATAGCTTCCCAATAAAACAAACACAAAGAAAGACTTTCTAAAATGACTTCTAATTTGGCGTGCCTCCATCATGAGTGGATTTGGAGCCATGAGGAGAATGGACAATAGCAGGTGACTTTTCACTTGGATAAATAGAAGGTGAAATATATTGGCTGAAATACTGGAGTCCAAGATTTCCTATTCCAGATGGATCCTGCAAATTGAGAGCTTTTTTGGAAAAAGACGAGTTCTTGTGGACAGATTTCAGTAGTTACTAACACAAACACAATGCTCAAGTGCATTGTGGGAAAAAAGGTAAAATAGAATTCATAAACTAGGATAGTGACATGCTGTACATTGAAGATGGCTTCTCATTTATCTGGGTCCAGATGTGATTATTTCATGTGAAGAAAGCTGTTGCTGAGACTGAAATAGCTCAGGGAAGGGCAGAAGTGTATTGGGAATTACATGTAGGAGGAGAGGAAAAAGCTAGGATTTATTGAACCTAGAAAGGAGAACTGGAGAAAGACACCATGAAGGGGTTCCAAACAATAAAGGGTAGAATGACAATCAATCAGCTCATTCCCTTTTTGTCCTGTTCCTAAACATGAAAAACATGCAACTTGATCAAATTAAAGAGCAGTAAAAATCAGGTCAGTATAAAGGAAACACTTTCCCCGGAGTAGAACAACCCTGTGGGATTCATTGCCGCTGGCGATGACCGGACAGACGCTGCAGACGGTTTACAAAAGGAGCACATTACTTCATGCCCACTAATGACAACTCTAGCTGTTCACGCTCTGACAACAACGTGGGTAACAAAATCTCCTTCTCAATCCAAAGGGAACATCTCACCCCTTCCACTCCCCCTCACATCCACAGTTACAGCACTAGTGGTGTTCAGCATTTATAGGGCAACAGCTTCAAACCAGATCCAGACCCACTGTGTAGGGTGCTGTACAAACATATGATAAACAACAGCCTTTGCCCAGAAGGGCTTTCTATGTTGTCTGAACAGATCAAGTTTCTTTTCCCGTGGTTCTCTCCAGTGTGTACACAGCACTGAGCGTCCAGAAGGACAAAGGCCTGATCTGGTAGATAAAATCTTTTCTTCTTGTTATTGACTTGATGGTCGCACCTTAGCTAATGTGGTTCACGTTGTGGCAGCATCTGTCCCTCACAGTACTCTGTAGAACAACAGGCGGTGGTGTTCTGCTCTCAGTCAGGGTCAATCTGAAACTCCCTAGCAAGCCCAGGGGAAGTCCCCAGGATTACAGCTCCCTGCCCTCAGCAGTCCCGAGTCCCTGTCAAAACAATGATCCGTTCCACGTCACTCTCCCTTCCATCAAAGGCTCTTTTCGCCCCCGCCCCCCAAGAGTGCTTGCAAGAGAGCTGCAGACGCACCCCGTGCCCCGGCTCTGCCCTACCACTCGCCCAGCCCCGGGAGCAGCGGGGGGCAGTGCACACCAGCTCAGATCCCTTCATGACAGTTTCTCGCGCTGGTTCAGGGCTACATTCCCCTCCGAATTTCTGCTGGTTCCATTCAGAGTCTCGACGTGGCCGTCTCCTTGGTAGATTTATGGGACGCCGCGATCAGTGGAACGGGAACCAAGAATGGGCATTTCCCTACTCTAGAGCTCAGACTTGACGCATTCGACTCCTTCCCATTTTTTATTTTTAACCAGGCCGAATATTTACACAAACGTTAGAGGTCATTAAGAAGGGCAGTTTTCAAAGGCCTCATGCCCATTTGCAGTCTGATCACGTTCTCATGGCCAGGGCCTCATTTCTTAACCCTTACAATGCTGGCATTTTCCACACTGCCACTCCCACGGCTGTACGGGACAGATCCAACGCGGCGGACCGTTTACATTGCCTGTCGTCCCCCCTCCACTGGGGTTAAGAAGAGAGGCCTATGACCAGAGTCATGGCAGGATATATTTAAGGTACAGTAAGCAAAACAAGCAAAAAACCAAAACAAACAGAGCTATATAAACAGACCACAGATGAGAGCACAGTGGAATTCAGCACAATTCACTACAGTAAAGGGAGAAAATAGATCGAGTTTCACAAAGGATCATTCTGATTTTGGTTTGGCCTTGATTTAATAATTGGCTCTGGGGAAGCTGGCACTGAATTCTACCAAGGGACCTTTGTTTCCAACTCACAATGGTTGGTTAATCTCCTTCCCGGCAGGGGGAGACAGACTGGACATTGAATAAACACAGATCAAGAAATCTTTTGGAACAAGTGTTTGAGCGGGCTGCCCGGATGAATCCACACTCTGTAGCTACGGAGCCAGAGAGCTCAGTTGACGGTGGTGCATAGAGGGGCTGGAATCTGGGGAGATGATCTCCATTGACACAGCCTGCCCTGTTCCTGGAGAGCTGGGGCGCCCCCACCAGACAGCAGCCCCTTTCCGTGTGGGGAACAGAGAAAAGCCAGAGGGAGACTGAGGTTCACGTCTAAGGCCTTGTCTTCACTAGGGGGTTGGATCGACTGCAGATATGCAACTTCAGCTATGTTAATAACGTAGCTGAAGTTTGTGTATCTGCAGACGACTTACCTGCCGTCCTCACGGTGGGGGGCAGTCAGCGGCACGCTCCCCCGTTGACTCCAGCTTACGCCTCTGGTCAAGCTGGAGTTACGGAGTCGACGGGCAGCGCTGGCGATCGATCTTTCCCCGCTGTAGTGAAGACAAGGCCTAAGGCCCAGGAAGTGGAAGCTGAGGAAGTGGCTTCTCAGCCAGCCGAGGAGGTATTCACAGAATCATAGAATATCAGGGCTGGAAGAGACCTCAGGAGATCATCTGGTCTGCTCAAAGCAGGACCAACCCCAACTAAATCATCCAACAGATTTTTGCCCCACATCCCTAAATGGCCCCCTCCAGGACTGAACTCACAACCTTGGGTTTAGCAGGAGATCGTCCTGCTGCCCCGTACAGTTCTCTTCCCAAGGGAGACTGGCTGGTGAATGGAGACTCCTTGCACTGGGGTTGAGTCTCTCCTCTGTCAAAGGACATTGGGAAGGAGTGCGCTTCCCCCACACTTGCTCACACACTCGGTGTTGGCTCCTCTGCACAGGGACAGCGCGATTTGCACACAGCCCTGCGCGGACGAGCGCGCAGCGGGACCGTTCCTGTGATCCACCGTGTGTAGGCTGCCCCAGGGCAGGGAGGCTCCTTGCATGCAGCCTGCTGGTCCACCCGGGCCCTACGTTTGTATAGAGCTTGGCACCGTGCAGCCCTGGTCCCACTCGGGGCCCCCGGGTGCTACAGGTTGGAGATTTGAGGGTCCCTGGCTACCAGCCACGCTGAGTCTCCCAGAACACCCAACTACCTTGCAATGGGAGCCAGTCCTCCCCTGGAGAAAGGTGGGGATGTGCCCCAGGCTGCTAATGTCCAGGGGCGCGCAGAGCATGGAATCTGAGGGCCAGGACAGTTACTCTCAGTTGTGCATTGTCCCATGGGGGCGTTCCTGGCTCATCTAGGCCACAAGGGCATCCTGCCCATTTCGACAGCCTCAACCAGTGATTCCTGATGGTTTAGGGCAGGGGATGTCCCTTCCTCAGCCAGGGATCGCACGGGGACTGGCTCTCACACAGTGTTTCAGAGCCTTTGTCTCTGGTAGATCTCTGCGTGACAGAGAGAGATCACCCTGTTGGTCTGAATCTCGGCAAACGGGCATCCCCCAAAGCCTGCATCACCGAGGCTGCAGGATAGATCTGGGCTCACAGTCAGGTGTTTGGCTTCATTCCCTGGCCTCCTATTCACGCATGCCAGGCGGAGCGGGACCTGCGCAGAGCCTGCGGAATGCAGCACCCAGGATACAAAAGCCAGCACGCAGCTGCAGGTTCTAAGGCAGAGAAACGGCTCCCCTGAGGGGCTGGCTCAACACAAGAGTTGAATGGCCCAGCTGGCTCGGACCTGGCAGCTCCTTTCGGGAAGTGCCGTTCTTCGCCACTGCAGCAAGGGAACGTGTTTAGCTGCTCCAGAGCAAACTCCCTTAGCTGTGCTCAGTAGGAATTTCTCCATGGGCAAGGGTACAGCAAAGTCTCTCCTGGGCACCTGGCTAGCACAGGAGAGCAAGGGGACTCTCAGGTGCTCCACTACCATGCTGGGGCTGGTCAGCCGGGTCAGGGCTAACCACGCTTCTTGCCACCTCCTGTCCTCTTGGCACTCCTACACAAAGCCCCAGAGTGGCCCTTTTCTCTGACCACACACAGCAGGAAAGTTCCCTTTCCTCCTGCATTTTCACACACAAAGCCCGAGAGTCCATTTCCAGGACCCGACTCATCCCGGATGGGAGAAGCCAGACTGCTGCTGACACGCCCCACGACCTTGTAAAATGTTGTGAAACAAGTCAAGTTAGGATACAGCAGACTTGCTGATGTTAACCAGAATGCCTCGAGCCATGTGCCAAAAGACACCTAGCTTAGTTCTCTATTAAAAGTTTTCAGCCTGCTCTGTAACCGGTTCTACCTTGCAGTCACTGAAATAGTAGAACACAACATTTCTCCTCTGGATCTCTATTCTTTTCAGTCATCGGCACACATGGTTCATCTCGAGAGGATCGCTCATGGCTCAGGGGAGGAGCACTCAAAGTTTATCCAGGTTTCAGAGTAGCAGCCATGTTAGTCTGTATCTGCAAAAAGAACAGGAGTACTTGTGGCACCTTAGAGACTAACACATTTATTTAAGCATAAGCTTTCGTTTATGCAGATCTAGCCACTTCAGAGTTCCAACTCTCAACAAGTACAAACAGTTTGATCTTACTCAGCAGAAAGTATCCTGCTCATGAGAAGTAGGATGCTGTTTAGACAGTGCCCCAAGCTACAGCTGGACATGAAGCTGTTACGACATTTTTTATTACTCGAATTTGTCCTTTTAATGTTTAAATGCTCATTCTCTTTTAAACCATTAAAATCTAAAAATACCCATCAACTTTGTTTTGTTTTTATGTTGTAACAAAATGTGTGACGTATCCAGCTTGACTTGCAGGTTCTAAGATAATGTGTACATTTTAGTGTGTTTTAAAAGGATTGTAGTTAGGTGAGGATGACCAGGAATCAGGACGTAACTCACCAACAATGCTAGGCCTTGTAAAAGGGGGAAGATATTACTGCTGGTCAAAATGTGTCCATTAAAACATGTTCCCATGGAACATGGATTTTGGCAAAATGGATATTGCTGCAGAAAACGTCAGTTTTCAGTTTATAGTTTTTTCCTCAAAAATGTGAAAATAGAAAATTTTGCAGTTCACAGCCCCTGAAAACTGAAGATTTTTGGCCAAACTCCCCAAACATTATGATTTTTGACAGAAAATTTGCATTTTTCAGTTTCTGAGAAACATTTTTGGTTTGGGGATTTTCAGTGTTTTGATAGGAAAAACCCACAATTTGGAAAAAAAAAAAGTCAAAACTTTTTTTGGGGGAAAAGCCACTACCTGCCCAGCTCTAGAAATTCTATCCAATACGTAAGGGAGGGTCGGGGGGAGGGAGCACATGGAGCTCTAAGGGAAGCGGCGGAGCTCAAATGTACATTGTAAGCAGTACCTATGTAGCTGCTGCCCCTACTATATAATCCTTGGTCACTCGGTTGCAGAACCAGTTTTGATAATTGGTACAATTATCTCCCGATAATCGGTACATCTTGCTATGGAGGAAGCGAGAACCTGGAAGAATTATTTTCTCCCTTTCACATCCAAATTCCAAATTAATGGCCCTTCTCAAATTCCTCTCTGCCCCAACAGAGTATTTAACTTTTCTAGGCAGTAAGGATTGCCTTAAACGTGGCAAAAGTTATGGTCACTCTCCCTCACTCTGCAGCATCTGAATCTCCGAGCAGCCTCATGGATTTCAGTGAGAATCCTCCCACAGTAAGGCAGAATTCAGCAGGAGTAATGGTGGTAGACTCAAGCCCAGTGAATTCCAGTCTGATTGACTTTGGGATAGCACACCCAGCTCTCCAGGCTGCAGAAAACACCCATTAGAGTTCAAGCCATCACAGAGCAGTTTTAATGCTGAATTTTATTCTGAACCTACGGTATATCTGTTGAAGGTTGGGGATGGTCATAACTAAACAAATTCAAATAGATTTATGGATTCTCGGGCCAGAAGGGACCATTGCGATCACCTAGTCTGATCTCCTGTACAGCATGGGCTAAAGACCTGCCCCAAAGCAATCCTTAGAGCAGATCTTTTAGAGAAATATCTAAATCTTGATTTTAAGATGGTCAGTGATGGAGAATCCACCCCGGTTCTTGGTAAATTGTGCCAATGACGAATTATTCTCACCTGTTTCCTGTCTGAATTTGTCTAACTTCAGCTTCCAGCCATTGGACTGTGTCAGATGTTTCTCTGCTACACCAAAGAGCCCATTATTAAATATGTGTTTCCTGCATAGATACTTCTAGACTGCAATCATCACCCCTTAACCTTCTCAAGCTAAATAGATTGAGCTTTTAAAGTCTGGCATTATAATAAAGCAGGTTTTCTAACCCTTTAATCCTTCTCCTGGCTCTTCTCTGAACCCTGTCCAATTTATCAACACCCTTTTTGGATTGTGGCCACCGGATTCCAGCAGCGGTCACACCAGTACCAAATCCAGAGGTAAAATAACTTCTTTACTCCTACTCGAGATTCCCCTGTTTCTGCATCCCAGAACCTCATTAGCCTGTTGGATCCAGCATCACACTAGGTGCTCACGTTCAGCTGACTATCTACCACTATCCCCATATTTTTTTTTCCAGAGTCACTGCTTCCCAGGATACAGCCACTCCATCCATTCTTTGTTCCCAGATATGTACATTTACATTTAGCTAGATTAAAAAACACAGTTTGCTTTCATTCACTTTCCCAAGTAATCCTGATTAGCAGCGATCTGTGACCTGTCTTCCTCTTCATTATTTATCACTCCCCCAATGTGTGTGTCCTCTGCAAACCTTATCAATGATGGTTTTAGGTTTCCTTCCTGGGCACCAATAAAATGTTAACTAGCACAGGGCCAAGAACCAATACTTGCAAGACTCCTCTAGAAACACAACAACTTAATAACAATACAGTTACATTTTGAGACCTGGGATCAACAGGGCTACAATATCATTGCATATTATGTTTTGAGACCTATCAGTTACTCAGTTTCTTAACCTTTAAAGTGTGCCATATTCATTTTGTATTGCTTTAGTCTTTTTAATCAAAATGTCATGTTGCATCAAGTCAAATGCCTTACAAAAGTCTAAGTATATTAGGTCAACACTGTTACCTTTATCAACCAAATTTGTAATCTCATTAAAAAAATCAAGTTAATTTGACAAGATCTATTTTTCATAAATCCACAATGATCTGCATTAGTTACATTATTCTCTTTTAGTTCTTTATTAATTGAGTCCTGTATTAGCTGCTCCATTATCTTGCCTGGGATTGACATCAGGCTGATAATCCTACAATTACTTGAGTCATCCCATTTACCCTTGTAAAACATTGACAAAGCACAATTTTTCCAGTATTTTGGAACTTCCTCAGTGCACCACAACTTATTGAAAAGCAACATTAATGGTCCAGCAAGCTCCTTGGCCAGCTCTTTAAAAACTCTTTGGATGCCAGTATCCAGACCTGCTGATTTGAAAATAGCTGACTTCCATCTCTGATCTTTAACATCTTCTGGAGGTACTAATGGAATGGAAGGAGTGTTATCACCATATGATGAGACTACATCATCTGTTTTCCCCCAAATACAAAGCAGAAATCTTACATGATAGAACAGAAGTTACAGAAGTATTAATGGTACATGATCACTGCCATTCTAAAAGCATCCATGCAGTGAAAAGTAGGCTGAAGAAGATTTTCCAAAGGAGGCAAAGGCCCAGATCCTATATTTAGGTACCTCACCCACACTGATCCCCTATATACCTCTGAGGATCTGGGCCAAAGTTTACAGCGTTCCTACTAGCTCTGCTTGGGGGGTCTCCCTCTTGGCTCGTCTAACAGGCCTGCTGCCAGCTGCATAGGAAGTATTAGAAGTTGACCAGGGAATATAATTTGCCTGTCCATGCAGGGAATAAGTGCTAGCTCCTCTGCCTACGACTGCCATTTATGATCCACAAGGGTCTCCTGTTGGATCTCAGCAGCACTCGCACAGCACAGTTCCAGTTTTTGGATGGGGTCCCAGCTAACTGAATACAGATGGTGCCTGGCCACTTGTTGGCAGGTAACACATTTCCTCTAGAAATCCCGCCTGTGCTAGACCCAAAGCCCTTCAATTCTGCAGCCACGGGACTGGCCTCCAAACCCATCCCAGACAGCAGAACTCCTGAAGCCAAGAGGAAAAAAACCCTCTGTCATGCTTTGTCCCAGAGGGCTGTGAAGAAAAACTTGGAAACCTGAACCAAGCACAATCGGCAGGCTAACATAGTCTGTAAGGTGCATATCGCACCATGTAACTTAACAGTCACTTTTAAACATTGCTACTGTTAACTACTGCACCACTGAGGATTTCAACAGGAGCTTCTAGCTAATGTCTATCCACACCAAGCCAAACCCTGTCTCCTAGTGGTACCAGAAACCCCAACTGTCCCCTGCTCAGTTGGCAGAAACCACCAGCTTTGCCCTGATAGCCTCTGTGCCAATGCCAAAACCTGCAGCACCTTGAAAGCCACCATTTCTGAAAAGCATTTGTTTTGCTCTTTGGACATACTAGTCCTAAGCACAGTGCGTATGAAAGTGCCAGTCACAGATATCTCGGGCTACAACACACTTTAATGTAAGTTCCGCAAGAACTGCAATATTTAAGCCAACCCATAAGAGTGACATCACACAGCTCAGTAAGAGACTGACAACTCACAAAACACCAGTCAACATGAGCAATGGGAAGCACAATTAGACTAAGAGACTATAAAAGAGATCAAGACAAAGACAGGTCAGGCAGAAAGAGGGGAGTTTAAATTGGCTCAAAAAAGGCTATCCACAAAGATGAGGGAAGCAAAGAGCCAGCTCTCATCTGCAGCTGGCCTCCTGCCACGCCATACTCCAACCCTAGGATATCAAGGCTCTGGGATTAAAAAACGTACCAGATGCAGTGTTCTCCCCCTCCGAAAGCCTCTCTTTACTCCTTTTTACAACAAGAATGTCTTCTCATTAGCACAGGCCTTTCTACAGGAAGCTTAATATTCTCAGGATTGGTGCCTTTTAAAAATTACTTACCTGTTCACATAACGCCTGGCAACTCAGCTGTCTTTAGCTCAACATACGGAATCTGCTGACTGGGAAAATGAGATTACCCACAGAGGTGATTCAGCAGCGACTTTCTGAACAGAACCCAGTCCCTCGAACTCTTGGCCTGGACCCTGGGGAATACTGTGGCAGGCTTCAGTTTTGGTTCCACACTAGGTGCACCAGTTCGCCCGAAACGTGGCAAAGTTGTGTCCCAGGGATGATTGTTTCCTTGTCCCAGTGAGGTACAGAGAAGAAAGTAGAATGAAAAGGAGAGCCGCTGTCCCACCCACCGATTGACACATTATGACGGCAACATTCTAGGAAGAGCTTTGCTGATCACAGGTCCTCAAAAGCCTGGCTGGACACTAGTAGCCAGCAGGCTAATGGCAACACTGAAGTGCAGGGAAGTTTTGCCATTGACTTCAGTGGAGTCAGGATTTCACTCCTAGTAGCTGTTTCCCGTTTTATTTCTAACTTCACAGACTAACATGCCAACAACAAAAATCTCAAGACAAAGAAGCCCTGCCCTTTGGTAATGCTCTGTTTGGCTATTGGAGTCTGTCTGTGGTGTCTGGAACTGGAATAGAAAGGTAGGACATCATCTGGGATCATACAGCCTCAGAGAACATGGACAGTAGATGGGGCTGGGATCTTGCAGATAGGGTGACCGGACAGTGAATGTGAAAAATCGGGACAGGGGATGGGGGGTAATAGGAGCCTATATAAGAAAAAGACCCCAAAATTGGGACTGTCCCTATGAAATCAGGGCATCTGGTCACCCTACTTGCAGGAGCCTAAGGGAGTTAAGCCCCCAGGTCCAAATGAATTTCATTTCACCCCCTCAGGGGCCTGTGAAATACTCCTGGTCTTTGAAAGACCTCACCCCATCTTTTAACCCCACCCCCACCAGTCCCTCGGCCCCCCTGGCAGCAGGCTAAGCAGAGAGGGAAAGGCTGAGAGGAGTCCCTGTCTCCCCTTGAGGTGACGCATCTCCACCAGCCCGTGCTGCTCCTGTCTGGTGGGGGCATTAGTGCAGAGGAGCCGTCACCTTGATTCCTGGGAAACCTAAAGCTCCTGCCAAGATGCATGGTCTCCAGGATCCAGCAGGTGCAAGGACTGAGGAGGGAAGGTACGGCTTTCTCCCCCATCCTCCGCCCATGCTCTCAGTAGAGGGGACGTGGGGCCTCACGAGGCTGTAGACACTGCCCCTGTGGAGTTGTGGGGGCGAAGCTATCCTGGCTGCAGCCCCCGTCTCTCTAATCCAGGGGGTCTTTGGGGTTACGCTGCCCACCTCTGGCCCCTGTGATGAAGGGGTCTGTCTCTCCCAGAGGCGCTGGCTGTGAGGCTGTGGTGTGTATCTGCAGAGCTTGCCGCCCGTGCAGGGCTTGGGTCAGGGTTACTGGAGGTTACGGCCCGGTCACTGCCTGCGATCCAGACTGCAGGTTCCACTATGGCTGTCCTGTCCCTATCGGCTCCAGCTGTCTCACAAACACCCCTTCGAAGCTGGGAGGGATTATCACCCCCACTTTACAGGTGGAAGATTGTACCCTGGGTAATGTCACTATCTGGACCCATGGACAGCTGTGTCCCTTCACTTCTCCAACCTGCGGTGCCTTTTCCACTGCTTCACTGTGAGAGCAGTCACTCCTGGCCCAACACCACACTTTACACAACAACAACACACAACCTGGCCCGCCTACACCCAGCGCCGGCATGTAAATCGCTCCCAGTTGTACAGTGAGTGGTACAGTCAGCCACCCCTGAACTACACTGCAGGGAAACACCAACAAATTTCCCAGTCCCAGACTTTCCTCCAGATACGTGCGTCTTGTACTGCCCAGCACCCTCAAAGACAACACAAGCTCATACAAAGTCCATCATTTTATGAACAGAAAATGATAAGTACAAATTCTGTGTTCCCAAATGGAGCGTCCCAGACACATCAATCCAAACACATGGGTCTAGATAAAACAAGTTTATTAACCACAGAAGGATGGATTTAAAGTGATTACAAGTAATGAGGCATAAAAGTCAGAATTGGTTACAAGAAAATGCAAGTAAGTCACAAGTAATGTCTAGAGGGACTTCAAAGCAAAGGTCTGGCCAGGTCCGCCAGTTGGTTTTAGTAGCTGAATCTTTCAGTCAGGAGCCCTTCCCCCATCCAAAGCTCTTTCCTTTGTTCTTCAAGTGGTATCAATGCCGTGAGTACATAGGAAGGAAGGGTAACCTGGGGCATCTGGTCCCCTTTCTTATAGCTCTTGGAGAATCATCTGCAACTGAGGTTCAGGAGATGGAAAGTCTGAGTGGATGGGAACACTCCCCACACACTTGTTTCTTTATCAAGATGTAGATTTTAACCCACATCATCTTTCCTGTCAAAAAATGGCCACTTAGCCAGGTAATGGTGCCTTTGATTTTGCTGACACTTGGCTGAGGCATTGGCTTTTGTTTCTGGGGAACTGGTTTGTGGCTGCTACCCCCAGACTTGGAACATGCATAGTAATACCGTACAGAGGAATCCTATCACTTTACATGCAATGTTGCCACACATATAAATTGCTGATTATTATTGTCCTGGTAAAATGTGTTTTTTCAAATGATACCTCACAAGGCACACTTTGTACAAAATTTATCCTAGTCTTGTGAAAGAGTGAAGGGGGGGTACAGACAGTCACAGATCTGAGACACAGGGAGACTAAGTGATTTGACCAAGGTCACCCAAGAAATTTATGGCACAGCTAAAAAATGGAATCTAGATTTCTTGAGCCTGAGTCCAGTGCTCCAACCACAAGACCCCCTCATCAGCATCCCCAAAGCCAGCAGCCATCACCGCTCTGAACAACAGCGCCAGCACTCCCCCACCCAGCACAAGTTCTCACCACCACTCTATCCCACAATCCTTTGCAGGATGTGGCCTCCAATTCAGTACCTCTGGTGCCTTTCACTTGCACTAACAAATTCTTGCTGCTCTGCCTGGACTGAGCCATACGGGAGCAGGCACCAGGTGTTTCCCTCATACGACTAGCACATTTATCTTCCTTCACATCAAAGACTGTCCCAGGAGGGTCAGGAAAGGATCTACCCCTTCCTCCCCATCCCCAGGAGAGCACCACCCTGGCGCATGCAGCAGGGTTTGTGCTGCTCCCAGCGGTCGTGCAATGGGAGGAAGAGGAAGCTTTCAGTCAAGTTCCTGACCCCTACTCCGAAATCTGGAAGACCCGAGTGTGGATCAGATTTGCCGACACCAAAGAGAGAAAATAAAAGTGTAGCATAACTAGAGAGAGGCCTGTGGAGGCAGAGTGCAATCCAGAGCGCACACATGCTTGGTCATTGCCTCAGACTCCGTGAACCCAAAAGCATCCTTTTCCAGCTGGGAGACCAGGAAAAAGAGGGGGACGGGAAAGAGAAAGAGAGAGAGAGAGAGAGAGATCACTTTTGCCCAAAATACAACCCTCCCCTTGCACCTCAAATAGTGATCGGCCATATCAGTCACCTCCACGTCACCGAGCGGTTTGGAACAAAGAGGCCTATTGCATTTGATGTGATGATCGAGGGCAGGGAGCTTGTGGCCATTCATTTAGCGCACTGAATGATGACCTGCTGCCCCAAGGACAATTACGCCAGCAGAACTCCAATTTGTCTCATTACACAATGAAGTTTTAAACACTTCTTCCCCTACATCCCGCATCTCCACTGCAGTTAATAAAAATGATTCATTGGAGTGTTTTAATCGTTTTTGCTGATCCCACACAGAACTGAGAGAGGTCGTTTCTGAAAGCCCTGCTAATCCACTTCAGTCGTAACATCGGTGCTGATGCATTGTCGTGCCATATTAGATTCATTCCAGGGCTCTTCGGAGGAAAATTAGTGGACTGGCATGTTAATCTCATTGAACTCGAGGGACTGTAGTTTGATTCCTGGAGCTGCCAAATGGGTTAGGAATGACTGATTCAAACAACGTTCTTTCCAGAGTTTTTCCATTTTAAGAAGTCAGGCCAGAGGACTGTGGACCTCGGGCAAACATGGAGACTGTTTTTTGGCATTTTGACCCAATTTGGATACAAGCCCATGTCGCCGTGGAGAAATGCCAGGGCTTTAAATCCATGAAGTCCTTCTTCTGTGAGTATTAGAATTTCCTGCCAAGGCATAAAACAACATGTAGTCAAGAAAAGATTATCTTTTGAAAAGTGAACTTGGAGGCAGAGAAACTTGGGTTTGAGACTGAAAGGCAATCTACACTCTGCTGAGAGGGTGGGGCTCACTGCTGGCCTTGATCTACACTTCAGGTGACTTTTAAACATAATTTGTGTTTTCATGGTGGGGGGGAAATGGTTTAAAATAAATGCAGACTAGAAGCCCATGAACCAGAAACTACACACCGGTCCTTACAACATGGCAGTTCTTCTTTACCTTTGATAACAGACTGGACACTTATTGCAGCAAAACTAAACACACATGCTATTTTGTTAGATCTCCCAAACTCCGAGTGACCCAATCATGCCTTTTATTCATTTATTTGTATTGCGGTTAGCATCTGCAGTGCCCTAGGTACGGTCTACCATGAACAGGAAGAGACAGGCCCTGACAGAAAGACTCACAATCTAAAAAAAGTCAAGTAGCTGGTGAAGGGCAAGGGGAAAGACAAAGTACAATCATCCTGACTGATGCCCACAGCAAGGATAGAGGTCTTTCGAATCTCCAGCTTCAATTCTCTTCTAGAAGGTTGGGTTTTCCAACGATCCGCTTGAGAGAGTAGGACTACAACAGGGAGTTTTCTGGGCAGTTTGGAGGGAAAACCAGTGCCTGGATGTCTGGGAGCTCACACCGTGGGTGCTCGGTATCTTGGAACTCAGGCCAGGGTGTTCCAACCTGCACATCCACTACGAGGGGATCCTTGAAAATGTTGGCCGTAACTTCTTAATGTTTGCTTGAGCACCAAGATGGATTAGCAGCTCTGCTGCTGCCTGCTCTAGGCTTCCTGCCTGCCATCTCCCGGGGGGCTTTATCTGGGTAGAGAACTCTGGACTACAGGGTGGAGTGTAAATCCCCAACCTCTTGGCAGCTCCAGAATTCCAGTCTGTGAAGAGAGAGGGATAACGCAGTGGAGAAAGGAAAATTATCTTCTTTTGTAGGGCCAGAGCTGGCACAACCGCAGGGAAGGCTGCCCCTGCACCATCAGGCAACAGCCGCTTTGGGTGCCAATGTGCACACTGCCAGCCCTGAGTCTCTTGGGCACAGCTGGTGCCCCCATGACATTAAGCCTTGCAGTCTTTGCTGATGGCCAAGCTGGTGCTCCGAATTCAGTAGAACCGCTCAGCTGTGAGGACCCCGGCTCAGAGGCCCGGCGAGTGTGGAACTGGAGCACCAATTACTTTGCGTGCAACTCAGTTGTGTTTCCAAGAACTTCTCTGGAGGTTTGAACCCAGCAAGGGGAAGAACAGTGACTCCAGCACCCGAGTCAGTGGTCAAACCTGGCACCGAACCGTGGGAGAAGATCCCACGTTCCATGCTGCCTAGGTGGAAGGCCATTTGCACCCCATCCCTCTTGAACCAATGGGGTCAGAGCACGCCTGCTATGCCAGGATCCAGGCAGGGGCAGCTACACAGGAATTCCTCTCAAGGCTCCGAGACACTCAGCCCAGAAAGCAGAGGGGTGGCTTTTGGTTTAATGGGAGCTTTCTGGTGATAGCAGCCAGGGACGTACCAGGGCCTGCAGATCTGAAGCTGCCCAGCTTCCAAAGGAGAGAAGTGAGCCTATTGAACTGGGATCTGATGAGCCCAGAGGAGAGGCAGGTTCTCTCTGGACACAGGCGCAGCGAGCGTAATGTCTTCGGGTAACTCCCAAGCAGCTGCCCCTCAAAATATCCTTCCTGGCCTTTCCTCATAACACATTCTGTGGCTCTTGTCACCCGGGTTGTGGGGAGCTTCCTTGAGGCCCTTTTTGACCCACCTGAACAGTGATATGAAACTGTCACTATGGTTGACAAAGAAAATGCCACAGTCCCAGATGCTGCAACTGCATCTGACCTGCTCAATTGTAAGCAGCCTTTAGCTGCCAAGGGCTTGAGATTTTATTTTCAGTCACATCTGCAGCCTGCCTGCTTGCTAAAAATCCCTTGGCTGTGGCATTCCTGTCCATTTGCACAGGACTTTAGCCACTGATGGACAGATCATTGCTGAACTACTCAGACATTCCCACTTCGCAAATCCAAGCTCAGCTCTGCGACTCCCCGTCCCTGGTTAAATCAGAACTGAAATGGGGCCATCTCTTTGTTCTGGGTCTGTACCGCACCCAGCTGACCCAGGACTGGGCTTCCCAGGCGCAGAGCAACACAACTACTAAATAGTAACAAGGGCAGCATGTAGGCCTAACCTGCTTGGTGCTGATCGGCTAAGCTGCTGACCCCTGGAAGTGCACGCGCACACACACACACACACACACACGCACACACGCGCATACACACACACACACACGCATACACACACACACACACGCTACTGATACTGCAGCGAGCGCGTCACAGGAGAAAGCCCAAAAGAGAGTGAGAGTCTGGAACCCTGCAAGACAGCAGGTGAAAGTGTTATGCACACCACTGAACTCGCTTCTGCAAGGCTTGCTGGTTTTTATTTTCACAGCGTTGACTCATTCTCTCCTACAGAAGTCACTTCATCCCATGAAGCCTGTTCACACGCACACCCAAACCTCGCCAGTTTAAAGAGCTACTGTCCTCACGCTGGCCGGGCTGGAGCGGGGACTCTGAAGCAAAGCTGGCAGGGGATATTCACCACGGCCTTCCAGCTCTCGGGGACAAATGTTGCAAGCTGAGCTCTGGCAAAGCCAACGTTCTGGGCACACTTTTCTGCTGCCTTGGCGAACTCAACAGCGTTCTCTCGGGAGGTGAAGGTACATACAGGAGAAGTAGCTGGGGAATATGGCTATTTAGCCAGCCAAGGCGAACCGGGAACATTCCTCACGGCACCCACTCTCTATGCACCGAATACAGGCAAGAGTCGCAAAGGGACGGGAGAGGGGTCTCAGCTGCTTGCTCTGAATGGGAGCTTGTGGGGCCAGGAAGAAGCACGCACATAGCCCCAGCGCCCAGGACCTTTCAAGACCACCACTCAGAGGCCCCCTGGCCAGCCCCTGAGGGTGGAACAATCTCCCATGGGAACATCAAACCATCCCAAATTTCACCTCCTTCCACTCTAAGGGCAAACTGACCTTCGCCAAGACAGACCCAGCAGAGCTTGGACATTCAAAACACACACACACGCCAAAGCCCTACCCAAGCAAAACACAGCGCTACACATAAATCTCCCCTGGGACAAGGATGAGAGAGAGGGGAAACCATATGTAACAGGTGTTAGTCATGTCACTTAATACACAACTGGCAGTTGCTGAGATACTACAATGATGAGGGCAGATTAAGAACCTGTCAAGAATAAAATAAGTGGATATCTATATACAGGATAGCATTATAATGGAAAAACACCCTCAAAACTCAACAGCACATTCTGAGGGAACCCATCCCAGGAAGGGGAGATCTAAGGCACTGTCTGCCAGCCAGCGTAGTTTAGATCAGCCCTTTCATGGCTCTAACGTACACATGGCCAGGAAGAGCAGGGCAGAGAGTGAGAGGAGCAATAACTGCTCTGCTCTGTAGAGCAGAACTCGGCCAGAGGAGAGACTGACCTGTGGTCTTCATTTCTTTTGAGTTAATCTGAGCACGAACTGTCTGATACGCGCCTAGGAGGAAAACCAGCCTTGAATCACTCAGTGACTCCAACAGTGACTTGGTCAAGCTTTTTTAGAACAAAAATTCACTTTTAGGTTGGGACAAGGTATGGAAAATCTTAGCCAAAAAGATGAGGGAGAGCACATTAGAACAGCTGGGAACGGGGTTAGCATGGAAATGGAGCTCAATCTTAGCTAGGCGTGTGCAGTGCCTGGATGTGCTATGGTAGCGTCAGCGTCATCTTCTGAGCTCGGCATGCAATTGTTCTCATATTTTAGATGAGCTGCTTCAATGAATGAATGGAAAGAAAATCTTGGGAGTGAATGCAAAAGCTGCGACTACCTGGCACACTGGGTTAGTTTCTCTCCGCTGCTGACCAGTTGGGTTTAAATGTCATTTAGGTTCCTCATGATCGTGAGTTTACTAGCCTCACTGGAGTCCCTGGTGAACACTACTTCATGTTCTAAAAATCCCCATTCATCCTGCCTGGAAATCTTTGTGCCCAAGGGTTACAAGAACAAAAATTTATTACTATATGGGGGAGGGATAGCTCAGTGGTTTGGGCATTGGCCTGCTAGACCCAGGATTGTGAGCTCAATCCTTGAGGGGGCCATTTAGGGATGTGGGGCAAAAACCTGTTGGATGATTTAGTTGGGGATTGGTCCTGCTTTGAGCAGCAGGTTGGACTAGATACCTCCTGAGGTCCCTTCTGACCCTGAGATTCTATGATTCTAAGACCAACAAAGTTGCCATACATCACCAGATGTGCAAATCATGTTTAAGATCTGGCTTCACCATTGATGACTGATCAAACTTTAGTGCTGTTTTAATACCTTGTATTATAGCTCTGTGCACAGTGGATGAGCCTTTTACAACTGTAACATATGTTGGAGATTAGCAAAACTAGTCTGGCATGGCAGAAAGATAAAAATATAGAGCACAAACCAAATTCACTCCCTGACCCATATCAGCTTCCAGAGAACTCATGTGCAACGTGCTTATGGTTCAGATTATTGCATTGTTGTCAGTAATTCGCAGTTGCTGTAAAGCTAATAAACAAATAAGCTGGTTCCTGTTAGGCACATGCCTCTTGCAACAACTGAAAATCTGTGATCCTTTGGGTCACCAATATACTCAGGAAGAATGTGGGTCTCTCTAATAGCGAGAAACACTTTCCCTAGAGGAGAAAAGCCTCTTCCAGGAAGGTGTAAAGTTCACTCTCCCCTGGAACGATTCTAATTGGGTCATATTTACTAAGGACTCAGAAAAGGCCTGATGGGAAGGATAGTCTAGTGGCTAGAACACTGGACTAGGATGCAAGAATTCCCAACTCAGCCATAGACTTCCTATATGGCCTTAGGCAAACCACGTCCCCTTCCCTTTGCCTCAGTTTCTCTTTCTGCAAAAGGAGAACATTACACTCGTGTAGGTGTTGTGATGATAACCCGACACGAGTGACTGTGAGGTGCTCAGAGACGATGTGTGGAGGGTTAAATAGGGCCCCCCTGAGCACAAAGAGAAGGGTAACTCTTGGAAATATTGCTGAGGAACATGCAGCAAGATTGGGAGGTAGCTTCATACGAGCAACAAAGGAGAGAGAGAAATCAAAGCTGATCCCATGAGAAGATGGAGGATTTGTGAACAGAAACAGAACGGCGAAGTAGGGAAGGTTCCAGAGGACCTGTTTTGATCTGGTGAGGCTGGATTTGACAACGGCCCATGCAGGACGTGACGTCAGACAGACGGGATCAAGTGGGAACTTGGGCAGAGACAGGTCTGTGATAGCAAGTGAAGGTATGTCAGCAGTTGAGAGGTACACTTGAGTGAGAGTGATGAAATGCAGCAACAACCAAGCCCACAGTTTCCAATAATACAAACATCACTTGAAGTGCAATGTTCTATCTGTGAAAGGTACAATACTGTAGATGGTTAACCAAAGAACCACATGGCCCTCCTATGCCTGAACTAACTGTAGAATGTTTTGGAGCCACACAGAACTAAACGAATAGCTATAGTTTGCTTTGTTTGCAGCAGACTGGCTTTGGCCAGGCAGACTCTGGTGTATCTGCAACATCCTTTTCATTTTACTCTGTTGCCTTGTATATTTAATGGTGAAATTTGCTTAGGTGGTTACAGAACCAGAAAAATAAAAGTTGTTGAATAGTGAGGTTGGCGAGCTGACATCAGTCAGACCCACGCCTTGCTTACCAAGTCAGTTGTGTCTAGAGTATTGAAGCTGAAATTGCAGCAGTTGGCAATCTGAGAAGGTGTAGCTGGGCTGACTGTCATAGAATTAGGTCTGTTTACTCAAGAGTGGATGGGAGCTTTTAGGAGGAAAAAGATTTTCCCATATCAAAAGCACTATGTCAACTCAAAGTGAGAAAGCCGCTAATTTTTCTCTTGTGAACCATTTTTCATGGTCAGTTGTAACTCTGAACTTTTACTGAAGCCAGTTAAAAAAAAATGCAAAATGGGGCACAGATCTGCCTGTAGCACAATGATTGCCACGTCCCTGATCAGGATGATCTAACAGCCATAAAAGGAGGGGTAACAAGGTCCTGATTCAAGAAAGCACATAAGTGCATGCTCAGTTTTAAGTGGGTAAGTAATCCCGTCCCTAATCAGCAAAGCATGTACTTCATCTCAGTGATTTCAGCGGGTCTGCTCCCCAGTGGGGTTCCCAGTCAGGCCCCGAATGAGGGAAAGCAGTCCTGGATAGTTCCTGACAAACCCAGTGGTGAGGGGCTCAGTCACAGAGACCCACTGGGGACGGTCACCTGAGGTGCTGAAACTACCCCTGAGCCAGTTTTCTTTGCCAGCGTGGGGCTCCAGAACCCTGCCTTGTTGAGCCAGACACGCCAGCCTGCAGCAAACACAGACCCAGGGTCTGAATCATGCCCCCAAAGCTGCAGACTGAACTGAAAACAGCTAGGCAAGTGCTCCCGTCTCCAGCACCCAGACACCCAGCTCCCAATGGGATCCAAGCCCCAAATAAATCTGTTTGACTCTGTATAAAGCTTATACAGGGTAAACTCATAAATTGCCCGCCCTCTATAACTCTAATAGAGAGCTATGCACAGTTGTCTGCTCCCCCAGGTACTAATCACTTACTCTGGGTTTATCAATGAACAAAAGTACAAAAAGTAGGATTTAAGTTGTTTCAAGTAATAACAGACAGAACAAAGTAAGTCACCAAGCGAAATAAAACAAAACACGCAAGTCTAAGCCTAATACATTAAGATACTGAATACAAGTAAATCTGACCCTCAGATGTTCCAATAAGCTTCTTTCACAGACTAGACACCTTCCTAGTCGGACCCAATCCTTTTCTCGGTACAGTCCTTGTTAGTTCCAGCTCAGGTGGTAATTAGGGAATTTCTCATGACTGGCAACCCCTTTTGTTGTGTTCCACCCCCTTTTATAGCTTTGGCTCCAGGCAGGAATCTTGTGTCTCTCTGGGTTCCCACCCCTCCTTCTAAATGGAAAAGCACCAGGTTTAAGATGGATTCCAGTACCAGGTGACATGGCCCCATGTCCTGTGAGACCTGAAGCCTCCACTCTTCCCAGCCTGACTCACAGGAACACAGGAAGGCTTACAAGTAAACAGAGCCATTTACAATCAATTGTCCTAGTCAACGGGAGCCATCAAGAGTCTAAACCACCATTAATGGCCCACAGTTTGCATTGTTATAATAGGACCTCAGAGTTATTACTTCATATTTCTAGTTTCAGACACAAGAATGATACACACATACAAATAGGATGAACACGCTAAATAGATTATAAGATTTGTAAGATACCTTCCAAGAGACCCTTTGCATGAAGCCTATTCCCGTTACACTATCTTCACACTCGTTAGCATATTTCCATAAAACGTAAGGAGTGCAACATCACACCAGTCATTTATCATCCTCTTCGTGGGAATTCCAAATTTCATTGCAACATCATCATGCTCATCTGATCCCACTTGCCAATGCCATTTAAAGCCTTCGGTCTTGCAGCTGCTGAGCTGCAGAGGAAGACGGCCCTCTCCTCCTCGAAGGAACGTGCCTGTCGGCAAATAGCAGACAAAGTCACCAGTTTCTTGGCTGGTAAGTTCACACTTATCTGCTCTCCCCTCCCACTAACAGGTAACAGGATTAAGGGGAATGCAGACCACCTCGGGTACCTTCAGGGGTTTTCAACTAGGGGATGCATGCTCTCACCAGGGGGTACACAAGAAAAATCCTGTAATGGCAGAAAACGAATCGTGTTATCCCTTCGAGGCCCCCCCTTCATTTTCATAGCTATATTGTGACCCTATCTCAGATGGGGGTACATGGAGACTACATTATTTGAAAAGGGGTACATGGCCTAAAAACTTTGAAAACCACCGCTTGATCTCATTTAAAACCCTGGACCAACACGATCTAGAGAACGGTTCCATTCGGAAAAGAGATGCCACCTTCCGATTAACAGCTCTGCTCCACCCTTATTGACTGACTTCAGTGAGGCAAGAAAAGTTTTTATTGCTTTCCCCCCTCTCATTCACACAGCAGAGACAACACGCTGAGAGAGAGGCAGCTATCATCCGCTCCTCCTTATTCCACTCAGTCACTGAAGGCAATGGGGTTGCATTGAAGCCTGGCCTGTGTTGGATGCATGTTGTAACGCTCGAGAATGCTTGTGAACTAGTTCTTTGCATGTCAACGTGCTCCCGCCAGCTGACAAGCACTTCAAGAAGTGGCTGGGGTGGACGAGGCTTTTGGGAGGTCTGAAAGGTGGCTCAGTCTAAGTGGTTTCCGCGGTGGGTGGTTTAGTGCCTAGGGTGAGGGTTCAGCTAACTTCTTCCCGCTATTATCCAAGGTGCATGATGACATTGCAAAATCTCCAATAGTGCACCGCTTCTGCCAGCTCCAGAAATGGTTTAGAACGCTATTCCTTTGGGTCCAGGTTCTTCAGTGGAGTCGGACTGGACAGGAAGGGTAGACCAGTGACTAGAGCACTGGCTTAGGATTCAGGAGACCTAGGTTTACCTCCACCTGCTCTATCACAGACCTTCAGACAGCCACAGTCTCTCTGCCTCAGTTCCCCACCTGTCCAAGGGGGAGACAAGGCAGTTCCATTATCCACGTGAGGGTAAATACAGTAATGACAGTAGATACAGTGAGGATTGAGGCCAGATAAGAACCTAAGAAAGCCAGCCTGGATGTACTGAACGGTTTGTATTTAATCTGGCTCAACTGGACAATGGTGCAGGTTTCTGGTGCAGATGCAGACTGTGGGCCGCAGAGCCCCCACGACAAGCGGGGGTGCAGGAGAAGGGACAATGGCAGCTTGCCAAGCGCACAGAGAGAGCAGGCTGAACGAATGCCTTGCCCTGGTAAACAGGTCCGATTTGCCAGTCTTACATCCCCTTGGCCCTGGTGTAAATGACTAATCAAGGTGCAGGGGCACAGTAAGGCCTGCTTTGAGTTGTGTGCCAAGCACCTCCTGCCCACACACACACACTCTGTCTCTCCCTTGCACCTGTGTAAGTGTAACTCGAGGGGCGGCAGCAAAGCGACTCCTGATTTCACCGGTGCCCATGTCCAGACAAACGCAGCGTGATGACTAACAGATCAGGACAAGGGACTTGCTATGAAGTGTGTGTCCAGAGATTGCTGGCGGGGGCCTTGGGTCTTGCCCTCCTTTCTGCTCAGAGAGGAATCCCAATGCCTGCACTCAGCAGTCCGAATTCAAAGGCCTTTGCGTCAGCTTGGTATTCTGGAGAGCGGCGAATGGATCCGTGAGTACAGCCGGCCACGCTGCAGTCCTGAGCTGAACACAGGGCTCTGGTAACACACCTGCCCTCAAAAACAGCCCTGCAACTGAGGTGTAGTCCTGGCCCTTTCTGAAGCAGAGAGTGCAAATCATGCCCAATTGCATGGGGCTGAGTTTGACGGGAAGAATCGATCAGGGACCGCAGCGGGTTCCGGTCAACTCACTCCAACTTAATCCACCTGGAGGCAAAAAATTAACTGACAAAGCCACCAAGCTCTGCCCACTTAGTTATTTGGGGTGGAATTTTCCACAGTGCCCAAGGCAGCCTCACCCAGGAGGTTTTATGTGTACACACAACTGAAGGGGATGCGCTGCTCTCACAGTAGGACGGCATTTGGGGCATGTCCCACCTTTTAAACGTGCCACTTATTTGCAGCAAGAACTGTGCCAGGCAGGGATGACATCAAAGGGCCCCAGAATGAGTTCTGAGGCACTGTTACGTATCAGCCCAGTAGAGAAACCTAAGGCCTCGTTGATACCACAGCTTACACAACATGAAAGCACGGAATTTAAAGGTCCTGGGAAACCTATTTTTAATGCAGCACAGCCTGTAGTGTTCCTGGAACCATGTTTAAACAACATGTTTTAACCACAATGACCAGTTGATGTGTCCTAGAAACTTGCTCAGCTCTAACGGGGCTTTAATGAGTCAAACATTTTCTTTAAAGGGAAGTGGGAATGGGATGGAAAAATAGGGAACAGCAAATAGGAAAAAATGTCATTTTTCAACCATTTAGCCTGTGGTGAGAATAAACATATAATAATTTACTGTATAAATGTATAAAAAAACCCAATGTTTAACCAATTTACTAATGCTCTTCAAACTCAGTGCCTGTAAATCTTCAACAGCAAGTTCAGTTCAATCAAATCAACTTTTGTAAATATTTGATGTTATTCTTTTCCTGAGGTTTTAACTTTACTGGTAAACAATTTATGGTAAATGAAACTCTCTTCCGAGAAGCAAGTTTTGAGGAAATAGAAAAAAACCTGAACTTTTTTTATTGTCTATTTACAGTCATTTTGTATGTGCACATGTGGTCTTTTTGGGCTGTATAAGTAGATTCTGGAACAACAAGAACACTTTTAATGTAACATTTCAGAGTAGTATTATCAACCAAATGTTAGGGTTAAACTAATAGTTCATGTCCTAGAACATTTCAGGGATAAGAAAAACTACTACACAGAACACAGCTCACCTGAGACCTACTCTCTACCCTCCCAGGCCCCTGTACTGCAGTGGTAAATCTGTCACTGATCCCATGCTAGGGTTTGTAACTCATAGCCGATAATCATTATTTTCTGGGCTGAAACCTGCTATCTGACATCGCCATCTGAGGATAATTTTTTTTAACCCAAATCAAACACCCCCCTGGGAAAGCCACAACCACATACACAACAACAAACATAAGCAAATGACAAGAGTATGTGCTTCAGACTCACGGCTTTGCAGGTCGTGACTCAAAATGAAAGACAGTTCAGTCTGTAGCCTTTGTAGGGGCTGGATTAAGCCACCACAGGCTGATCAACGATTCCTACACACTTCTGATAAATGTCAGATTTGCAGCTCTTTCAAATCCCATCCAATAACGACAGACATCAGAGCCAAATCCATTGTTCCTGTCTGTCAAGTGGCAGACCACAGGATAGCCTCATTCTCACCTCACTCACACCAGTTTTACATGTGATGCCTCAGGAGCTACCTGTCTGAGGAAGCCAACAGGAGCGTGGCCATTGCTCTGCTGGGATGAACAAACAACATAATACCTCACTTTGATAGAAAGGCTTTCATCTCAAAGAGCTGGGCAGACTGGTTTTCAGGGATCACTTCAATGCCACTCAGAAATGCACCCAGCTCTGGGGTGAAACACAGCAGCTGTTTAACAGCACCCAGCAAAAACTATCCAGCAAGTTAGGGCAGGGACTGAAGACTGCTGCATCCAACCAGAATGTCAGGGAGGAACGGAAGCCTGCAGAATGCCATCAGCGGAGTTGAAAATGTGGCCAGAATCTCACATCATCACAAGAGACTGGTCCTAGTCTGATGTGCCGCTCCCTTCTCTCCCCGGCAGCACGTGTCTGGGCCCTGCTCCAGTGCCTGCTGTCACTTGTTCAGTCCACTGCTCGGGTGCTGTGGGAGCACTCCAAAGCCAGAGTTCTCTGCAGGTTCTTGTGACCATCTGGTCTGACCTCTTGTATTCGTGGATGGCCTTAATGTGAAGAGATTAAAGTCAGGATCCCAACCCCGCTAAAGCCACGATGCGCCACTGCAGCAGCACAAAGCAGTCATAAACTCAGCTTGGAGGGCTGGTGGAGGATCCCCTGGCATCAAATAAACCTGAGGCTCACTGTAGTGGTGTCTACGCCATCCCTTCTTAGGGGGCTGTGGGCAGCACCGTAATGTAGAGCAGGCCTGGGGCTGCTCTACTTCACGCTATGGATTCGACCAGCCCTCAGTGGCGAAGATCCGGGGAGAGGAATGGGAATCCAAAAACATCTTTTCCCCTCTCCCTCCAGAGCCCCCAGAGACCAGGTGCAAGGATATGGTCCATAGACTACAATCCTATCACACCCCTGCTTTGCACATCCCTTGCTATGCAATCCTTGCACTTTCAGCACACGCTTGCACGACCAAGAACATTTCCCCAGAAAGGACGGCTCTTTGCCTAGTGCTGGGGCAGGTCCACCGAGGATCCTGTACTCTTATGCCCTTACCACCGGGCACCAAGAGAGATTTAAAGCTAAACAAAACCCGAACTTTGCAGGATGCGGAGAAGAAATCAGCTAAGTAATGGCAGCTCAGGGGCAGGTGGGAGTTAGCTGGCATTTGCAAAAGCATCTAAAAGATACCTAAATACTTTTGAGGATCTGGGCCTAAGTGATTGAGGATCATAAATCCCCCTGTAATGCAATGAGATTTCTGCTCCTAAATCACTTTGGTGCCTTTGAAAATCCCACCCTGTATTAATTTTTCTTTTAAAAGTTTCTGTGAGTCTGCATGCACATCACACTTTACTAAGGTTATAAATTCAAGCCCTCAAATTAGGAAACGCCAGAGTTAATGTTGCCTAAATATGCCCCCCACCCTCCCCTCTTGCGCATGTGCCTTATGATACAGCCTTTCATTATATGCTCATAGACTATTTTCTCCACAGGACGCTGCCTCATTGCGTGTGGAGTAATGAAGGAGGCTGTTTTCTGTGGGGATGGTGCATCCGTTCACAGTTTGGTCAGCGTTCAGATCTGTGAGCGGCTGAAGCATGCTCAATGAGGATGGGCTCTTTGAAGATTGTAGCTGCTATGCTCCAGCAAATCTCTAGCAAGTTTGGGCAAGCTTGGAACTTGGCCAGACTTGAGCAGATTTTCAGAAATGGCCAAGGTCACATCCCTGTCACAAAGGGCCACCCCGTCTCCTGCCAAATGTCAAGTCCCTACTCCAAAGCATAGGGTGACAGAGCTGGTCAAAGAGAAGGCTGCCAGAATCTTTTAACGTGAGCAAGGCACTGTTTTTCCCTAGTTTCATTCCCAGCAATGGTAGAACTGGTTTGGCTGAAACTTTCCAAAAATATTCAGCTCACTAGCAGACACCTAGCATGGAAACTTCCAGTCCAAGCAGCTAAAATCCAGCAACGTTTTCAGCAAGCGAAAATGTCTTATCATTGGAAGTGTTGGGCAACCTTAATAAGCCACATTACCAGCCCTGCCTATCTATGCATGTGTCTATATGTGCACCGCCCCCTCCCCCAACACATCTCTATAGTGTAGACCAGGCCTCAGTTGCCCATCAGGATGCTGGGATCACAGGGAGAGGACATTACCAGCAGAGCCCTCACTTCTCTGTGTAACGACGGGCACTTGTCAGAACGTGGAAGACAATCGTTAGCATTTCCTGAGTCTAAACACAGCATTGGGTAAGACGACTTTTTCTTGTGTGCCTCAATAATTGTTCTCGAGGTCATTCATGCCCCCTCCACCTAACTTATTGCTCTTTACTGAGCACGGATTTGACGAACCCAGAGCAAGATGTGCTCCACGCAGCTTACCAGCTAAATAAGACTTCCACATTAGACTTTAAAACTTTGTCATACTACGTTGGTGTTTGTCTAAATTATACAACTCAAAAATTCCAGCTGGTGTCACACACAGGGCAGTAACATACACCACAGCTGGGGCTGTTGCTTCAGCCAAACGCTGTCCTTTTTATTTCTGTTTCTCCCCTTATCTTGGTACAGAAGGAGAATTGCAAGCCTGTGTAGCTATTTTCAGGGCATTTTCTCTGACAGACCTTTGTTACAGTTCTCTCCGGTAATTCCCTGTCTCCTATCCACATTAACCCCAATTCTTATCACTCTTGTTACAACAACAACATGACAAGGAATAAAAATGTACACTCGAGTTCATTTGGGGTTTATGAGGTTTATTCTAGTTCTTCACAAGAAAGCGTTTCTACTGTGCCTCCATGAGCGGCACATTGCAAATACCTGTATCTAAGTGCTCCCCACCCCAACCCCACCCCGGTCTGCCCATTGGAGATGCAGTTTGTCCATTATGCCCCGTGATGTATCACTCCAGTCCCTTACAAGACGATGCATTGTATCCACAGAGATGACCCAAGCTATTTACATAGCTTACAGCCTCTCAACTTTATTATGGTTATTAATGGTAACCACATCTCCCCATTCACATTGCAATGTTGTTGCTATTCTTGTTAAAGAATTCCTAGTTTTTTCCAGGAAGCGTTTAAATCATTTAGGTCACCTCTGTACCAAAGAGTGCCCGTCTTTACATACAGTATCTGGTTAAATCATGTGAGTTAGCATGAGAGATAGAACATTTTTGACCAGAGCACTCGAGCCAATAAAGATAAGAAATGTCCAAAGTATCACATTCATGTCCCAGTGCTGTAAATATCCACTATACAGTCAGCTTTGTCCCTGGAGTACCCATTTCCAATCTGTGTGTAGATGCTTCTGATTTAAATTGCCAGGCCCTAGTGTTGTTTTGGATCATTTGCATTATTCAGCTTCCTGTTTCACCTTCCAGAAACTCCGAAACAAACACCACAGATAAAAGTTACTGACCATCGCCTCTGTATTAGAGAGACAGCAATGAACCAGTCTGCCTGGAACACAAAGGAAAGCAGATTTAGGAGTCTAAGAAAGAATTGTGAAAACTTAACTTTAGACAAAAACATTTTTAAAATCTTAGCCACATGTCTAACCTGTCCGAGAGAAGCAACCCAGTTTTATAAGCCTGATTTCTATCATTACTGGACTGAATCTAGCTTAGTTAACACCACAAAGTTTGCTATATTAAAACAAGTTCTTAGTGAGGGAAGGAGGAAAAATGGCCAAGAGAAAATTCCCACGTGCGACTGACTATTCGAAGAACAGCAGCGATGTGAAACTGAACCATCAGTCACCTGTGAGGATCACTCTTCTGCACTGAGTGAGCAGTAATGACAACACATGTTTACAGAATATCCTGTTGGAGGAATCACCCTACAAAACACACAAGGAGGGCGTAGTTAAAGGACACACGTGAAGGATTATTTTGGCTGCCCCATCCAAGTGCCACTCTGCTAGTGGCTTCCTACTCCAAGCAGAGTTTCCCTTAAGCTTACGACCACACACCTACTGAGACAAACACAACTCCAGCAGGAGACTGGGCAAAAAGCAGCATTTAACCCACTGCACCACATAGCCAGACCCCCAGCGTGGGACCTGTCTGAACTAGAGATCATCTCAGACACTCAGACCTCCTGGCAGCCACCTGCTCAGATGTGCAGCCGCTGCACGGACGAACGGACAAACACGCTCAACTGGGGCCTGGTGCTGCTCTCAGAGTGGAGGCATTTCCAACAGAAATGGGAAGCAGCACGGTCATGTTAACACTTATTTCTACCTTCCACTGTAGCCTCGATGAGGATCTCTGCATCTCTCCCCTTCTTCTCACTGCCTGTGACCCTTCCGGGCATGGGGCCCGAGCCTAAGCTGACTGATCCCAGGGTCTCCGTGGGCTCAGCCCTTAGCTCCCCTCTTTCCATGCCACGTGAGAGTTGTTTGGTATGGCACAGAGTTGTTGTACCCCTCTGAAGTGACACGTCCCTGCGCCCAGGCTGCAAGATGACCTTGCTGCTGACCATCTCTGCACAAGGGCAGCTGTCCCCAGCTTTGAGGGCTCAACTAGTCTATACAGTTGCTGTCCCACAGGGGGCAGGTGGAGAGACTCAGCCGGGATGGAAAGGTTTTCGCAGGAAGAAACTTGCACCGAGAGCAATTTGCCGGGGGGCCAGGCTTGTGTGGAGGAAGGGGGGAGAAGGGTGGGGGTTAGAAATCTTTCCCTCAGCAATAGGCCCACGCCTGGCTGGTCAGAGGGCAGTCAGGACCTGCCGTGTTCTGCAGCCCCTGGCTGTGAGGAGGTAGCCAGCCAAGGTGACCGTGCCCCATCCTAGCCGCCTGTCCCTACCATGCACCTTGCACTGCTTGGCTCCATAATTCCCTTTCCCCCACGCTGGGTCCTGCCACCTTCCCAGCATGGCCCCCTGCCCACAGCCACGCTCGCCTCCTGCTCAGGAGGGAGGCCAGCGCTGCAGGGAGACCTGGGTGTGGGGCAGGTGTGAAAGGACGGGCCCTGACCCCCAGCTGACAAGTGGACAGGCTGAGGGAAGAGACAAGCCGTTCCATCCCTCAAGAGCCTGGAGCAGTTGGAAAGGCAGGCAGAAATCCCGCTGCTGGCACTGGCGAGTGGGGATGCCCTAGCCAATAGGAGCAGAGATCAGCTGCCGGGCACCTGGTGAGCTCTGCCTGGTGGGGTGGCAATAGGAGGGGCCCGTATGGCCTGGCCAGTGTGGTGTAAACACAACCTGGGCTTTGGCCTGGAAGCCTGGCCCATGGAGAATAACCCCACCCTGCAAGGGCCATGGCAGAGAGGAGGTCAGTGAGTCGGGGGACAAGCCAATGCGGGCAAGCGCTCTGGGGAGTTTATCAGCCAGCTCAGCCTCCCGCCCCAGCACAGGCTGTAAAGATACAGCAAGCCCAATCGTCCCACCTGCTGCCACGCCTCTGCCCTGCTGCCTCAAGCTGGGAGGAGCAGCATATCCCTCCTCGGGCTGCACGGCCCCCTTGGGAGCCCAGATCAGCTGCAGCAGCGATGCTGGGGCAGTGGGCGAGGACCAGAAAGGCCTTGCCGACCCTGCTAGCCGTTTCCCTGAGTCCCGGCCGGGAGAAGCAGCTGGGTTCCACTCAGGAGGGGCACCAGAGTCTTGCTAGGCCACCGAGTGGGTGGGGCTCTTCTTCTGGAGACGATGCTGCCAACCTCCCCGGGCCAGAGGCAGAAACACAGCCCCTGAGCTCTGCCCAGCTAAGGCAGGGTGTGTGCTGTCTCCCTTGCCTACCCCGCCCCAGCCTTGGGCCCCCACTCGATGTTCTGCGCTGAAGGGGTGTCACAGGGGGCTGGAGGCCAGGCCGAGGAGAAGAAGCGAAGTTGCTAACTCCACAGCTCTGCCAAGTCAATACACCAGGGTGAACCTGGAGGGAGCAATAGCCACACCTGTGGATGGTTCCTGTCTCTGTGCTCGTGGGAGCCCTGCAGCCCCTTGTGCCTGCAGGATCCCCAGTGGCCCTATGCCCTTGAGAAAAGACAGTCTGCGGGGAGCTCTGCTCACGGCTGTGGTAGGGGGTGATCAGGTTCAAGGTTAGGGAGCCTCCTTTGCTTGGACCCCTGTGCAGAGGTGATCCCTGAGAGCAGCTGATATTAGCAGAACCAAACAGCCAGATAATAGCAAGTGCAATTGCTGCAGCTCCCCCCCACCCCCCAAGTATGATCCAGGATGTAGAAATATCTGCAGAACCTTCGTCTGCAGTGAAACATCATTAGGCAACTTACATCAACATTCAAATTACTTATTGGCAGAAATAGGTTTAAAAATAGGTTTTTTATGATAAACAAACTAACCTCATACAGGAAGTAAGCTGCAAATACTAAAAGCCAGTACGTTGTACTTCACCAGTGATCGTACTGATTCATTGTGCACAGAAAGGAGTATTTTTTTCCTTATTCTCTTTATTTTCTGCTTTCCTAGAGCCCATAGATCGCAATTTAAGAAGGAAGTGTCTGATTCAGCTACGAAATCACTTGAGAATTAAAAAAAAAAAAAAAAAAAGTGTCAGTCTTTGGGTAGGAGGATACAGCTCTGGCTGTCACAAAAAAAATGGTTTTTTCCAGAATGGTCAGGTCAGGTGTATTCCACAGACACACACAGATCAACAAACACCGAACCAGCCCAGACAAGAGCTAGCCGGGTATTTACCCTCTCCATTGCCACAGAAACCACAGTTGTGTATGTATTTTCCTCCTCCACAGTCCCCAAAGATACGCAAGGGAGTGTGCTAACATCTGTCTATTCAGCTTAGCTATTACTTGAGTGCCCATTACCATAAGAACCAAATGCAATATTTAGTCACACGCAGCTCTTCTGTTTGACTTCCCCAAGTTCAGCTGCTTTAGCTGATTGCATTTGGTTGCTTGACTTAAGTTCCTGCAGGAAGGTGTAGCTACAGCCAGACACAAGGAACAACAATAAAAAAAAAAAAACGAATAAACCAAAAGCTAAACAAAATAAGGTGGTGAATATCAAAGACTAAGTCAAATTTGCACCCATATGACACATTTTGGACAGGACCTGTTCCTGCAGCCTTGGTTCCTTACAAACAACCCCCATCAAGCTGTGTGTCCTTCATAAAATGTTGAACAACTGCATTTAAAAAAAAAAGCAGCACACTGATTCTTTTACACATCTCTAACATATCTAAGGGCCTTTGGGAATTTCAAATGGCTCTAGGCTGTACAAAGAAGTGATAGTGTTTGCCTGGCTACACACAGATCTTAAAATAGAACCAAATCCTGCAATTCAGAATCATGTTCAAATTGTGAACCAAGTTTTTAATAAGTTTGGACTTCAAAGAGTATTTGCTGCTGCTGCTGAAAGGTTAAACAAATTTTCCTACCGAAACTGAGTGTGGGTTGTGAAAGAACATGTTAATGAAGAAAATTTCCCCGGGGCTGCTCTTTTATTATCACCAAAGCCATCAAGTTTCAGTTTGAGTTATTTGTATTTATTTATAAAAACAAAGATTAAATAAGTAGAACAAAAACAAAAACCTCATCTGAATTTCTGTTCTAAACCTCATTGATTGGAACAAAGAGCTCTATATTCCAACAGGTGCAAATATTCTTCTCCTCTTTGCTCTTAGAAGATAAGTTAAATGAATACCTAGCTGGGGATAATGTACTCACATTGCTTAGCATGTCTTAGAAGAAAAATTGTCCTGAATATTAATAATGATTCATAGTAGGCTTTTTCCTATACCTTCTCTGCTATAGAAACAGTAATTTAAAATATAACATGAACATGCTTACAGTGTTTGTTTTTCTGTTTAAGGTCAGGTTCAACAAAGACTTATATGCATGCAGAATGTAATCATGGGCACATTAATACATAACAGGTGATACACTTTGCAACTATATTATTGCTTGTAAATGTAATTTAAAAAAATCTAAAGTCAAATGTTTGCTGCTTGAATACTACTACTTCAGAAATCAGAAAATATGAGGAGCAGAAAGGTGTATTTTATTTTAAGGAATACTATGTTAAGACTAACAAGCTGTCCAGTATATTAAGCATGGAGCCTTTTAATTATTTTTGTAACATGTAGGTATCAGTAGCATTTGCTTTCAGTGAGGTAATCTAAAACATTTCTAAATGAAATGTTTAATCAAAAAAAATCTGATAAATAGCCATTTTCTTTTCATGTGTTTTTATTCCATCAATACAGAACTAGGAAAAAAACACACAAAAAAGATCTTTAGTGGTCTTGCAGCCTTGAACATGTTGTTTTTCTTCATATTTCACTTTGTTGGCTTTTGTTATCAGTATCATCTGCAATTGTGGCCAATGCCTTAGGCAGACATCTTGTTCCAAAACTGTTTGCAACAGAATCAGCTACAGTTTGAGAGAAAAGCCACTACAGTGAAAAAGTGTAAATTTAATCCAGGATGGAAGCACGTTACTGAACTTTACAGAAGGACCCACGGTAGAGTGAAGATTGGCTTTTGCCAGTCTAAATTCAGATGAGCCTTCAAACTGTAACGTTTATCAATGATCTTCTTCAGCATATTGACTTTATTTCAAGCTACCTGTATCTCCCCATTTTCATTCTGATAGAAGTCAAACCTCCTGTTATCTAAATAATAGGATTTTCTGGATGCTTACACATGATTTTCACTGGCTGTTATTCAAACTGTAATACCAATTCTATCAAGACTACTTTTGATAGATGCCGCATGAATGAAATCAGTTAAGCAGTTATTTACCACTGAAAATAAATGACACTAACATAGTGCATATTGAATATTAATATTGAAACCAAATAGCAAGCTAATACCACAGAATCATGGTATATAGGAACAAAATGAAACTAACTCAAGTCAAACATTAACTTTTACAGTATGTTTGCAATGTAATTTAACTGTAGAAACTAAATTAAATTGTTGTTAACCCACAGAAACTGATATGGTGCAATTTTTTCATTTTGCTAGCTTAATATATGCACTCAGATTGAAAGAAAACCAAATAACCATTTGAGAACCCAGAAGCTTTACAGCTGGAAAATAACAAGTCCGTTTAGCACTGCAGTAAAGAAAAGCAGCTTTATCCCAGACTAGGCGATATCTTAAATAGTAACAAGTCTTCTCAGACTTTTTAAATATTAATATCTCCCACACACACACTTTGTCTCAGATTGAATCAAGGAGCAATGACACATTCTGAAACCATTCAGTAAAGCTCCCTTTCCTGACAATACTGTTGCAGTCTGAATCAAATTAAAGTGTTGCTGAAAAGTTCAAACGGTTTCTAAAAATGGACAGTTACCCCAAAACAACGAAGACTGTTTTACAGCATTCAGGATAATTTTCTTTCATTTAGAACTCGGCATGGTTTCTCACTTTTGAATTTGGAAGGGACTAGCTTATATCCGTAACCACTACAGTTAAAAATGAACACTGTTCTTCAGTACTTTTTCCATATACAATTTAGTATGAAATGCTTGGTACTGTCTTTTTCCCTACCCCCTCCTCCAATGAAATCTAGCAGTATAATAGTTATCAAGTGTTCTGTTTTGTTTTGCTGTCTAAAATTTTCAGAGATCAGTTCTTCCAATAATACCCTCTCCACTTCCTGTGGACTACAAAAAACAGTTCAATTTGAAACTTATTTTTCCCTCTACCAATAAAAAAAAAAACCACCAAAATTTACTGTTCAATGAAACCCACCACTGTATATATTTTTTGATACTTTTTGTAATTTCATTTAGAGCTACAGAGAACCAACATTTCATTGATTAATCTAAAATAAAAGTCAAATAAAAGAATAAACTGAGCAGAAAAGATTGTTGTTTAAACACCTAGAACAGTGAGTTGAACAATATTAAAATCAAAGTTAATTCTTACTTCACATTTTTAAATTCCTCTAACATTGCATTGTATATTTCTCTCTAATTAACGTTCTCGTTAGGTGACTATTGTAAGACCAGAGCTTTAAATTGCTAGTTAAATGTATAGAATTATTCTAAACTCAAATTTTGACTCATCCATTTACACGGTGCAAGATTACACATACTATATATGGTACTAATATTTGCCACTTACTTGAAAAGCCCACTCGCAAGATTTAGGAAATCATTTTGATTTGAGTCATGTGGAAACAGTGAAACATGACACTGACTTAAAGTATGGTACACATAAAAGAGCATTTTACTTTTAACACATATCTCACCACATTTGAAAAGGCTAGAATATTGGACATTTGTAGACATACCCCAATTTAGATTATTACTAGGCAACAAGTTACTTTGTAGCACACTAGAATGGACATCTAAAATTTGCAATATATAGCAGCAAAATCCTGTATAAACTGTATTTGAGTGTTAACATTAGACAAAACATTTTAAGGGAAAACTGCCTTATGTGTGCTTATCTAACTTTGATCTTTCACATTTTCAGAGAATACAGCTTTCAAGTATAAATAGTTTCTAGAGATGCGTTGAGGCATATTCCTGTCTGCAAACATGCAAGTGCTCTGACAGTCCGTACACAAGTAACCTCGTGACAGATTAATTCTGCAACCAATAATATAGAACAGCTGTCCTGAAAATGAAACCCACCTGGAAAACCATAATAGGAGTTTCACAGAGTTTTCAAAATTTCTTCTTATATAAAATTAATCTAAAACAATAATACATTAACGATATGACAGAGGTTTGTATACATTCTGGTGATTTAGTCATGAAATGAGTGATAAAATTCATATGAATCTTGAAATTATGCTGCGGTGTATGGGTGTGTGTTTATGCACCCACACTCACTAGTAAAACTGCTCGTAAGTGCTGGATAATAATACAAGATTTTGGCAGCACAAGTCAAATAATTTCCCCTTGATCTCAGGATGTCAACATTGGTTCCGAATTTGTACCATGTCCCCTTTATGTGTGTCACAACATAGCTCTCCAACACAGAAATGTTTCGTTCAACTCAATTTGTAACTGGCATCCTACACCTAAGCCAACAATCTCTTCATCAAAGATAGCTGAAAACAAAACTGAGAGAAACATCTTGTGGTTTTACAAAATGTATTTACATAAAATATATATTTTAAAAAAAAAAGTTTGGGTTATTATGAGAGAAGTCATTTATGGTGTATGTGATGCAGCTGACATTTAAAAGGGCTTATTGTGCTTGTCAGGTTCACACATTACCTACACTTATCTCCAGATGAAACCCCACTTTATCAGCCCAGCTTGTCTTGTCTTGATGTAGAAAGGTTTTCTACACTCACTCTGCATCTCTCTACCTAAACAACATTTAAGCAAACAGACACGGATGACAAATGGAATTCTGCACCAAGATGGATTGCATAGAATTAGCCATAGGGAACAAATTATGGGAGGCTAGAAAGTCAGTAATCCTTCGATTAATATAAATGGAACAGGACAACAGACTATGCAGCTGGACAGCAGATTACTAATGGGACAGACATCTGTGAAATAACGGGACATTGCTTCAGACAACTTTAGGTAAAACAACGACAGAGGAGAGGGCAACCAAATACTTGGACTGATGCATTAAATCAATTATTTCCCTGGATGCCGTTTCAAAGAGCTGGTGTGTATTCTGTTTTAAATACAGCAAAATAAAATTGCAGTAGACAACGTGGTGAATCAGAATCCCACGGCTGTATTCTCCCCCTCCCCCAAAAGGGATGTAAGCTTGACCAATGTATTAAATGCCACTGAACAATGACACTCTTTCTATACCCTCATTAGATTGTGAAAATTCCTCGCTGTCAGTAATACCAGCTGATATGTGCATAGCCCATCAGCCTCAATGCTTGTCAGCCAACCAAACCTGCAACCTGATACCTGCAGCCAGAGTCCTTTGCCTGCAGAGAGAGACCCCCATGGGGTTTTGTGCAGGTGCAGGCATTTCCCCCTGCATTATCTTGCAAGATTAGGGCCTAAAACAATAATTGCTGCCTTAATCTACTGCCCATCTATTGATGTTCAGTTTTAATGAAGATTTAAAAGTAAAGGTCAAATCAAATTCCCTGTTGTTCCTGCTATGTAAAATTGTATTGCTTGTAAGATGGTTTGCAGAGGAAGAGAATCAAAGCAAAGACTGTATAAATATACCCTGAATTACTACATTGTTTTGGTACCATGGAATTGTACCAGGGCTAATCTCTTGAAATCAAGAGCAGGCACCCAATAATGCAAAAGCACTTGAGGAAAACAAATGTAACAACAGAGGCAATCGTTTGGCCTGGGTAAAGAAAAACTACAGCATCAGCGGATCCTGAAAGTGACTCTGATTCTAGTCCATGTACGTGACTTTCCTTTAGCACTTAATTGCAACCTCAAACTAAGATCAGAAAGGCTAATGTCTTCTTGGTGCCATTGCTCACTGTGTTTCAATTTTTTTTAAGTGCTTGTTCCTCATACTGATGTTTCTAGGTACTTCTAGGTGATCTAGTAGAATGTGTACAGCAGTGCCACTACCGGATTGTCTGGGGTTTGTTCTCTTCTCAATGCCCAAGGGAGCTCGGCCAGGCAGCGAGATGAGAAACCTCATTCTGTCAGCTTCCCTGTATATTCAGGCTCTGGTTAGACCTGACCCTTGAAGAAATATGTATTTATCAATCGCATACTTTTGGAGTGGGAAAGGTGTCAAGTTAATGCAGTCTCTTCTAGTTAGCAGAAGCCCAGCTGGGTCGACTATAGGCTTTCTGGAACAGCAGATTATATGAATCATAGATTTTAAGGCAGAGGAGATCATTGTGACCCTCTAATCTGACCTGTACAGCACAGGCCATAGGATTTCATCAGGTGCCTCCTGCACAAAGACCAGGACTAAATGCACTAATGGACGTGTTAGACTCCCACAAGCGGGCCTCCCTCGGCCCCAATCATTTGTTTTTAAATTAAGGCCTTGAGTTCAGAGGGGCTGAACTCCTGTTCCCACTGGAATCACTGGGAGCTGGAAACAGTCAGGGCCAGATTTGTAAAGGTATTTAAAGAGGCATGTAGGCAATTAGTAGGGTTTTTAAAAGCCCACAAAGGCACTGATCTTTACTGAGTCTTTAGGTGCCTAATCACCTTGAAGAGTCTGGCCTGCAGCACCTCTGCTAACCAGAGTCAGGAGGTTGTCAGGAGGCGAACCAGTAGTCTGTCCGGAGGCAAACTTTAGGCACTCACATCTGAAACTTCTGGCTACAAACTTCATTCGCCTTCATTAATTTCACCTCCATGCAGAGAGAATATATAGTTGCTATTTTGTCCATGACACACATACAGGGCTGAAATGTTTCAGATTGTTCCTGTGTAGCTCTTTCACACTTACTAGACTTTGTCGTAGTTGACACACAGTAGCGGATTTTGGAGCAACTCTATTTATCGCCCAGGTTACTTTCACAGCTTGTTGCTAAGGAATAAACTGTGTTCACTTTCAAGAACCAAAGCCACACTTGGCAAGACAGGGTCACTTATACACAAACACCAAGGGGCTGTGACAATGGAGGTCACATCAGGGCTTGTGTGAACAGATGTTAAGTGGCTATTATTGATGGATTTGTCAGTCACCTTTTTTCCTCAGAGAAGGTTGGAAGCACCCCTTGGAAACTGGACGTGAAACTCAGTTCTCTTCCCACAGCCCTGCCCCTCACCCACAGGCAATGGTTAGTTATTAGGAGGTTGCTAATGACGGTTGCGCCATCAAAACACACCGGTCAGATCCGTGGACTTGGCCAGCTCCTTTGCAACAAAAAATGAAGCGAGAGATAATGACTAGGACATATCAAGGATCTGTGGCCCAGCAAGGTAAACAGCTCTCCCGTTATGTTAGCAACAGGACACACTTCCTAGCTTGCATTTACCACCCTATTGTGGTTTTCCAGCAGCTGTACCATGGGGCCCCAGTCCTGCATTGAGAACCACCTGAGCGGACCCTGGAGAAGTCAGGGGGCTCTGTGGTGGGTTCTCTGTGCATGAGCAGAGCCTTGACAAAGCACAAAACACTTGCTCTTGGAGACAAAACAGAGGCTCCGTTGAGCAAATGAAAGAGGATGACGCGAGAGAAAAGAAAACTAACCTTCCCGGAGGTCAGGCAGACGCCTCTGAAGGGGTTTTCCTTAGGGCTGCTCTGTGAGATACAAATAGATAGTCCATCTTGGTTGTTGCAAAGGAAACAACACAGGCATTCAGCCGGCTGGTACAGCCAATTGACGGGCTGATGGACACAGCCTGGGGGTTGGATGTGTAAATGACTCCACCCAGCTCCAGGCTGGGGAGATCGGGCCTCGCCCCAGTGCCAGGACCAGCTATAGCTTTTTCGCCATCCCAAGCCAAAAAAAAAATAAGGGGGCGGGGGAGGAGCTGGAAAGTGCTGCCCCAAGATTGGCCAGAATGCCACCCTTTAAAATGTGCCGCCCCAAGCATGTGCTTCTTTGGCTGGTGCCTGGAGTCAGCCCTGCCCAGTGCAGGGATACAGGAGAGGCAGCATGTGTCTGCTCCACTGAAAACCGAGCGGGGAAAAGCACTAGCAACGAGAGGCCAGGCAGGTCCTGTTTGCAGGCCCACTGTGGCCTCAGCCAGCAGCCTAGGTGATGTTTTGTGTTAACGCCCAGCCAGCTCCAGAACTGCAGTCCCTGGCCTCAGTACAGCTGAGCATGGTTAGGCTCAGTACCTTACACTGGGGTTGGGTCACCCCCCAAGGAAGGAGCAGCTGGGGTTGACGTGGAGCTGAGGAAACAGCAGAGTGACTCTGGGTGTTAGCTTGGCTGTGTGCTTTGTGTCCAGGACTCGGGACTGCTCAGAGCAGTGCAGCTTTGTGCCAGATTTGTGCTAATTTTGGTTAAACCAGCCCCCTGACATATACCCAAAGTTCCCGAGAGGGCCGGGCATGTTTCACTCTGAACCTCCTGTGGCCTCTCACTAGCCCTTGGGCCCTTGGCTGTGTCACTGGAGAGAGAAAGCAGCTGGCAGCTCCACTCTTTGGATGTGAAGCTCAAATGCAGGGAATAGGGACTTGTGGGCTATGGAGACAAAGTGTATTTGCTGAGGCTGATGGCTTTCACAGCCCTTGAATTTCCCAAGGGCCAGATGCGGGTCCCCTTACTCTGAGCAGTACTTTACTCCTCCAGTCACTCTCCCTAGGCCAAATGACTCCCCTCACTACACACCCTACACTGCTAGACAGAACCCCTTTACCATCGACATGCAAACACACCCTGCTTTCTAATCCTGGTTCCCTTTCGCTCCGCCTTCTCATTTTCCCCAGTCAGCAGAGGTCTTGGTCGGAGTGACCACAGGTGCCTCTGTAGACCTGGGTCACAAATGCTCCATCAGCACAGGCAAGATCCAGGGCAGCAGAAGAGAGATGGCTGGGCCCGCCAGCTGCAGCCTTCTGTGGAGAGGCTGAGTGCAACAGGGAATAGCTTTCAGTAGCCACCCACGGCCTCACCTCCCACTGCTTCAGCCCATCTGCGTTTGGGGAGGGACAGACCCAGCTGCTGGTGCCTTTCCTCATCTGTGACCTTTCTAATCTCCTCCCTCCTCGGGGTGGGAAGCACTGAGCTAACCCCAGAAACAAAACTGGAAAATGCTACTGTGCCACAAGAGACACTCCAGGCTGATGGGGCTGGATTGGACCCCGTTGGTTGGGTGTGGGGAGAGTGAGAGATACAGAACTATTTTCTAACGGAAGGCATGTCTCAGCCTTCATCCCAGAAGAGTCCATCAGGTTTCCATAATACTGCATGCCAGAGGACAGAGTCATCTGACAGCCCTCCTTTTCTTTGCAGGGATACTGCACAATGTTGTCCTTTCTTAAACTCAGAATCTGGAATAAACTTTCCAGCATCCTGGGTAGTTTTACTGACCTCTTTTCACCTGGGTTTCCAGTAACTCACTAGCCTATCCTATGCCCTTATAAACAGTGTAATCTGGGATTCCCATCAGTAGTCAGCATACACTGGGTTTACTAAGAAGCCTGTGAGCTGGGTTTGCTATGGATGGTTTGGCCTGGAGTTAGCACAAATAATGTTAACCAATTGCTTCATTACTGTACGTTGTGCTGCACTTCCTCCTAATTAATCTTCATGCTATTGCTAGTAAAAGCAGTTTGTGTGGTGCTTAATTTGTAATGAAAGAGGTGCTGGAGATCAAGCAATTAAGTGCCAAGGATCAAGCAATTTTTTATATTCATAACTGACGCTGCAAGCCCAGAAGTGCCAGGGCTCTGAACTGCCAAGGCTAGAGGTGCCGGGACTCAGCCCTGGCACAAATTAAGCACAGAATTTGCGTGAATTGCATTTGTCCTTTCCTGGTGTTTTCCTTTACAATCTTAAACAGCAATAGTATTTTCAGCCTGGTGCTTTCTCTTAGCCAGCTTTTGCTTCTGAGTCATCCTGAAATCATGTAAAATCTCTAGAATACAAAGAGAAGAATGTCTGTATGGCACACATTTATGCTAGCTGAATTTGCTTCAGCACAAGTAATGTGATAATGCCTCAATGTCACACAAAGTCTGACTTGTTTTACCATCTAGGAATATAGGAATTTTTCTAAGCAGATGTTTTTTCTTAGTGTCTTTCCTTACACCTGCTATATTGACAAATCTTGCAAGTACAATGGGAAAACACTAATTTTAAGGAAATTCAGATGTACTCCTTAGAGTCCTTCGGTCCTGGGAAAGGCAAGACATTATTATTTAAAAAATAGTAATAATAAATTATATATAAAAATAAACCTTCCAAAGGGAAAAATGCCTCTCTTCCCTCTCTGCTCTGCAAATGGATGCTCATGCACAACTTCTAAAGAAGTCACTAGAAGATACGCAGCCCTCCACATGATTTCCTGGTGTGGTGGCTGCTACTGGAGGCTCCGGGGAACCTGTAATGAAAGCTGCGCCACTGAACTGAAGGGAAGGTTTGGGTGATTTCCCTGCAAGCAGTGGAATCACACACACACACCCTGGACTCCACTTATTCAGCCCTGCTAGGATTTATCCCTGGGACATTCAAATCCTTCTGAAGAGCAAATGTTTTGCTCTGGAACTGAACTGGGCAACAAACAAACCCTCAACTGCCTCACATCCAGAGACACATGCCAAATGCTCTGTTATGCCATCGAGATAGAATCAGGCTAGATTTTACAAAGTCCCTGTTTTCCAAGCCAGGGGGATGAACCCAAATGAGTCTGCCAAGTGGGGCTGCTCCTTCAGTGTGAGAACCAGCAAGCTGATGTCCCAGCCCCTCACCCCTTCTGCGCTAATCCCAGGTTGAACAAGCAGCTGCGGGAGGGGGGGTCCGGTGACCCACGGGCAGCACCTCTCTGTCTGGGAGGGAAAGGCCGAGTCAGTGCCGCCGAGCACGCTGGGAGATGGGTGTAATGATAAATGTGCAGCCAGACAGCCTCTTGCCAATGACTCGTCTGAGGCAGCCCATGTGCCTTTTTACAGTAGGTGTTTTGAAGACCGAGCCCTCGTAAAATGTGTCCCTGATACACTCATTTCAGACAAACGTATGCAAATAACCGGTGTGTCGGGCTCAACCCTCCCACTTGGGGTCAAACCACATCCCATTATAGAGCTCTTTGAGCAGAGGGGCGGTAGGGGTGTGTGTCGGGTGTAAAGCCTCGTTGGGAAGATTGCACAGCAGCCATGTGGTGTGGAGGCTGCTGCGAGCTCCCAGACATAACAGGCTTTCCACTGTTCAGTGCTGCACGTGTGCTGTGAGGAGGAGCCCCAGGCAGGTCCCCAGGCTCCATGGAGGATGCGTGGGGGACAGACAGATTCCTACCAACGGGATTCGCTGAGCAGACAGCTGTCTACACGAGCCAGCTGGAGACGCAGGGTTTATGCTCCATCCCTCAGAGGGAATTAGGTGCCCGACCCTGGGCTGACAATGGCGGTGCCTCCCTCCACTTTGGTGTGACAGCCATGAACCCTCTGTGGGAGCTAGGGCCTAAGCCACGTGATCCCTTTCTCACAAGGAGCTGGGGGTCCCCCTATAGCCAGTGGTTGGGACACTCACCTAAGTTACAGAAACCAGGTCAACCTCCCACCCCCTAGCTGATTTGCCACAGGTGAGTATTCAGCGGGGAGGGGGCTCTTCCTCTGCTGTACTGCTCTTCCACTTGGTACCAATCATTAGATATTCACCAGAGAAGAGACTTGAACCTGGGTCCCCCCATGAGTGCCAAAACCACCGGGCTGCACAGCCGTTCTCGCTGCCCCTTTGGCTCAGGCCCCACAAGCAGGATAGTGTGTTTAATCTGTGAACCTTGCTGGGGCTTTGGCGTGAGCTGGGGCCAGGCCTGGTTGGCCTTGCGTGTGCCCACTGGCCAAAATCACAAGCTGTGTGGAGACTTTGCTGGCAAAAACACAGGTGCGGATGTGGTGAGGCAGCAGTTGAGTAGGGTTTCCGAGGACCTAAATTTTGGACATTGGCATGTAATGTGGCCCCCAAGTTCCCCTGTGGTTCTAGCCATAAAGCCCTAACTCTTGTGTGGTTCTGATGCACCTTCATTCCTGGTGGGGCTGCGGCATAGACAGCTGCTTTGATCAACACAGGCCTAACGGGGGTGGCATTATTCCTGGCCCACAAGAGGGGAACTGCTTTCGGGCAGGGGGGCATGCGTTGCCACTGGAGGGCGAGTTGGCAGGTCCCACATGGACAGTTCAAATCAGGCCACACACCCACTGGCACATCAGAGTTGGGGAGGTACAGAGGTAGGTGGATTATATTTTTCTGTCCCAATAACTGCACATCCCCCCATCAGCATGACGCACTTGCATTGACATTGCCACAGGTGCCGATTCCACCGGCAGCCAAGCTTCCCTCCCCGCCATCCCTCAACCCCCATTGCTCACTGATTCCACTGGCCTACCCTGTGGCCAGAGTCACCATTAGTCAGAAGCTGGAATGTGGCTTTTTAAACGGGGTGCTTACTACAGCTGGGCAAACCTTTTTTTGGTCCATGTTTTCTCAGGATGGAATTTCTGGTCAAAACCAGAGAAGAAGATCACAGTGTCGCCAGTAACCTATGGCCAGGGCACCACCAGGGATGGGGGAGACCTGCACCCAGGGTCCCCGTTCTATGTGGAGGACTTGAACCGGGGTCTTGCAGAACCCAGCAGAGGCTAGTCTCTGGTGACTGCTCCCTCTTGTTTGTCCAGAAGAGATTCCAGCAGGTCTCATTCACATTCCACACTGGAATGGAAACACAGTTTGAGGCCTTGACATTTTGCACAAAACAGAATTTTGTTGTTTTCCGCCCAGCCCTAGTTCTGACACCCCTTGGCGCTCTCTGGCTCCACACACAAAGGCTGACCAGAGAGTAATCAAAACCAGCTTGCCTGGATCCATGGTTAATTGTTTTTCCCAGGGCTTCAGACTAGACAGACAGGCATATTTCACCCTCGCCTCCAGCAAATCAGACTATGCTAATACTAAAATCAGAACAGTTAGCAGCATCGGTGCACAGTTTGTCATTACTCAGAAGTGCCCTTAATATCCTTGGCCCCAGACAATACACAGAGAGCAAATCAGTCAGAAATAAGCTCAGGGCTTCCTGACTAGTGCAGGCAATGCTGACCCACAGTGCAGGGGAGTCCTGCTTTCCCTGCACAAGGACACACAGTAGCCGAATGGTTCCCAGTGAGTGAGTACCATTATTTACTAGAAGTTCTGAAATTTGCATGCATTTCCCCACTTCCTGAGCGAGGGAGCAGGGGGAGAAGAGGTCTGGTGCCTCTGCAGTTCTATTCTCCCTGTATTACATTCTCCAGTCCTACCCCAGCTGGCACATGGATCCCTGCCCAGAGCCCCCTTTAGTCCTATAACAGAGGTTCCAAAAGAAGACCCCCATGCAAGATTCCCTGGCATACAGCTGGACTGGACTGGACATGGTTTTTCTAAATGCAGCAATTCCAGAATCTGGCCCATGGGGGTCAGAAGAAGAGACAGATTGGTGGACATTAAAGAAAAGCAAGCAAGATAAAGAGCAACCCATGTAAATTAGTTGTTAAATGGCAGTTTTTACATGTTCTTATGGTACCTAATACAAATACTGCTGCAATGTTTTAAGGGTTTGTTCGGGGGTGTTTGTGACACGTATAAATCATCTGAGCTTCGCTTCTGTGGTTCCAAGTTTCAGCAGCAAAGAGAAAGATACAGCTGAGTGAACTCTACTTTATTCTTTCTTGTGATGTTTTATCTTCTCTTATACATGTAGATTACACTTAGTAATAGACGAGTGAACTAAAACTAAGACGTGTGAATTTAAAGCTTAAATAGGCACCAAAAGGGGAGGGATTTTTTTTCATATAAAAAGAAAGAAACAACAGATGATTTTTGTGGTGGTGGTGGTGGTGGTTACACAACACAGACCCTGCATCTCTGGGATAGTTAGATTTGCACTGGAGTTGTTCCAGCCTGTTGAATGAGTAAGCAAAGTATTTAGGTCTTTTTAAAAGAAAAAAATTAAAATATTCCCGGGTGACAGGGCTCCTAACGAACTCCTGACCATAAGCCAGGAAAACATGACTTTGGACAGTTTGCTGTGTACGTGCTAGTCAATGCACCTGAAAGACTGGAAAGAGTCTTGTGATATATTGACTAAGGGGAAGATTTTCAAAGTCATAAGTGGCAGCCACGCAGTCAGGATTTAAAAAAAAACATGTTATTGTCTATTGCAAGTGATGATCTTTGGGATAAATGCCCTTTTAACAGGATATTGACTCAATATCCTGTAATAGTTTCCTGTCTTCAACCCCACCTCCACCCCCAACCCAACAATAATTGTATTTAGTACTGTTCCTACCTAATGTGTTTCATCACCAAAGTAACTGTGGATATATTGCATGTAGTGAAAAACAGGATTCATGTTACCATATAGGCACACGGGTATATTTTAATAACAGCTTCATCAAAATGTGTATACAACTCATTAATCCTCCTAGGAACTGACAATTTGCCATACTTCTTTTAAATCAAAGAATATGTTTTTAGTTAATGAATCAGAGGAAAATGTGCCCTAAAAATGGCAGACTTCTGTATTTTTTTCATTGCAATACTCAACATATTTTTTTCAAGCTCTTCTTATATAGGAATTGACTAAGCATAAAATAAAAATCACCCTTGACTGAATTCTTGAATACCTAGTTTCATACAGTAGCAAATTTTTAAACAGCTGAGTTAGAAGCATTGTTCATAATGGAGAATCTGCAACAACTCGACAGCACTCTGAATGGCTTAGCTAGAATTCTTATTACATATTTATTCAACAAAACACTAATGCTGAAACCCACAACCATTTTACTGTGAAACTCAGAGCAAGTGACAATTACCATACCATGAGCAGCTGCTCACCATTGCCCTCGTATTTTATATTTCATGCACTAATGATCTGCTGAACAAAAAGAACAACCTTTTGCTAGTCAAATAGGATTTAGTTGTGACAGTGACAGCAGAAGAAAAGAAAATCTCTAGCAAAAAACAAATAAATGAACCTCTAAAGAAAATCTGTTCTCAAAGCCTTGGCATTCTGTGGGTGAACAGTGTGTTTTCTAATGAGTGAGAGCAAAATCACTGAAAATACTCCCAACGAAAAACAGAAAGAGAATGTAGTGTGCTTTCTAACCACGGAGGGGTCCATTCTGTCCTGATGAGTCATTAATGGAAGACAAACAGACCAAGCTGCTTCCCACAGAATAGTTCCATACACATTCCCAAAGCTCCTTTATAACACGTCCTCAGCAAGTCCGTTGATAGAGAGGACTGCTACTTCTCCTGCCCACCTGCTAGGCTGCTCCCCGTGTCCACTCAAGTCCATTTGCTAACCTATGGGTGTGAGAGGCAGAAAGGTTTCATGCTCACAAATTTTATTGAAGAGAATCTCATGGAATAGGCTTTCCTTAGCACTACTTGGAAAGCCCACAATTGTGTTTCATTAATTATTATTCTTACATTTGTACAGCAGCATAAAAGGCCTAAAATAGCCACACTGGATCTGTTGGAAGAGGATTCTGAATTATGAATGTGGATAAAACTCTTCCTGAGGCAGCGGGTGGGGCCTGTTTGTCTGCTTTTAAATCATCGATCGATTTAGCCATAATACAATTGTCTACGCATTTATATAACAGGAGTGGCCAGAGACCTCAACTGAGATCAGGGCTCCATCGTGCTCGGTATCAAACATACCACAGGAAGAGTGGGTTCCTGCCCCAAAGGGGTTAGAATATGAACAGATAAAATAAGAAGGTCAGTGAAAGGGAGAGAGGAAGTGACTTGGTCAACGTCACATGGGGAGTGGGTAGCAAAGCCCACGGCTCTACTTTTTTTTGCCGCCCCAAGCGGGCTTGTCAGTGTGCTGTAGAACAGATGACTGGGCTTTGCTTTTCTGGCTGGGGGAGTGAGGAGTCCTCTGGGGATCTGTCCGTTCTCCATCACCTCCCATCTAGGGTTCTCCATCCGGGCATCTCTCCCTGGACCAAGCCCATTCCAGCTCCTGTCTTGCAGGAGGTGACTCAGGAAGGCCCTCCTCTGTGGACCGAGTGTGTTGATTTCACATCCCCCTTAGAGTCACAGATGGAGGGTGCCAGACAAGCTCAGCCTTAGACTGCGATGCCCTGTGTCCCAGCTTATGGTCCTGCCACTAGGCAGCTGGGTCAGCGTCAGAGGGGCTTGGATTTAAAAACACCGGTGTGTGTTTCTCTGAAGTTGACAGCCACGCTGAGGCTGGGGAACAGGTGAAGCACCTGGCATCCATGCTGCTGACACTTGGGAGGACACCCAGCTATCCAGATTCAGGCTGACTGCATGTCCCCCAGAACCATCCCACAGTGTCCTGATGGTTTGATCCCCGCAGAGGGCACTGAGCTATTCTAGGGCATGAAACCAGGGGCCCATGGAACACAGAGTATTAAGCACCGTGGGCAACACCCAGAACTTGTGCTCTATTTTCTGATAAATATTTTCAAACCTGCAGGAGCCCTAGCGCTTCCCACGGTGCAGAAAGCCCTAGCCCTGACACACCCCACTCCTCCGTGGGGCTAAAGCCGCAAGCCCCTGGTACCCTCTCCCGCACAAAGCTAAAGCCCCAAGATCTCTGCCCTGCAGCTGAAGCCCAGAGCCCCAAATGGGGAGGAGGGGGTTACCAGCAGGGCTCTGAGAAATAATATCTGAGAATTTAAGCCCAGGAGACCCCCCAACTAACAGTTACAGACTTCTTACAATATTCAGTCACGATGGGCCCCATCCTGAAATCCCTTTCTCGGGGCCATGCACTGGTGGATGGAATCAATGGTAGGAATTGGCGAGGGCAGATTATTCCCACGCCACCCTCCTGTGCAAAAGGGGGAACCAGCAGCCTGGCTCTGACTTGGGCAAACGCCCACAGAGGAAGAGGAGAATTTGCCTGTGTGACCACAGAGCAAGGTCCTTGGCTTTAGCTTTCTTTGTTTTAAAGTTTAAACAATGTCATCTCCTCATAGCAGCCATTCCTTCTCCTAGATCATTGCTAGGAAAAATATTGCGGGGGCGGGAGATATGGTGGTTATCTCCTCCTGAACTAGCTATTCATTGTTCGTGTAACAGAAACATGAGGAAGGAAACAGATTGAGCCTGGCATGTCTTCTGAACAATATGATCTAGAAGTAAAATAAAGTGACTTAATTTTGGATACAAATGGCTCCCCTAGAGCCAAAGCTTACTTAGTACAAGCTGACCTGCCGTTGAGAAGAGGATTCGTCCTCGGTTAATATGCCGAGAGCTAACAAACAGTTAATCTAAAGATGTAGAACTTCGAAACAGCCTGCTGCTCGATTTCCTTATTAATAACACCCCCTACAGACAGCTGGCAGAATTGTTCCTAATATCTCAAAGCCACGTCTGATATTAACATAGAGACTGTACTGAGAAAAAAATAATGTTCAAAAACAACGGTACACTGCATTTTGTAGCTTCCTGTTTGTTAATATTTTTTATCAAATTGTACACAGTCCTATATGTTCACTCCCTTCAGATCCTAGAGGAATACAGACTTACACCTGCTTTCTATTTATATAATTCCACTGATTAAAATAATTCACAGCTGCACTCCATGTTCACAGAGGGAAGGGAGGAAATGGAAGGGAAAGAGTTGCTGTTGCAAAATGAAGGCACAAAACAGGTACCAAACAAAGTCCATTCTTAAAGGGATATCATCTGCTTGTGTGCATCTCTTCTGCTGAAACTCCCTAGTAGGAAATTTGACAGTCACCTTTGCACAGCCTAAGCATTAATGAAGCACCTCACAGAACAAACTTTGACTGGCTCTACATGCAATAAAAATACCGTTTCTTCATGAGCTCTCTAGAAAAAAAATTTCATCTGTCTGAAAGTCCTTCACAAACAACCTGCCATGCTCTCTTTAGCTCTTCCACACAGAGGGTGCTGTTGAGAGGCGTGGATGCACATAGCAACATAAGGGCAGCCACACCTCAAACTATGTTATATGCATGCGTTTGGTTATGTGCTCCACCCAAACCACACTTGCCTGAGTTCAGATGTATCTCATCAGACCCACTGGAGCACTCATGGGAGGGCCATAACAATCATGGTGCCTCTAGCCTCATGTTGGGTGACAACATGGATACACAACGTCAACCTTCCAATGATGGGGCTACCAGCTAAGGCACCAGCTAATACCATGATGGGCCTGATCTTAGGCCTCTTTGCACCTGCACTTGTGATGAGGCAACCTCTTGGACTCATCCCTCTGAAATCACCACTGCCTTCAAATTGCTCACTCTGCTAGACTCACAGCCTTAAGCACAGCTTCCCAGGCAAGAGACCATCTCCACAATGGCTCACCATGCCATTCAGCAGGGGAAAAGGCTGCTGCTTAAAATAAACTTGACAGCGCACCTTCAAATCAAAGAGGGCATTGGACTGGGTTGCAATAAGCATGGAGAGGCAAGAATGTCACAAGAGCAGCAGCAGTGCCCAAAACTGTGTTAATTGAGGGAACATAGAAACTGACCCATTGGCTTCAATGGGTACTGGATCACACGCTGGACTGTATCTGCGATTAGAAATTTGAGGAGCAGCAGATCTGCAGGTGAGCTGTAAGAACTGGATCCATATGTAAATATACAATCTGTAAAGACCGGTTATTTTTATTTTAATAACCTTGTCATATGTTATATGCAAAAAGATTTTTCTAATCCCAATCGCATATATTGTGTCTGAATGACACGTCTGATATATCTGTGAGGATAGATGAGATTTCTGAATAGGTCAGAAATCATATAAATCATTTACCCACAGTGCTTTTCCCATTTAAGCACTAAAGGGTAGCAGCTGCAGCTTCACAGTTAAGATTGTATCTAACTTCACTTCCCATAGCAAATCTTTCATTCTGCACGCCATAAACTCTTACACCCATCCCCTCTCTTTGAAATTTCTCATGTGCGGGATCCTGTCTAAGCATACTTTTTTGAAGGGAGAGTGGGAATGCAGGTGTGTATGTGTTGAGCTTAGCAGGATAAGGTATTTCAGGGATATAAGAATTGAAAATAAAATATATATATATCTCTTTTCATTTTCTAAAGATTTTTCTTTTCATTTCTCCCCAGAAGGGCTTGGTTCAGAAATTACACATTTATTTGTCCCCAACAAGAACTAGTTGCCTTAAATGCTTGTTCAACACAAACAATGCTGAGGAAAGTCCTAATTGAATTACTTAGTGAATTTATTTAATTAAATTGGAGGGTTTGGGTTTTTTTTAAAAAAGAAGTTACATAAGTACAATTAAAATTAGGAAATACTAAACTTTATAATGTCTAAACTAATCTTCTGCATTTTTCCAAAACAAACTAAAATTTATTAGCCGGAAATCCCTTGTTTCAAAACTCAAATGGGAAAAATATTCAGTCAAGATAGCCCTGTGTGAGGTAAAACTAATGAAAACAGGAGTCTATGATAGAAAATTAAACACTGGCACAATGTGGTACAAATGTAATGCCACAAATCAATATACTTATTAGGCCTTCGATCCCAACCTTGTCCCTTAATATAAAGAAAGAATCAAGGGGACAATAAATTGGAGTTGAATATTTTCAAACTACAATGATTTCACAGCAAGCACGCTGAAATGAGAAGACAATAATCCCTCTGCTCATGTAGTGAAACTGAAGCTTGCCAAACACTATGGTTCTAAAATTGTTCATAGTTTAACATTTCAGAATTATTCACTGTCAAAGGCATGGTACAGAACTGCGTGTTGTCTGCTAGGCTTTCTCCACGTACGGGTTAGCACTGCCACGCCTTTGCTGAATCATGTGTATTGTCAGTGTTATTTTATTACTAGTGATAATGAAAGTAACAAAAGTGATCTTCAGGTTTGCAAAGTTGTACAATTCACTTTATTGTCATGCTTTGGGAATTCCTTTGTTACGTGGGGTGAGTGAATCTGCTACAAATGGCATATGAAAGTTAGTTACATTTTTCCCCATCTACATGTACAGTAAAAAGTAAAAAAGAGAGATTGATATATATTTTGACTTCTATACAAGTTGCTGATGGAGCAGTGCAACGTGGCTGCAACTCAGCAGAAGTGGGAAGGGAAAGGAAGAGAAGTGTGTCCCAATAAACAGAGATCTTAGGGTTATAAAAGCAGCAGCTTAAGAGCAGAGCACCAGAGCAGGCTGGAGTTTCAAGGAGTCTCTAAAGAAACCCTCAAAAGCTGGCTAAAAAAAAAAAGAAAGATTTGTGCCATTTTGGGAGGCCTGGATATTTTTGCCTCTCACTGGGTGTTAATAATTTTATTGAAGTCATTTATTTCTGTTTGGACTGATGCCCTTTATTTTAACAAGTCAGTCCACCTCTTCAGCCTGTGATAACCACCAGTGACAAAATGGCATTTTCGTTGTCCTCTTTCAACCATTTCTTTTCTTTTAAAAACAACATCGGATTGTTTTAGTAACAGGCTTCACATTTCTGAAACACAGAGCAGCAGAGTGTGATAAATTCCAGATTTACATTAGCAAAAAATTGGCTAATGATCACAAACACTACTTTGTTAAATTTGAAAACAGATACATGCAAAGCTGGGATTGAGGGCTATTAAAATTTCTAAATCTCCAATAATAAAGTTGATTTGTTATCTCTCTAATAGATGTGACTAATTGATTTCTACATTGTGTCTTATAAATATAGTTAATTCTAATACCTGCATTTTGCAAACAAATCATTCAAAGAAGTGCAACAACCTCATTAAAAATACATGCCCTGTTCTAAGATTAAATATTGCAAAAGAAACTATTTTATTTTGTGCTCTTCTTGTGTTTTGAGATTCAGTTAAAGACCCTACCAGGATTAATAGGAGATGATCTCTTTGGACAGAAATCCTAAGCAATATATACCTTGAGATACACTGCTTAGTGGCATGTATAAAATAGATATGTATCATAAAGGAAACACAAATAGAAAGAAACATGACGTATTGAAGAATTGCTTTGGTTCTCTTTTCATTTTGCTCAGCATAAATCCTCCTAAAATACCATTCATAAAGAAAAGAGCATCAACTCTCACTATTAAGTAGGGATGGTGTACAATATTAAACAATAAGATTCTTATTTTTACAGAGTCATCCCCTGTGGATTGAAGGCCCACGGGTGGTTAATCTATAATAAGACCTATGTGCACACACTTCCTGAAGTTTTACAGAAATGTTAATGTGCTTAGGATTTCTTCCAGTGAATCCTGATAAACTAAAGCTGCAAAAGACAAAAGATATACTAATCTTTCTTGGCACTACAGATTTATATCACACACACAAACTCAGAAGCAAAACTTCAGGACTTAGCTATTGGCCTCTGTATATTCCTTGTGCTCAATCTGCCGCCTTGAGAGGCAGGCAGCTTTTACAATTCACAAGCAATGCCCCTGATCGTATAGTGAACATAGGAAATCCAAAAGGGGTAACACTGATTCTCACATGCAGGGCTGTACAAACATTTTAACTGGTTAAATATCAAGAAGCGGGTGACAACCTGGTGACATTTCATCAGTAGTAGTGAAGCACTTCAGAAATGATTTTATCTAATTTTAAATGTTTGCAACTATGTCATGCCACAGAGAGTAAGATTACTTGTCAAACAGGTCCAGCTATTCATAAAGAGAGGATGATATGCATCTTTCATAGCAAGAAACCAAATAGAATTCAACCATCAGAACCTCTAAATGCCCTGGTTTCATGCTGTGTGCACTTCAACCTCTTCTGACTGGCCTTCCAGCTGGCTGCCTGGTTTGTGGGCAGCGGGTTAAGACAATGCGTTGGTGGGGCCGCAGTATGGAACTCAGCATTGACGTTAGGAGATAACTCCCCACCCACATAGCATTAGTTTCAGTTTCTACATGCAGAAGACAGAATTGTGTAAATTCTCCCGCCTTTGCCTTCTTTCTCATTTCTTCTATAGCTCAAAAGCACAGTTAATGCATGCATTAATCTGCAGTGAATTTGCACGGTGTTTAATCTCACAATAATGTCTCCAGAATTCTTTTTAAAAATTCTTTACTTAGATCAGTAGCTGATATTTTGTTTACAACATCTGAAGCGCTAAATGCAAGTCATTCTCTCTTCACAGTACCAATCCCTGGAGGGTAATGTTTGCTGGCCAGAGGTCTACACGTTTTATAAAAAGGATACTCAATACAAGTTTCACAGACTCCATATCCGTGGGATGGGGAAAGCCAAACGATGGACGATGAGTAAGAAACCTCTCTCAGAGAGAAGAAAAATGTAACCCGGTATCCTAAGTCAGACAAGTTAGAGATGTAAAGTACCTTTTGCTCATCCAGTCCTGCTCTGTGGCCATGCAGGATTACACCCTGTAGTACACTCGTTAATACTTTCCTTCTTGGTGTTTAAACCCCTCAAACACCTGCAGACTTATTACAAAGTCCCTGCCCCTTAGGCTCCTAGACAAACTTTTATTAAGCAACCACCTGCCTTAAGCAATTACCTCCAGATATCTCATCACACTTTACAGGGTTAAATTACCTGTTTTAACAGCCCATGGGAGAAATCCCAGCGCCATGGAGGTCTGCAAGTAGGCCCCAGGATTTTGCCCAAAGTATTAATGAAGTTTTTGTCAGGGAATTTCCTTTGTAATTTAGAAAAGGAAAATTAAAACTTCTTAAAGTGTTTGTTTTCTAAGTTACTTCTTTTGAATAAAAGTTACTTTACAAGAGAATGAAGAGGGATGGTTTTAATGTTTTAACCCACAGCCTCATGCACAGGATAAGCTTGAACCTCTCTGAAATTTGGGCTGACAAAACTAAAAACAAATCATCGAGCCATGTGGAAATGGTAGCTGTTAGCCAGCAGTAGGAAGCAGCACCTAGTGCAAACCCTTCCCGCCCCAGCAGGCAAAAGAAACTATCAGGACAAGTATCAGGGGGTAGGCGTGTTAGTCTGGATCTGCAAAAGCGACAAAGAGTCTTGTAGCATCTTCTAGACTAACAGATCTTAGGGATCATGAGCTTTCGTGGGCTAAGACCCACTTCATCAGATGAATGTTGTGGAAATCTCCAGAGGCAGGTATAAATAGCAAGCAAGAAAACAAGATAAATTCAATCGCGGGGGGCGGGGTGAAGCCCACTTCCAGCAGGTGATCTGGAGGTGTGAACACCCAGAGAGGAGAAACTGCTTTTGTAATTGGCGAGCCATTCACAGTTAATATTGAGTCCAGACCTGATGGTGTCAAATTTGCAGATGAACTGGAGCTCAGCAATTTCTCTTTGAAGTCTGGTCTTCAAGTTTTTTTGCTGAAGGATGGCACAAAGACATTTTGTCAAGGTCTCCGTTTCTGCTCTTTAGAAGTTCCATGGCCATCGGGGCCCCATTCCTGTGGAATTTATAAACTCTGCAGCAGTCCAAGTCTCTGCTGAATCTTTGGCCCCTGCAGAGTTTATTAGCTCCACAGAAACTTAGGCATTTGGCAGGTCTCAGGCCTCTACTAGGGGACCGAACTAACTCTCCAAGGCACTCGTTATCATTTAAGGAAAACAGATTAAACAAAAAAAGGTGCAGTTTTTAAATGGAGCCATTTTTGAGATATGACATTACAGAGTATTATTGTAAGTCTTCAAAGCTGGAAAACCTCTATAGTTTCCAACTTTCGGATGGTCAACAGGCCTTGTCCAGACATTTCAAAAGAACTCCCCCTGGTTAGAGAGTACACACACAGCATCTCAGATGGAGAGCAGGGTTTAGACCAACTCCGGCTTTATGGAGAATGAGTCACAATGTTAACTGTAACATCACCCTTGTTGTGGCTCACTTTCCATTATAAGCTTATAACTAAGAGGAGCTTTCTCGCCAAGTCAAAGAACTAGCTGAAAATAGCCTAAGCTTTTCTAATAGCTACCGATTCATTCTAAGACGTTGATGGCCTCAACCCGCTATAATCTAGTTTCCCAAAGCACAATCTGCACATAAAATAACTCAGGATTACTACTGCATTCATGTCTAATGTGCTCATCTCTGCAGCTCGTGGGCACTCAAAACAAAATGAGAAAACAGATCAGGAAGCATGTGTTTCTCGAGCATTGCGCTTGTCACCCTCCATCCAGCACCAACAACGTTCTTGCTGCTGAGCGGTTGGTTGCCTCTGAAACCAATGGGAGTGTTTTCTCGTTGGCTTCCAAGGAAAAACAACTTTCCTGCCACCTTCTCGTGTAGATGCCAAAGTATCGTTTCCCCATCTTAGCCTCCACGATACTGGTGCCTGAGAATACCAAACCAACTCTATCTACCAGCATGCCTTGTTTTTAATAACAAACATTGTTTACATGATACCTTAGGGGTCTGATAGAAAGAATCCTCTAGACTTTAATGGGATTTGGATCAGGCCCCATATAAAAAGGAAAGCTATTGTGCAGCCAGCAAAAGTACATTGTATGCGTATTCTAATAACCGGGGCAGAGGGTGGGGATGATGGATTTTCAGTTTAATTTAAAACACAGCAAAGAGAAGAATTCTGGATAGCATTGAGGGGACCATACTATTTTGACTGTATTTTCTATCACCAGTTCTGAGCGATCGGGCTTTCTCTCACGTATATCAAACATGTAAAAAAATTCCTTGCTATACTTTAATGACATGATTCTTATGTTTGGAGTCACAAATGTAGCTCATTTCATGAGTGGAATGGAACAGAGGTTTGTGTGGGTGGAGAGTTGTTAGACTCAGGAGCTGTCTAAATTTCCCAACTTGACACGAGAGTTGTCTGCATTGTCCTATGATCCCTGTCTCGGACTACACAGCAACACAGTAGGGAGGGAGAAGGCTATCTGCTGTTGGGACCAGATACTGAGAGTGAGACAGGAAGCTGGGTATTAAAAATCCAAACCCCAGCTAAGAACATCTCTTTCACATACTGAAACTAAAAATTCCCAAGACGCTGTACCGAGATCCTGAAAACAAAAAAAGCCACCATTAAGACTAAAACCAGGGGGGCTGGGACAATTTTGACAGTGAGGGTGCTGATGATGGAAACCACAAAACCACGTATTTGGTGTTATTATGACGTCAAGCCAAGGGGTGCGGTGCCCCCACCCCAATCTCTGTAGTTCCAGCATCACTGACTAAAACCAGGAGGGTTATGTAAAAATATTGTTAAAAAGTGAATTGTCAGTTTAATTTTTAGAAATGTTAAGTTTTCTGGAAGGGCCTTTTGTCTGTCATACAGCATGCGAGTGAGCCTGGCAGACCGGGGCCCTCCCATCTCCCTGCCACCGGCAGAGTTTACTCTCTCTGGCTGGGACAGTGAGTCTTTGTCAACAGTACTGGACGTTGCTCTGAGTCTCAGGGAGCTCATCCCAGGGATCGTCCCTGCCCACTGTGCTCCAGAAACAACCCCACCTCAAAGGCCTGAGCATACGCAGGCTATTGGAGCCCCCATCTCCACAAAGAAAAATGCCTGGTCACTGCTGGCCATTATCCCAAGCACTCAGACCCATCCCATCCCATCCCCAGACACCTCACTCCTGCAGCGTGCGGTGATAAGTGACTGGGGAGCGAAGCAAGGGATGTCGGCTCAGGGAGGGCAGTGCTGTGGCCTGGGGAGATGGAGGCTCCAGGACACATGCGGGGAAGTCATTAAGGCCAGTTAAAAACTAAACAGTTACACAAAGCACCGTGGCCCCCTCTGTGTAACCTCAGGACTCCTTTTAGAGCCTCTCCTGGAGCAGGGGCTAGTGCGAACGCAGAAACGTCCCAGAGCCTGAGAAGGCATCTCAGACCCAAGCCAGCCAAAATGGGTTCCACCCTCAACAAGCCAAGACAGATCCAGCTGGGCCTAGAAGAACCAGAAATAACCAAAGGGGCCTAGGTGACCCAAAAGAGTCTCCTGAAGCACAGGAGGGCTGGGGAGCCTCCCTCCACCACCACCACCACAGCCCCACTCCCAGAGTATGGGAGCTCCTCGCACATGCCAAAAAACGTCTCCTCACAACCCACAGTGAGGTAGGGGAGCATTAGCTTCATTTCACCAAAGGGAGCAGAGTCACAGAGAGGTTGTGGCCCAAACTAGCAGCCAGCTCTGAAGATTCTGGTTTGAGTGACTGGCCCGTCATCACCACACAGGAAAGAATAGAACCTGTTCTCTATAGACCCATCCTTTCTCTGCTCACCAGACGCTTCCTCCTCCACCGCAGAGAAATTCCACAGGGCAAATATCGGTTGGACCTGTTGAGCTGCATGGAGCTCAGAGCTTTGCAAGGTTGGAGTGCGTGAGGGGGGCCACTGTTCAGAGAGCAAAGCCAAGCCAAAATTTGGTCTACACCTGCTAGTTAGTAGCGCAGCCAAGTGGATGAGAGTTTCTTTTGTTATGGGCAGGTTTTATTCCTGGCTATGCAAGAACTGGCCTCCTAGAACTGCAGTTGGGCTCCTGCTTGGTTTTAAATAATTCCCAAGTTTTAAACAGAAACGTCCTTGTAACCTTAATAATGGAAACTTTGTCATGGGGACTCCTCAGAAACCCACAAGCGCCCCCATTTTATGAGTGGCTGCTCCACCCTTTCTTCGACAGCCGTGGAAGGCCAGGAATCAGGATTTCTGGGTTCTGTTACTGGCTCTGGGAAGGGAGCGTTCTCTGCTGGCTAAAGCAATAGCTAGGCACAGGCTATGCAGGCACATGGAGTTAGCACGTAGGGCCAGACACTAGATCTAGGGGCATTCTAGGGATATCATTTTTGTGTGGAGCTTCTTCCCCATTTTTAATCAGGCCTCATATGAAAAGAGTATTTTAAGAACATTTAGAATTTTAAAATAGTTCATTTTGGGGGGCCCAAATCTCAGGATACCCTCGAACAAATTACTCCAAATTTTTGCCAGAGCCCTGAAAGAGTTTGCCAACTTTCAAGCTATTCTAGCTATCCAGGTGAATTTTAAAGCAGCTTAAAAATTGGACTTTAAAGAGGAACCCTGTTGCAACCTGAACGATGGAGTCATTAACACTCCAGGATAAGCTACTTGTAGAACACCAAGATATCCCTAATCCAATGAGCAAACCTGTCAGTTTTACACAGCTGTACAGTTTTAATCAAGCAGTTAAGAGAAGAGACATAATAGCACTTGGATGCTTTAATATAATGTGAAAGATGGACAGGACATGCCTGCAAAATCCTGACAGTAATACAGCATGAACTCTGAATGATGGATAGCCACAGTGGGTGGAGATGAAAGTCAGTTATGGTCAAGACCGTGCCGGGGTAAAAACGTGTCTTTCTTACTCAACAGATTTGCTCCGTGTACGTATTCTAAGTCATCATTGTTTACTCTTTTGGTCAACTGTAAGTTTTTAGTACTCTTCACTGCTGTGAGCCCTCCAGAGCCAACAGAGCTCTGGGAGAATTAGCTGAATTTTGTTTGAGCAAACTCTAGAAAGAACAGTTGACCAACTTCTAGGTGCAGAATCTGTAGAGTTGCGGCACACAAGTGATCCAGCTGAATCCTCAGATCCCAGGCATTGACTTTGTGGCACTTGTGGCACTGACTGTACAGAGCACAAGCAAATGTTAGGCTAGGTCACTCTGTCCACTCTAGTAGTACAAAGGGACCAGATTCTGGCCACGAATGACAGATCGAGATTTCCCAGCGCAAAGGAACCGCTCTGCTGGCCTAGAGCTGGTTCCTGTGCCAGCCACCAACCTCAACAGAGGTTGTGTGTCAGTGGAGCAGAGCTGCACTCAGCCCTATTGATCTCTACTAGGTTAGTGTCCCTTAATAATCTCTGAAAGAGGCGCAAGTTAAAGCAGCCCATGGAAAGTGGTTCCCCAAGTTCTGGTGAGTTATAACTAGCTTCCTGATGCTACCATCCCTCCCATGCACTGAATGGAGCTTGGACAGAAGGGAGAATCCAGCCCTTCATGTTTCTAGAGGGTTTAACACTTAAAGGCGCAGGTATCTCAAACCTGGTGGCAAGGGGCTGACTCAGTCTCTGTAAGTGGTAATAAAGTATGGGCTACAATATCTGTTAGTATACACTGAATTCTATTTTTATGCAGTCAGTATTGTAAAGATGACAGCATTTGTCCACAATGACGTCAAGCTAAGTTCTGTTGCCAAGACAGATCCTCATATTGTCCACTACCTCACTATAGATAAGGATTATAGCCTTCTGCACGGAACGGGTGGAGGCAAAAGCTCTAAACACCACATGCCACAAACAAACCAAATCAATGTGGGTTTTTACACTGAGTTGCAAACAGTTGCAAGTCATCCAATTTTCATATCTCCTGGGCAATCTGGCAATGCTGAGACTGCTTAGAAGAGACTCATATTGCATGATCTCAGCATAAATATCAAAGTTGAAACCTAATGGCATCCTCCCAGTGGAATCCTAAATTAATATATATATATATATACACACGTCCAGGAATAAAATCCAGAGCTAGAGCTGCAGAAATTGTCTTGATACAAGAGGCAAAATCACTCCTACAAACTGCTTTCATTAGTAAAACAAACACAGGGGCTAATTCTGCCCTGCAACTTGCACAGTGATCTACACCTGGGTGAAGGGCAGCCTGAAACACTCACCATCAATGAGTGAACTCAAATGCCTTTACTGAAACGGCAAGCATGATGTAAGGCAGGGGTAGTCAATAGGAGGACCACGGGCCAAATCCAGCTATCCAGATGCTTTTGAATGGACCCCAAAATCTTCTTCTTTACTTATTATCAATATTATTTTCTCTGGAATCTGGACCTTGACCAAGAAATTTGGATCTTGACCAAAAATAATTGACAACCTCTGATGTCAGGGGTGAGAGATTTCCAAGGTCCTGTTTAGTAAGACTATTCTAGTGATCATGGTGGAAGTAAATGAGAAGCCTGAGCCATGTTCAAACCAAGGAATGAGCATATAGCCAATGAGCTAGTGTCTACTATGCAGTTTAGTTGGCTGGACTGACTGGTAGCTAGCAACCCAGTCTGAGAGCAACAGCTAGAAAACAGTGTGACTTGCCCTTTTGGAAGCAATTCTCTCATTGATGAGATTGCCATCAGGCCCGAGGTGCAGATGGATCAGCCCTTGCCGATCTGTAGCTGTACGCGTGTGGCAGGCGGGTATTTGAGCCTGTCCCTTGGGGGGAATCCCCAACCATTGCTTTATAGAAAAGAAGAATGAGCGATCTGCTTGCGACAGTGATCGCTGACCTTCTCGGTGACACGCCCAGCACTCAGGGACTCTCACGCCCTCAGCCATCATTGTCCGGCACTCTGTTCCCCTCTGCACACTGGCACACCGGGTCGGTTGGAGGACTCCAGCATGTGTGTTTCCAGCTGAGCTGCCAAACAGGGTTTGGTTTCAATCTCTGAACAGTTCATCTGAGGAGGGAGACAAAAGCAGGAGGCAGTGGCGCCTGTCAGGTCACCAGACTGAATGTCTGAGCACCAGCGTGCAGGCCCCAGCTGAAGCGTGCTGGGCTGGTAACAGCTGGCATTGCTGGGGCTGATGCGCTGAGCACAGCTGAAGAGCACTCAAGCATTTTGAAGGTAAGCAAATTAAAGGCTTGCTCCCCAAAGGTGCTGAGCGTCCTTCAGCTTCCGCTGCAGTCACCGCGGGCTTGTCTGTGGGAGGCTGATGGTGTGGAGGCTAACGTACGGTACATTCCCATCCCACCTGGTGGTCACTAAATCTCCTGAGCATTGAGGGCACCCAACATCCTGTAGAATCAGGCCCAGACCCTCCTAATTGCACGACAATTGTCAGGTGGCGCATTGGTGCCAGCAACGGCAGAGCTTTGACATCAGTGGAGTTGATCCAGACTTTATATATCCTGGGCTCCCCTTCATGGCTTTGCAAATGAGAACGATCACCCTGCTGAGACGCCTACAAAACACAGAGTAACGTTTGCCGTTGGCTTCCGTGGGTCCAGGATTTCACCCCTGGTGCCCTTCAGGATAGTCAATGATCTGCAAGAGCATGTGTGACAGCGTGGCTATAATACAGTGTTATAGGGCCCATTTCAAGTCAATGTCACACTGACATACATCCAGTAGGTCTGATTCTCCAGTTACACCAGTGTAAATTCATTATCTTCTCTGGTGTAATTCATGATCCAATCCCAGGGTGAACTGGAGGAGAAACAGGCCCACTGACTTCACCAGAGCTAATCCCAGTCTGCACCAGTATGACCCACAATGTATCAGAGCCTGTGTCAGATGGCTGGTTGTCTTTGTCTGTGGTTTCCCATTAATGGCTGTGCCAAACTGACACTTTATCTTGCTATCCTGATCTGTTGTTGAGTCGTGCTTGTATAGTGATACCACAGGCCTGCTGTAATTCTAACCACTGTAACTGCTGAATGAGCATGACTGTGGCAGCTGTGTGATCTCTTCTCACCCCCTATTTATTACTAACGCTTACCTGGTTTTAGTCGAGCCACATGATGAAAATCAGACTAAATCAGCCGAGATTAACGCTTGAACTCTGGCCTGAGTTTTGTTCAGATATTGCTAAACGGAAACCTTTACTTTAAGGTACTGAAATAAAGCCCTTGACTGTAAATGATGCTCTATTATGAGAAATCCTAATCATATTTTGTGGTTGTCACCAGCCATGCCCACAGGGCTATCTGGTGAAGACTACCAATTTTTCAGTTTCAAAACCTGACACCCTTACTCACTTTACTGTTTCAACTTCTCTCAGTTCTTTAAAATAATTTTCACTTTAAATTCTCATGAACAAGCAGTTCCTGTTTTCTGAATCCCTGATATCAACACTATTTGCTAAAAACATTATGTTATAGCAGTGAAGTATAAAGCCCATGTGGAAATCACTTGCTATGCCAATGTTTTAATTCTTTCAGTGCAGCTGTGAGTGAGTCCCAGCTGTGCTGGGATTTCTGTTTGTCCATAGCAGGTGGTGGAGAGGGAAGGGGACAGGGTAGACTCAGAAGAATAGAACACGAAGGTCAACATTTCAAAACAATGGTTCAATACGGTGTGTCCAAAGTAATGGACATGTCCCCCCCGTGTCCAAGAAAAACACATTTGCACGTGCAAGTGAGCACTTGCATAATGAAATCAGGAAGTTGTACACACAGATAAGTAATTAAATGAACAGCTCAATTTATTCACCCAGTCATGGCTTTTCATGGTGCAATGCATATTCCTATGTTTACCAGTCTATCCATTACCCCATTATTGAAAATTTGATCCTTAATGTTTCAGTGCAACTACAGACATTTATCTTTCTTACTCTGCTTATATTATATGTGTGGCTGGGGTTTTCAAAAGTGACCAGCATTAGCCTTATTCTGCTTCCATTGAAATCAGTGGTAAAACTGCTCATATAATAATTTATATACTGATGTAAAGGACTATGTATGGTGCTATTTTATATTAGTAGTAGACCACTGCTTATCACATGATTGTCCCAAAAGACTGACAATCTAAGAGTACAAGGGAAGGCAGACAGGACAGCACAGGACATGAGGTAAAATTTTCAAAATCACCTAAGTGACTGAGGAACCTAAGTCCTATTTTCAAAAATGACTTAGGTTATGAAGTTCCTAAGTCACTTCTGAAAATGGGACTTTGACATTTGGAAATTGTAGTCATAATTCTTAAGGTAAAACAGCATTTTGTGATTCTAGTTAACTCGTAACTCTTATAATCCAAACTGAACCCAAGAGAAAATCTGATTTTTGAACAAATTTGTTTTCCCCAAAACTAGAAGACTGCTTTTGTTCTAGATTCATGTTATGTCAGTACAACGCACCCAATTGTGCAGGGTTAGAGTGGGTTTTGTGGTTCCCTTAAACCCACTGCGATTAACCAAACAGAAACATTTTTCCTTTTCCTCTGCCATGTAAATACAGGACATACAATACTTGAATAGAGCACATTTCACATTTTATTGCTCCCCATCTGGCAGAGTGGTAGACTCTGGGGCACAAATTTTGAACAAAAAATTTTGCAAAAAGGGATTAAATCAGCCAAATATTTTCTGGAGTGGTAGAGGTGAGAGTGAATGAGACATCCTTCCCACGGAAAGATCTATTTGGCCTTCCGGTTTATCATTACTAAACGGATGTCCTGATAAATTGCAGTAGTAAATACAAGCGCATTCTTATGTTCATTCATTCACTCATTCACTCATGTGCATCTATGTATAAACCTGACTATCCTCCCCTTCATATCCCCATCATTGTCTTTATTCTTCTCCTTGGAGAGGCCTGGACATGGCTTCCTTCAGAGTCCATCGGTGCCAATGCTTTAGACAGGGTGGTATTTCTGAGTGATGCGAGGCACTCTGCTTGGGATAAGCAAGGTGCCACAGGCACTGTGGTGAGCCCATCACTCCCCTGTTCAAATATATTTTGCTGCCATAACTCAACCCCAGTGGGGCCTGGCTGGGAGTTAGTGACAATGTATGTCAGTAACAGTAGCATATTCCAGAAGGGGCACCGAGATTGTGATTGCAACACTGTGCCGCCCTCCCGGTTTGATGCCAGTGCTTGGTCTCTTTCTGCTACAGGAGCCATGAACCCTGTGGGAGCAGCTATAAAGCCATGGGGGGATGAGGTGCCACACCCAGCTCTGTGCCTGAGGAGGACTGGAAGGGTGGCCCAGTCAGCCGTGAGAGCACCAAAGGTTGCCATGCTGGGGGGCACTGGGAGGCTTGGGAACAAGAGAGCCGCCGGGATCGGCAGCGGTCACCTCTCAGGCCTCTGATGCCATTCCTGTGGATCCTTGCTTGTACAGCGCTGTAGTGAAAACATAAGGGACAGGGACAGGAAACAGAAAGAAGGCCTTTGCCCCAAGCACTGCCACCCCAAAAGGCTGTGCAAGGCCTGAAAAGAGAGTGGCTACTGTACAGCAAAGACAACAGCAGAAAACACTTTCCTTACTGAGAACTTCTGAAATAGATACATTATCCTCTAGGCCAACACAGCCAGAACACACACTTTGTATTGTAAAGAAATAAAGGGCGGGGGGGAAGGTATATAACCCAGAACCCCGATTTTGTTCTACAAATTATAGGCAGAGCTCTAAAGTGCTATATGCAATGAAGGTGGCCTGACACTTCCCATGATAAGACACTGTTTGCAGTTGCTTATCAACTTCTACAATTCATGCTGAAGTTTTTCATGCTGGGCATCAGCCTTGGGCTGTTTTTTTCTGCAGTGTTTCAGCAAACATGGTACAGCCGTTTTAAAGAATGAAATTAGAAGAAAATGTGTCAGTTCTGCCACTGTAAAAATAATTCTTAACACTGCTTCATTGAGAAGCTGTGGGACCCCCCCTGCTTTGTAGCAGGGTTCTGGTTTTTGGCAGGGAGTGTTGTCCTGCTGTCAGGGGGGTGCCTTTTGCCCTTTCTATGAAAATCTGCCCAAATGCAGCCAAGGTATGCATCTTTGGGAATGGAAAAATCTCAATTTGCACATGCTCAGTAGGGCCTTGTTAGAGTTTGGCAGCTAAATTCTCTGATGATTCCATCCACACTGAGCATGCTCACAGCTCCTATATGACACCTGAATGGCACATAATCCATCCCCACAGGAGGACTGAGTATGCTGCAGCCCAGAGATGTAGGGGCCAATAGAACTTACCCTATAATTGCTCTTCCTGGCAATCAGGGACAGCTGTGGCTCCAGAACTGAGAGCAGAGACTGGCTCCTGGGTTCCCAATGTCCCCCATGCTGGCAGTGCAGAGAAGGAAGAAGCTACTTGATTTGAATGTAGAAGGATGAGGAATGGTAGGAAGAAAGGGACTGGGGGTGGGGAAGATGGGGTTGGAGGAGACAGTGAATGGAGGGGGAAAAAAGGAGCCAGGGAATGGATGAGTTTGGCTAGAAGCAAACGGGGCGGGAGGCAAGGACTAAGATGAGAGGGATGGACAAGAGCAGAGGCATGAGGATAGGGGAGGGCAGTCACAGGTTAGGGGAACAGGGGCCTATAAGCACTAGACCGCACTGCCCTCTAGAATCTGGAATGGAACTCAGGAGTCTTGAATCTCACCATTCCTCGGCCATCAGCAAATGTCTGCAAAACCCATTGGCAAAGGGTGTGTCTCATCCTACTCTAGTTACTGGTTCACGCAGAGGATAACAGCCTACTACTGCTAACCACTATGCTATTAGTTCAAGTGGCAGAGGTCTGTATGGTAGTTCTAATGGTCTGGACCCTACTGATGTCCCACATCAGGAATCAATATGTTTTCACACAACCGAATTTCTGGGTTTTTAGTCAATTTAAAAATTAGAGAATTCCAGAATTAAGGTTGCATGTGCAATTTTAACTTAGCACCTTTGTGTCTGTGCATTAAGATACAGTCATAAATTACATGATGGCATATACTATTTCTTTGCACAGGACCCCTGCCTCATTTAGTGCACAGGAAGGATCTGCTCTGGGGACAAATCGGGGGTGTGTAGTGAAGTAGGCTGTTGCCTGTAGGATTCCTGCCTCATTTGCTGCAGACGTTGGACGGTGTGTCACGAACAAGGTAGGAGCTGGCTTGAAAAGAAAGGATGGTCTGGAGTTAAGGAAGATGAATGCAGCCCTGGAGAACTGGATTCTCTGCCTACCTCTGCCCTCTGTGAGGCTGGGCAAATCACTTCAACCAAACTTTGCACAGTGGGTCGCTCATTGACGTACCCTATTTTCTGAGTTCCCTGTAAGAAATGGTTCGGCTCTGATTTGCCAAAGTGCTGAGCAATCAACTGCAACTGAAATTAATGGGAGTTGAGTTCTATTGAACAGAGAGTCATAGAAGTGGGAGGGATCTCGAGAGGTCATCCAGTCCAGTCCCTGGCACTCATGGCAGAACTAAGTATTATCCAGACCAGTGGTGGGCAATCTGTGCCCAGCTGCCTCCCGCAGCTCCCTTTGGCCAGGGATGGTGAACCGTGGCCAGTGGGAGCTGTGGGGGGTCACGCTTGCAGATGGTCAATGTCCACGAAATGTCTCACAGCCTTCTATCAGTTTAACCTGATGGGCCACCAGGTTGCCCATGACTGATCTAGACCGTCCCTAACAGGCGTTTGTCTAACCTGCTCTTCAAAAACTCAAATGATGGAGAGTCCACAACCTCCCTGGGCAATTGATTCCACCCTAACAGGTAGGAAGTTTTTCCTAATGTCCAACCTAAACCACCTTTGCTGCAATTTAAGCCCCTTGCTTCTTGTCCGATCCTCTGAGGTTAAGAAAAACATGTTTTCTTCTCCCTCCTTGTAACAATATTTTACACACTTGAAAACTGTTCTCATGTCCCCTCTCAGTTTTCTCTCTTCCAGACTAAAACCCAGTTTTTTCAGTCTTCCCTCACAGGTTGTGTTTTCTAGATTTTTGTCATTCTTCTCTGGACTCTCCAATTTGTCCACATCCTTCCTGAAATGTGATGCCTAGAGCTGGACACAATACTCCAGTTGAGGCCTAATCGGAGCAGTAGAATTACTTCTCCTGTCTTGCTTACAACACTTCTGCTAATACATCCCAGAATAATGTTCGCTTTTATTGTACCAGCATTACACTGTTGACTCATGTTTAGCTTGGGGTCCATTATGACCCCCAGATCCCTTTCTGTAGTACTCCTTCCTAGGAAGTCATTTCCAATATATATTAATAATAATTATATTATATTATATTATATTATATTATATTATATTATATTATATTATATTATATTATATTATATTATATTATATCTCTGGAAATTCAAGGCCAAGGGATTTCAGCTTGGATACCCAAAGTTAGTGGATACTTACTATTTTGGCCTTACTCTCCCTGTACAGTTCCCCAGTTTTAAAGAAAGGATAATGATACCACCAAAGAAAAATTGATTAATGTTTGTGAAACACTCAAACACTACAGTGAGAGCTCCAGAAAAACACCCAGAGGAAAAGAATAATTCTGTGTGAAGTGCAAGGTTTGGATGGTGTGTGGCAAATAAGGCAACATGCTGAATGAGGAGGAAAAAAGAAATATTGACAAGGGATGTAAATATCACTTAAAAATTTAACCATTTAAATGATTAAATTATCTCATTTAATCAGTTAACAGAATAAAGGGAGAGGGGTTGGGGTCGCTCTGGCCAGCCAGCTCGGGGTTGGGGGTTAATGGTTAGGGTGGGCTAACTGGTAAGACTAATACGTATCGGTTAGCCAGTTATCCACTTAATATTTTACATCCCTAATACTGACTAACTATCTCCCTGGTCACTAAAAGAGGCATGGCATGTGGTAAAGTAGGGTATGTGAGCCTGTTATTAAATATTGTATCTCATCCGGACACACAAAGGGGGGCAAAATAAGATTGCACAAGCAGCCTTAATTCTGGCATTTCCTAACTCTGGGTACTTGACTTTGCACTCCTAATAATGCTCCTTTCACATAATCTTCTGGGGATGTATTTGCTAGTCTGAGGTTGCTTGTTAGCTCTACCACAGAGAGTAGTGTTGGCTAGGCTAAGATTCAGTGTCTGGAAGAAAAGAAGGACACTGAAGTTTATGGGCATGAAGATCTTTCATTGCACAGACACCAGTGTAGTAGGATTTGTTCTAGTCATAATGGGCCTGATTAAGTCACCTAATTCACACTGAGTAGCACTTACCTAAGGCGTCCCATTGATAACAAATGCTTGGCAGAATCAGGCCCCTTATTTGTATCCCTATTGGTAACCACAGAGCGGAGCAAGAAGAGCGTTGCCGCGATCGTACGGTATGGAGTCAATACCCACATGAACGTTTTCATCTCCAGTTCCTACTCTAGGCAAAGTTTTGTGGTTTATTTTCCATTGCTTTTACATGCTCATTCGACACAGAATAGCCTGGGGCACAAACATGGACACAGACCATGCCCTGAGTTAATTACAAAATCACCCTTTGTGTGGGGCCTATTTGTGAAAAGCAAAACTGAAAACCGCCCAATTTGTGCATTAATAGGTTCACACTCCCAGCTTTGCTGAGTGAGTGAACCTTCTAGCCTGGCTGCTGAGTTTCCAAATCTCAGTGTCGAAAGCATGACTGGGGGAAAAAAAGTTCTTCAAAAGCAGAGCCGTGTGTTAGAGTCACCGACAGCTCTGTGGTGGCGAGTGGTAACCGGGAGAGCTGCCGGGGATGAGCCGCTACGGAACAGACTTCATCACCATGGCTTTGAACTGTTTTCAAAGGCCTGGAGAGCCCCGCCCTTCGCTCCCAGCCACGCTCAAACCCAATGACCCAGCCAGCGCTTTGGGTGAGGAAGCTTTGATGCAACGTCCGTCAGAGCCTGTCACTGGAGTTGGCTGCTGAGTCACCGGTCACCAGCATGGAATAGAAGGCGCTCCGTATGCTTGCTGCCCAGGAGTTAGGGTGTGAGTTTCTGCCTCTCCCTGGGTAACATGCAGCACTTGCTCTGGACAGTGGGGTAGGCCCCACTGAGACTTGGCTTCTCTATCCCACTCAATCCCTACTCCTGCTTATTGGCTGCACTGCATTGACTACAACAGGTAATTGCTCTTCAAAGAGAGGCAGTGACATTTTTGGAGTGAAGTGCTTACTAAGGCGAGGAACAAAGTACACAGAGCAGCAGAGATGCCACTTGTCAGCTCAGCGATGGAAGTGTGCTTAGCTGAGGTCATTCCACACCAATGCACGCCAACTATCTTGGCCCGAATACTTGTGCTTCAGATCTAGCAGTGGCCACGAATCTCAGACAAGACAAATAATGGCAGAATCTAAGTGACCGGAGGCTGGAGAATGTGACTTCCCCCCCACCACCAAAAAAATTCAGTTCCCCATTTGTTAATGAAATGATCCCCTCTTCCCATCCAGCTGCAATAAACCTCTCTCTAAAAATAATCCGACACCTCCACCTCTCTGATACCCTTCTCAGTGCTACAGCTGGGCAACGAGGTCAGTCCCAACACTTCCATGGAGGAAAGGCTACCCCCCCCTTGTGTGATCCATCTATGAAACGACCAGAATAGCGGGCCTCCTGCTGGAGAAATACTGGGGATACCCCAGGAGGAACATGCTGAAAAGGAGGGAAGGGGTAGGCAGAGCCCTGGCTCTGCCCCCTACATGGCATACACAGGGGTATTATGCTGCATCCTTTAAAGGGGTTATAAAAGGGCTGCCATCTCCAGAGTACCTCCTGATGGCATAGGGTGGCCCTGTAGCATCCCTGCCTCAGTTTCCCCTCACTTTTTCTGTCTCTCCCAGAGATTAATGTGGCTCAGCCCTTCAGTGGGGTCACTCTCCAAGTTCAACCCCCTTTTGGGGCACTCCCCATTCAAAACAAACACCACCTTTGACAGTTGTCCCAAATGAGCACAAAGGGTCTCCTGCCCTCCCTGGGCTCAACACGCAGTTCTCACTCTACGCAGAGCACTGGCTTGCGAGGCTGTTCCACGCTCGGCTTCTTCTAGGGCCCGATGACAATTCCCCCATCTTTCGTGGACTGGGAAAAGTCAGCCACCACTGCCTCAGCTCCCTAGGCCCCAGCACTGTCTCCCTGGAGCCCAGACCTTCTCCCAAGGCTCTCCACAGGTGCTGGCTCCACTCCAGTAATGCTTTCCCACAGGGCCCTCTCCTGGGCTTCCTTCCATTTTAAGTCCTACACCCAGTGCAGGTGTGGCAGGGTGGGGGCGAACTGAACAGGGCTGGCTATCCCTGGGCCTAGGGTTGCCAGGTGTCCAGTTTTCGACCGGTACGCCCAGTCGAAGAGGGACCCTGGCGGCTCCGGTCAGCACCACTGACTGGGCTGTTAAAAGTCCAGTCAGCAGCACAGAAGGGCTAAGGCAGGCTCCCTGCCTGTCATGGCGCCGCGCAGCTCCCAGAAGCAGAGGCATGTGCCCCCTCCTGTTTCTACACAGAGGGGCAGCCAGGAGAATCCGCATGCTGCCTCCACCCCAAGCACTGGCTCTGCACCCTCCCACTGGCTGGGAACCCTGGCCAATGGGAGCTGCAGGGGTGGCACCTGCGGACAGGGCAGCACGCAGACCCACCTGGCCGTGCCTCCACATAGCACCCGGAGAGGCAACATGCTGTTGCTTCCAGGAGCTGCCTGAGGTAAGCACTGCCCAGAGCATACACCCCTCACCCCTCCTGCACCCCAACCCCCTGCCCTAGCCCAGATCCCCCTTCCATGCTCCAAACCCCTCCGCCCTAGCCAAGAGCCCCCGCCTGCACCCCAAACCCCTCAGCCCCAGCTCCGCTGCTGAGTCTGCACCTCCATCCGGAGCCCTCATACACATACCCTGTACCCCAATACCCTGCCCCAGCCCAGAGCACCTTCCTTCTCTCTGAACCCCTCAGCCCCAGCCCGAAGCCCCCTCATACACTCCAAATCCCTCCTCCCCAGCCTGCACCCCCAGCCTGGAACCCCCTCCCACACCCTGAACCCTCATTTTCAGGCCCAACCCCAAAACCCACATCCCCAGCCCAGAGCCCACACCCCCTCCAACACCCCAAACCCCTGCTTCAGCCCGGAGCCCCTTGTGATGCTCTGAACCCCTCGACTCCACCCCACAGCCTACGGTGACCAGGCACCTAATTCTGAAAAGGGACCTTGGCGACTCCAGTCAGCACGGCCGATTGGGCCGTTAAAAGTCCAGTCAGCAGTGCTGTGCGGCTAAGGCAGGCTCCCTGCCTGTCTGGGCTCCTCGCGGTGCCCTGGAAGTGACCAGCAGGTCTGGCTCCTAGGCGGGAGATGGAGGGCACGGGGCTCCATGAGCTGCCACCACCACAGGCACCAGCTCTACGGCCAATGGGAGCTAGGGGGGCAGTGCTAGGGGAGTTAGCGGTACTAGGGGCTCCAAGTTGGAGCCCCTTCCTGTACCCCAAACCTCTCATCCCCAGCACCAGCCCAGATCCCACACCCCTAGCGCAGAGTCCATACCCGCTCCCACACCCCATCCCTCTGCCTCAACCCACAGCCCCCTCCTACACTCCAACCCCCTCATCCCTAGCCCCACCCCAAAACTCACACCCCCAGCTGGAGTCCCCACATCCCCTCCCACACCCCAACCCCACACCCCAACTCCCTGACACAGCCTGGAGCCCCTTCCTGTACCCTGAACTCCTCATTTCTGCCCCCCTAGAGCTCCCTCCCACAGTTAGAATCCTCACCCGCCCCCCCCCGCACCCCAACCCCATACCCCTGCCCAGTGAGTGAGGGTGGGGGAGAGCAAGTCAGTCAGGGAGGGGGAATGTAGTGAGCGGGGAGGGGTTTCGGGAAGGGGCGGGGCTAGGGTGTTCGGTTCTGTGCGATTAGAAAGTTGGCAACCCTAAAAGCACCAGCAGGATAAACCTTTCAAAGCAAATCTGCAAAGAATCTGTGGCTGAGGTCAAACACAAGTTATTGGGCTCGAAGCAGGCATCACGCTGGGTGAAATTCTATGGCAAGGGATCAGACTAGAATCACAATGCCCCCTAGAAATTACATTCAGTGGATTAACTGATATGTCACAAAAATAAGTGTGAATGTGGATCTTGGTCCAATGCAGGGGTTCCCAGTGGGGAACCCAGAGGGATCATTTCTTAGCCCAATCAGACTGGACTTGTTTCTGCAAGACATACTAAGTTCTGTGCTCAGTGCAGGAGTCATGGAGTGAAATTTTCTGGCCTGTGCTAAGCCGGTCATCAGACCAGACCATAATAGTCGCTTCTGGCCATGAAATCTACGATCCTAAGCACAGTAAGGAATTGTAGTTGCAAGATATTCTGACTCACGAGTCAAGACATGCACATGATGAGAGCTATTTTCATTCTGTTTTATCAAATGAATCGCCTGCAACCAGAGGGCAGGCTGCAAAGACTGTAGCCGTGTACCTCAAAAAAACCCAAACTCCCCAGTCATTTTACTAACTGCAGCTGAAGTAGGTAAAGACTTCTACAAGCAAATGAGACTGTGACACTGTTTGCTGAAGGCAGGTTTAACCTCCCTTTTCAACAACAAGCCACTGGTAAGAAGAGTGCTGACTCATTTTAATCCATGTAGCCCACGCACACAAGTTACTGTACCCAAGAGATAGGGCAGCACTCTTCCTCCTGTTATGCCATAATTCGGGGGGGGGGGGTTTCTTTCTCTCTCTCTCTCTTTTTTTTTAGAAAAAAAAAAAACAAAACCAAGTTACCAAAAATGCTTGTCACGTGACCTGTGATACAGTAAATGAAACTGGGTCTACAGTAACTAGATAGGCTTGAAAAACAACGTTTCCAGCAGAAGATGAACACCAGCCTTTTGCTTAGCATCAAACGCCATCAATTAACATGGGAAATATAAATGCAGCCTTCAGTAGTTTATAAACATATCATCCCGTTGCTCGCTCGCTCTCATCTAGCAGCTTTACACCTTTATATTTGATGGTACAACACATTCAGATTACTGGCTGGTGGCTCTGCATTTGGATAAAATAACAAAGACTGTATGTAGCACAGAGCGTGATCCAAAGCTCTCGGAAGTCAATGGGAGACCTTCAGTTGATTTCAGTGGGCTTTGGATCAGGTCTTCATTGAAACAGAGTTCTATATTACGTCTACATGTGGTGCATTTCTGACCATTCTTAAATGAAAAACTTGTATTAAAAGCAGGCAGCCCAACAACAGAAGTTACCCTCCCTGTATGTAGAATGAAACAGCAAACTTCAGCCCCCTCCTCCCCTTGGCTTGTGCAATAACCCACATCAAACTGAGCTCAACTTTTGAACTTAATGGCTTCTTGATCAGTTTTCTTTACCAGCTAACACGGCCAAGTGCTCTGTCTACAACAAGAAGCTACAAGTTCTAATGAATCCAGTGCATTCATTATTAGGAAAACTCACAAATCAAAAGTACATCTACAAATGGTATAAGGATGGGGGGAGAAAAACACAACACCAAACAATTCCATTCTGCTAACATTGCAGTGCACTGAATACATCAGTTCTGTGTCCCAGTGGGGCAAAGCTAAACCCACATTAGATTCTAATACAGATTGCAAAATTATCACCAATACAAAAAGGACAGAAACATACTCACCAGGAGCTGGTATTCCCCCTACTTCCTAGGAAGAGTGTGCCTATGAAGATACATATCTAGAGTCTAGATATTTTTTCATTTGATTTAAAGATCAAGAAGTACTAGCTACACAGACATAATATCGCTTATTTCCCTCCATTAAGCAAAGATGTCCAAAATGTTTAAGAGGGAAAAAAAAACCCTCAATCTTCTTTCTCATTGGAACAAAATTACTCATGCTGACTCACCAACCACTACTTCCTCTAGCTTCATTCTCTTCATACTTCTGAGTATGACTGGTCAATTTCTCAGGGTCTCTATCACAACTTCTGCTCTTCCAGGAAGAATAGCCTTTAATGACACCACGGGTGGGAAATGTTTTGTATATTCTTTGAACAGATCCTGCTGCCTCTTCTGTTTCTACAAAAGGGAATCACCTCCAGAGGAAATAATGAATGATAAAGGAAACATCCAAAACAGAGAATATGAGTTTGTAAGTGAATTTAATTTCTTCTCCACTTAGTCGTGTACTGTATAATACAGTGACACTCAGATCTCAGTGGTTCAGGAGCCAAATGAGCCATCAGCATTACCCAAAGGAGCCACAGCAGCGTGAATTCATTGTTTCATTTACTATTTTTAAATCTACATACATATTATTCTCACAGCAGAATGACTGACCAAGTAGTATTATTTTATCCACTACAATTGGTTAATAGAATAAAAGCCTCCTGATTGGCTAATAATTAAATCACACAGTGTTTTAATATCATGTGCTGCAAAGAGCCACAGAAGATGCATTAAAGAGCCACTTGAAGCTCACAAGCCCCTGTCTGAGTATCGCTGGTGTAATATGTTCGCTTATTAAACTGGTGAAGTGACAGCTGGCTTGATAAAATGTACTCAGTATGATTGGGTTCAGTGAGTTCTTGTCTGGCTACAGAAAGAAAGAGGCTAAGTCTCTTTAAGGCGCTCGCTTAAAGGGACTGAGGTGGGGGCAATAGGGGAACTCACTTGTACAGAGGAAAAAGAAATGGAAGGACCAGGGATGGGGAAACACTGACCCAACACGTGCGAGGAGAGAGGGTACTTAGACCCCCTGCACCTTGATAGGAACTCACTCTCTCTACCTCGGGCCAGCAGTCCCACCCATGGGATGAGAGTAAAACCGGGTTTCTGCGGTTGGCTGAGCTTTGCACTCGTCACCTGCATCCTTTGGAGCTGGGGCATCCGCACTGGCCAGGCAGAGTGGGTTTATTCACCTTCCCCACAGCTGGCCAGGGACCCAGTAGGGATCGGTACCGAGGTTAGGTCCAAAGGTCTCAGTTGTCCCATGAGGTCCTCACTACAGAAGGGATACCATTCATGGATAAACAGGACTTGGAAGAAGATTTTGGTGAAACACCCCATAAAGAAGCTGGGGAAAGAGGAGTGGATGGGATAGAGCCCAGAGACAACCTCCCTCCCTTGCCCCTCATTTGAGGCGGAGGGGAAGCAGACTACCCACAATGGGCTACTGGTACCGGGATTAAGGAAATGAGGACCTGCACGGTATGATTGATTGCTGGGTATTCTCAGATAAGTGAGGTGAATAAAGTTTTGGCCTTAATTAAACCACACCCATTGGGTCTGGCCTTTCTTTCTGTGTGGCCAGGACAATTAACATCTGCCCAGGAGTGGTGCTGCCTGCTTCCCAGGCACATAGCGTATGTAGTTTTAAGTTGCTGCTCTGAGCAGCTTGGTGGCTATGCCTTCCAATAAACACGTTGTGGGCTCATTCTCCACCGCATCACTGTCGTTTTACAGTGGGGTAAACCTTCATGCTTCGGGCATAACCAACCTCAAATTAACAGGTTTAGGAACTTCCCCCTCAATGGGCTATTCTGTAACCATCTACTCCTGGTTGTTTTGCACTTTCTCTGATGCAGCAGATGCCAGTCAATGTCAAAGACAGCATATAGACCCCACTCTGGTCTCATCTGCCAATTCCGATGTTTCCAAGAAAGCCATATCAGTTCCGCTGCAGTTAACATGCATCCTGCGTGATGTGCATTTTGAAAGTTCTAAAACTAGCCACTTGTCAGGTGTTTTAAAAACCATTTCTCCTAGAGGCTCTCTCAATTAAACACTATACAGTTTCTGTTTAAAGTATATTAATTATAAAATAATAATGAAAAAGATGCAGGAAGTGCTGACTCTGGAAATAACTAGACATTAGATGGAAATAGAGCAAAAATACATAATGTTTCCCTAGAGATGAAAATGATCATGAGTCACGTTAGATTTGAGGTAGTGTCTATGTTAGTCTATATCTTCGTTCAGTTGAATTGTTTTGACTACAGCATGGTCTGCAACCATTCAGCAAATTACTGGAGAAAAGAAAACAAAGGAATATCACACTGAAAAGAGTGATTAGCACATTCAGCATTTTGCCACAGAATGAAAGCAACCAGGCAAATCTGAAGACATCCCCACTGGGATTCTTACTTTAAAAAAGGGATAAGATACAGCATGTTAAATCTGACATAGAGAAAAGTTCAATAACCACAGATTATTGCACTTGCTATATATATAAACTATGATTCAAATCAAACTATGATTTAGTAATGAGAAATTTTCACTACAGTTGTGTAGACTTAGGGCATGTCTACACAGCGCTGCAATCCGGACTAAGTATGTGGGAACTGTAGAGTGTGCACCCGGTTAGAAGGGTAACTGCACCTTGTTGACACTGCTGGTGCAAACTAGGGGTACCCAGTTCTCATCGATGTAGTCCCAAGGGAGGTACCTTTTAGGTCATCCCAACAGGATCTACAAGGGGCAGTTTGCGCACACTCTGCTAGAGCACTTTATAATTCACAGCCGTATAGTCTGGAAATAGCATTGTGTAGACAAGCTCCTCCTGGGTAGCATCAAACTAGAAGACGACCTAGAAAATGGGTAGAACCTGGGATTCATTTGAACAAAACAGTCAAGAAAACACAAGCTATTTCAGTGAGTGAGTTTAGGCTGAGTCATCGTTTCTCATCTTTATGGTGTGAGTCAACAAACAATTTCATTAACTAAAACTTGCACTTTGATTCATTAAACTTAACCCAGCCAAATGTGTCTGCTATGAGGTAGCAGGACACTGCACTAATGGAAACCTGGAGGCACATTTAGTTGATTCAGGATGGAGCGGGTGGATAACAGATTTTTTTCAGTTCACTGGCAATTCAAAAAAAAAAAAAAATCATTTCAGGTCAAACCAGAAACAAAATTTTCAGCAAATCAAAAAGTCAAAAAAATTCTGTTCAGGTAAAAAAAAATGTTTTGTTTTAGCAAAACTGAAATATTTTGTTTTGATTTCATTTTTCAACAGTTTTTGTTGTTTAATAAAATTAAAGGATATTTTGAAATGAAAACTCAAAAGAGCCAAAAAATTAAAATGTTTTGTTTAGAAAATGTCAAAATGAAACACTGATTTTTTTCTGAAATTTTATTTAGATTTGTTTTAATCAAAACAATTTGACAAAATGAAACAGGTTCACAAAATGTTTTAGCGCTGCCGAATCTGCATTTTTCACCAAAAAAGTTTCAGATGAAAAATTTTGCCCAGCTCCAGTTCAGAGATAGTCTTCATTTGTGAAGGCTTAGTCTCTTCCAAGATTGCATATTTGTTTTTAATATTCCAAGTCCTTTTCCCATGCTGGATAGTTGGAGGGAACTCATAGGTTCCCCCAAAACTTTTTTTGTACAGTTAATGCATATTACATGTGCCAGCAATTTCTGAAGGCCTTTGGAGGAGTAATCTGTGAGTTTTGAGTTTGTTAATACAAAAGAAAACAGACATTTGATCTGGGCTCTTCATACAGGCTGAGTGGCTAAGGAATCCTGGAGGAAGCTGGGGGAAGGCATAGAGCACGTTTACACTACCCGCCTGATCGGCAGGTAGTGATCAATCTATCAGGGATCAATTTATTGCATCTATCGTAGACATGATAAATCGATCCCCAAGCTCTCTTCCAGTCGACTCCGGAACTCCACAGCCATAAAAGGTGGAAACGGAGTCGACGGGGGAGCGGCAGCGGTCGACTCACCACCGTGTGGACGCCCAGATAAGTCGACCTATGATACGTCTACTTCAGCTACTCTATTTGCGTAGCTGAAGTTGCTGTTGTAGGTCAAACTCCCTCTCCCATCAGTGTAGACCTGGCTTCAGGCACATGCCTCACTTTACACACATGGGTTGCTCTTTTTAAGTCATCAGGGCTCTTGTGATAATGTCCCATAATTCTGAGCTCATCTGTGAAAAGTGAGTGAAAGTTCCTGAAGTGTCACAATACCCCACAACAAGTGGAGACGGGGAAAGGTTCAGAAAAAAGAAATCAAAGGACTGAATTAGTCCAAACAAAAAAGGCCGACTGATGTTATTCAAAGATCACGCCTGGTAAACAAGAGCAGTGTGAGACCGGAAATCCATGCACCAAAACTGGTGGGTAGGAAATTAAGCCTAATTTGTGGACAAAATATTGAGGGTTTGGGCTCTTCCACCCACCGTTCCCCCTTTCAGGTCCTCATAAAGAGACTTTGGGGAGGAGGGAAGGGCAACCATGACACTGGCTGATTGAAAGACCATCTCCTGGGACCCCAGATCTTCTTCATTCTAATCCTGAGAGATAGCTCGACCAGGCCAAGCCAGAGAGCGGGACCCAGCCGATACCAGCACCTCCACACCACCCGGAATGTGAGCATTTGTCTGTGTGCTCCCTCCATCACCATGTGTCCTTTTGCTTCCCTATCTTATTTCTTCTGTCTGAGGAGCATGTGGCTTAGCCGGCCAGGATTGTGTATTTTGCAACACTGCTGTAAGTCAGTGACCAGAGAGAGGCAGCTAAATGAAATGCCTTAGGCAGCCCGATGCTGGCACAAGTTTGCCATGTCTCGGAGTGGCCAATCAGACCATGAGTTGTGCCTGTGTTTTTCCAGCAGTGAGCTTGCCAGTGAAAATCAGCCCAGTTATTACCATCTTTAATACCTTCCAAGAGACTATTAAATGGCCCGGGGATTCCTTCTATAAACTCTCTTCAGCCAAAGGAAGAAGAGAACAAGGGATGTTGTTAAAATGAAAGCCTTACTTAATACTTCACATTTCAAAGGCTTCAACTGTTTTTCTTTTTTTTCTGTATCTTTAATAGGAGATTAGAGGATGTTGGATGGGGTGTTTGCCATGGGAACAGGCAGGTTGACATCTCTGTATGCCAAACCTTGTTTACAACTGTTGAATGTTGGACTATGACTGGGTTACGTTCACACCTTTAACCCTTTGGGCGCATATATTCTACCTACATGTGAATACAACCAATGTGTTAGTAAGTATGCAAAGCATCGTGGCAGAGAAAGTACCTTGAGGATGGAAGGCGGAGCTCATCTTGGGACGCAGGAAAAGTCTTTCTGCCTTGTTCCACCACTATATTCATGTGCTCCAGGCAATGCAAGACATCTGTAACAGAGAGGTGCTTGTCTTTGCCATTTTCTTTGAAGTGGCACCTGCAAACAGGTTTAATAAAAATACAAACTCATTAGCACTATGTGATGACTATCTCAGCCAACCAGGTGAAGAGGCACACGCCATGTATTAAGAAATTAGACCTCAATGCTGCAGGGAGCCCTGCATCAACTGACCCTGCCCCATGGATGCTCACCTACACAGAACTCTGGGCCTTAAAGCATGCATTATTTTTTTTCACGAGGACTTTACATTTTCACAAGTAACTAGCAATTTTGGCTTCCTCATTTTAGGTGTACCAGCTCTCTGAAAATTAGGCCCTTTGAGAAATCAAGATCTCTAGTCACTTTGGAAAATGAAGGCCAAAGTTAGGGCGACCAGACAGCAAGTGTGAAAAATTGGGACTGCGGGTGAGGAGTAATAGGATCCTATGTAAGAAAAAGACCCAAAAATCAGGACTGTCCCTATAAAATCAGAGCATCTGGTCACCCTAGTCAAAGTGTTCAGAGCAGTTATGTCAGCTCCCATTCCATGGGAGATGCCACCAAACTGGTGGCCTGTATCTTTTCCAGGACTGCATTTTTGTTCATTTTTATTGTATGCCTTATGGAATGCAAGGCAAGAATACGAGAGGTGTGCATGGACCTGAGCCCTGAACTGGGAACTAGAAATTCCTGAATTCGAACCCTACCTCTTACATTGACTCCTCTCTGCCTCTGTTTCCCCCTCTGTAATGAAAGGATGAGGATACTGTGACAAGCAGGGAGAAGGGTGGACGTGATCTCAAGAGTTTCACTGGAGGGGGGAGGCTTTTCTGAAGGGAGATACCTGGAGCTGTAACCTGAGATGAGAAGAGGGAGGGGAGATGACACCTGGGACCCGGGAAGTGAACAAAGGAAGGAGACGGCTGCAGGGTTTGGAGGGGAGTAGAAGCTGGCTGGGGAAGAGGAGGGAGCCTGGATTTGAGGTCTTATCTCCCTGCCCCCCCAAGAAGGGCCTGACTAAGGGGTCCTGTTTGTACTGACAAGCTCTGAGTTGGATTGTGTTCCTGGCATCTCAAATAAACCTTCTGATCCACTGGCTGGCTAAGAATCACTGTGAATCCCAGGAAGTGGGGGGCGGGAATGGGACTCCCCCATCCCCTGTGACAGATACTTTGTGTGTTTCTACACAGTTTGTTGAAGAGGGGAAGTACCACACGAATACTAAGTATTAACAATATCAAAACCTTATGCAACCCACACAGTTTTGCAAAAATAAAATAAAAAAGACTTTCCTGCTCCTGCTAGGCTGGCTCCCATGTAAAGCAAGGTTCTGTGATGGGTATATCACCAGCAACATGTATTCTAGGGCATCGCCCATGCTGCCCGGTCACATGGACCTTTAAAAAATTGCAGCCATCACATTGTCTTCCTTCAAGTCCCTTCTTAAAACTCACCTTGGCTAGGAGGCCTACAAAAAACTCAGCCCTGTTTAGGCAGCTGGCATGTTATGACTGCTACTCGCCATGCTGAGAGCATCTCATTGTGAAGTTGTTGTCCCCTCATCTGTTTGCCATATCCTGCCCTATTGTCATCTTAGACTTAGCTTGTAAACTCTTTGGGGTCAAGACTATCTCTGTTCTTGACAGTCCCTAGCACAACGGAGTTGGGGCTTCTAAACACTGCCAGAGTGTAAATAAACGATAATCACAGAGAACCGGAGTCGACGATGTCTAGCTGCTCTGGACACAGCAGCTCTTTAAGAAAATAGTTTTCAGCACACATTGTGCTGAATTCCCTTCTTACGTGGCTATTTTGGCCAGCCAGTCTCTAGTTCTAAATTATCCGAACATCAGTTAGGCCTGTTTGCAAGTGATCTTGAATGACCCAGCTGGTGTGAACTCTTGCAAACATGGCTTTGCAACCTCAGGACTAGACTGTTGTGTTGATTTGTTTCGCTTTATAAACTACAAACAAATGCCCATGCCATGCACTAGGTAATTTGACATAATTTAATTTTCACAATAACTTGCCCTAGTAGACTGCTCCTCCCACTTAGCAATAAATCCACAAAAAGACAGGAGTGGAGATAACCCTGGAAGAGAACCCCCATCATAACAAGCAACATCTTTGGGATGAAATCTACCAACAGGCCTGTGAAAAGACATCCCTTGACGCTGATAATTGCCATGCACTTAGCTTGGGCTATGTTAGAAATGCACTGTGCCCACATCTACACAGGAACTTGGGTGCCTAAAATGTTAGAATTTTAGGTGTCTAAGTCCCAGTTTTAGCAGCACTGCCATCCACAACCCCCCGTTTTGGCTGCCGTCTAACCCAATAGGTGCCTAAACTCACTTGGTACCTAAATTTTCCGCTGTAAAAGTTCCCTTGGAGCTTAAATTTCTGCCTTTTAATGTGGGCACTGCTCCATCCCTTTAGGCGTCTAGACACCTATCTCCTACTTAAGCCCCTGAGAGATTCACAAACCAGCAATGATAGGTCGGTCCTAATCTGGTAGGCAGGCTCAGAAATGGGGGCAAGGAGAAAGAGAAAATGACTCTGTAGCATGGTGGGAAAGGCAGCCACGTGGGAGATGGAAAATCCCCCGGGCCAGTCGTCATGTGCTAATGTCTCTAATTATTTATCCAAAGTGGAGCGGCTTCAACAGGAGATGGACGGGTCACTTCTTTGCTACAGAGCACACAGGCATCTGGAGTCTGCTTTCTCTGAATTACATGGTGCAGCCTCCGATTATAAAAAGCCTACGGCCTTTTTACACCTCTGTCTTATGGGGTTTGTATTTATTCGATAATTAACGTAGGGTGCCCAGTCAAAGAGAAGGATGGACGCAATTCAGAAATCAGTCAACTGAAAAAAGAAGGGAAGTTTTCATGTTGAGGTCGAGTTCTGTCACGTGGTTTGAGGGGAAATGACTGAAGTAGGGGGCCAGTCATGAATGGAAATGTCTGGATGGTTGGTAGGAGGGTTTTGCAAGGCACAAAGAAGCGATTTTTTATTGAAGCAACTTGTTTTATTTTTTTAATGATGCTTTGCATTATCCATCTGTGGATCATAAAATGCTTTGTAGAGGTGAGTCTGCAGGAGCAGACCTATGGTACAGATAGCACCAGCTGATACATAGATAAGGCACGTTCTTTCCGAGAGGCAGTGTTGCTCCACAGATGAGACTTGGGTCTCTCATGTATGAGGGTTGGAGTCTTTTCCTAGGCCTGCCACATGTACTTTGTGCAGCTCTTGTGGGTTGGAGGCAAGAATTATTTTCCTTCCTCTTTGGGTAGGGCTATGAGGAATATTACTCACTAATGAGCATTAGGAAGTACATAGAATTATTAACACTAGACAGAGACAAGACTAGATCTCATTGTCTCCTAATTTGCAGATGAGCGCTCGTCTTCTGTGCTACAGGGTACTGTAATGGGGGAAAGTAGGGAGAGTCTATTTCACAAGTGTTCTCTATGGATTTGTATTTTTGCGTTCACTTCAGTACAACACAGGAGTCCTTGTGGCACCTTAGAGACTAAAAAATTTATTTGGGCATAAGCTCTTGTGGGCTAAAACCCCCTTCATCAGACGTATAGAGTGGAAAATACAATAGGAACATACATGTATAGAGAGAGAGAGAGAGAGAGAGAGAGAACATGAAAAGATGGGGCTGCCATACCAACTCTAACGAGAAATCAGTTATGCCCACCCTAGATGAACCTTTGGTCGGACCCAGGATGGCCGTTCTTATGTTCTTATATAAGTGCCTAAGTCACTTTAGAAACTTAGGCTCCTAAGTCATTTAAGTGTTTTGAATATTTTACCTCGATCATGGCAAATTTACCAAGCCAAGAAGTTAGGTTTGACAAAGTCAAAGTAAACTGAAATCGGAGGATAAGTGCAAAGTGCTAGGTAAGCTCGATAGGCGTACTTAGGGCTTGTCTTCACTACAGCGGGGAGGGATCGATCGCCAGCGGTGCCCCCGTCGACTCCAGAACTCCAGCTCGCCAAACGGCACAAGCTGGAGTCGACGGGGGAGCGCGCCGCTGACCGCCACCACCGTGAGGACGGCAGGTAAGTCGGCTGTAGATACGCCGATTTCAGCTACGTTATTAACATAGCTGAAATCGGCGTATCTACAGCCGATCCCCTCCGCTAGTGAAGACCAGCCCTTAGCGTTCCCATGTGTCCAGATTACCCCAGACATGTCCGGTTCTTTTAGATAAAAATAGCATCCGGGGGGAATTTGTAAATGTCTAAAAATGTCCAGGATTTCCCCTGGTGCAGAGCGCGGTGTTGGGCTCCAACAGCCAGAGCCTCTCGACTCTCCCTCTCTCTCCCACAGCTTCCGGCAGCTGTAGCAGCACGTCCCCTCTCCCTCCTCCTCATCCCTCCTGCCCTGCATTCTCAGAGATGCTGGCCAGGCTCTGCCACTCGCTTACCTGCTGCTTCGCACGTGGGATGGGCTGTGACTTGAGCTGTGGAATGCAGCAGCATGTCGGGCTGAGCACCAAGCTCCACACTCTGTTTTGAGCTGCACGGTAAGGGGGGGGCAGGGGTTAGAGAAGGGGCAGGGAATTTCTGGAGGGGGCAGTCAAGGGACAGGGAGTGGGGGAGTTAGATGTATCGGGGGTTCTAGGGAGGCAGTCAGGGGGCAAGAAGTGGGGAAGCTTAGGTAGGGGATGGGGTCCTGGGGGACAGTTAGGGTTGAGGGGGGTCTCAGGAGAGGGCAGTCAGGGGAAAGAACCAGGGAGGTTTAGGTAGGGAGTGGGGTTCTGGGGGGTAGTTAGGGGCACGAGTCCCAGGAGGGGGCAGTCAGGGGACAAAGAGCGGGCGGGAGGAGTTGGAGGTTCTCAGGGGAGCAGTAAGTGGGAGGGAGTGGACAGGGCTAGGGCACCCCCCCATCCTCTTTTTTGATTGGTGAAATATGGTAACCCTACCAGTCTATTATAATCTAAATGCATGCTCCCACTAGGCCCACTGGCAATTCAACACTGATGTTTATTCATGCTGTTTTAGCAACAACATCCTCGACATATTTTTCATCATATAACAAACAGGCTTCAAGAGGTAATGAGCCAGCATGTCCAGACTTGTTCAGATAAAAACTGTCTTGTAAAGCGTTGAGGGTGACTGAGCAGCAACAAAAAACAGAAGTTGATGCAGTACCGGCAGCAGCCACTGTAGCAAAACCAAAGCTGCTTTTCATCAAAGTTTCATTCATGCCCAGAGAATATGTAGCAGAGGAATAGTATTAAGAAAATACAGTTTGTTATACAAGATGTCTGCAGCTGTCTTCATAATGGATTTCCACTTCCTAGTTCCATTCTAATTTAGCACAGTACTCTCATTTCTTAGTAGCAAAGGTAAACTGCAAGATTACTATGAATATCCTAACCCGGGGTGGCCAGCCTGATCCTGAGAAGGAACCAGAGTTTACCAAAGAGTCACAGTAATATGTCAGCAGCCCCTCATGAGCTCTCTCCGCAACCAGCAGCCCTGCCAATCAAAACCTCCTCCTTCCTCACCACCCCTCCCCATCAGCTGTTTCCTGGCGTGCAGGAGGCTCTAGGGGGCAGAGGAGTGAGGGCATGGTGCGCTCAGGGGAGGGGGCAGGAAGGAGTGGAGTCGGGGCAGGGCCTGTGGCAGGGCTACGGGTTGAGCAGTGAGCACCCCCGGCACATTGGAAAGTTGGCACCTGTAGCTCCAGGCCCAGAGCCGGTGCCTATACAAGAAGCTGCATATTAACTTACGAAGAGCCACATGTGGCTCCGGAGCCACAGATTGGCCACCCCTGGTGTAAGATGAAAAGATTCAAAGAACAAGACACCGTTAATGGAAAGGTATCTAGGTATCCTCCTATTGTCCTACAAAAAAGAAATATACACCAATTTATGCCATATGTAATTGCCATGACCCCTATCTGCCCCAAACTCCGTTTGTATTTTTGTCGAACTGACCATAGCTTGCACAATACACAGAAAATTGTTTTAAATAAAAATGGTTAAAATTTCTTACAGTGTTAGTTATTTTTGTAAGTTTATTTTTCAAATGCAAGAGTATTGGTTGGTAGATGTTAGGATATAACGAGGCATGTAGGATATCTGCCAAATTCCTTGAATAAACTGAGAAGTGGTGTTTGTGTTGAAAAGGGGGACGTTCTGTTTATCCGGCTACCCGGGTATCTAAAACATGTTAAAGGGTAAATAGTATTTTGCATGAACATCCAACTGGTTCATCGAAAGATTTTAATACTACTGTAAATGAAATGGAGTTTGATTAACCTAGTCACTATTTTTACCCACAGTAGATTCAGAAGTTTTACAAAATTCTTGCACAGTATTTTGGAGAAGGAATATTATTTGCAAAAAACAGGAGGTTTTTTTTAAAAAATGAGTCATTCCCTTCTGTTTTGAACATGAAGGGTATATACAAGTTTCAGGAAATGGCCGTTCAAAGTTTCTGTCCAGTATTGTACATTTTCTCATGAGTTTGTTCCATGACATTCCTTCTCAGCCAGTTTCAGTTTGAAAGAAAAAAATAACCCTACCAACTGAGATGTTCTTTTTGTGTGATTTGCTTTTATCAAATGCACTGGAGGAAGAGTGATTATTTTGTGCCTATGTAGAAAATCTGATACTCTCTGTTTATGGATGTTTGTATTTATTCTGGCCGCTGCTCCAAACCCCTTACCACAAAGTTCTTTAGGATTCCAACACTCATTACAGTGAAATGTCTCTGTGATGTCACAAAGAGGACTTTATTGCAATCAGTGGCATGGTCGTACTAAGCATTTATTTTTACTTTAAGTATCAACAAGTATAACAAATGCCTCCCCCCATTTCATCTTTTTTATTTATCATATAAAATGTTGTACATGGTTAATTATCCCTGTTATACAGGCCTTTATTGCACAGTAAATTACAAACACCAGAGCAAGCCCTAAACCATCTAATGCTGAGTAACAATACAAATGATCCGTTACTTACCTTTATTCTCCTTGTTGTAGTTCTCGCCACCGTTACTACAAGTAAAACTCAGCTGGGTAGACTGCCCCTGGCCTTGGGAACACTGACCAATTTATATGGCCATGTCATTCCCTTGCCAAAAGAAAGGGGAATAGGATATTTTCCCACGGTGGATAGTCACTGTCGCTTTCCCAGCAGCAGCCAGCTGCACCCTTCCAAAGGCACGAATCTATTCCCAGCAGAAAGTGCCTCTGCTATTGAAAACCACAAAGTTGAACTAAATCTGGGGGACTACAGAGCCCTGGCTAAAAGAAAGATGGAAACGTGGGTTAAACACCAAATCCAATGCCTGGCTCCAATTCCTGCATGGAAGGTTGCCATGAGAAATATTCCCTTTACAGGGGTTTATGGCCCAATCCTGCTCCCATTTACATCAAACGGCAAAACTCACACAGACTTCAATGGGAGCAGGCTTCAATGGGGAAATAGCTACATGGCACCTATTACATATTGCTAATGCAAAGTCTCTGCCAAACCTGTGCGATACAAGCAAATCCCCGCGTATCAACCCTTCCAGAGCGTTGGGCTAGATTCAGAACCCACACAACTCCCTCTGCACTCCTCGGGCAACACAAAGAAAGAGAGGAAACCACCCATATCTCCCCAGCTGGGGGTGCCCACAGCAGACAGGAGTCCCTAGCTTAAGTAGGACCCAGTGGACGGTTCCTGCATCACAGCCAGGCTGCAGCCCCCTGCACTAGGGGTGTACGAGGCAGCAGGAAGAGGCAGGCAGGGACTGGCCTGAGTGCAGAAAGCTCTGGCAATTCCCAGATGGCATACGGTTCCTCGTGCCATAGTGAGTGGCACAGATCAGAGCAGCCATTAGGCTGCTCTAAACTGCACCTGGGCCAGGCAGAGATGCAGGAAGCTATAAATAGTTATCTAACAGCATAAACCAGACACAGCCACAACACTGGTCTGTTATCTGTAATACACTGAAATGTCAAATATTTTGTTAACCTGAGAATAAAAAATAGTTACTTTGGGGAAGTGCTGTAGCCTGGGCACCCAAGGTGATGGCCACTTGGATTTAGATTGAACCACCTCTGAGTAACAGATGCATGCAAGATTCAAGTAGTTGAACATATCATCTGGACTCCTCCAGCTAGGAGGAGGTGGGACCAGAGGGATTGACTCTGTCCTTCGAGTCCCCTGAAACTTAAGAGGTGGCCAGAACTGAAGAATCAAAACTAGATTAAACAGTGTCTGAAAGATAAAGGGAAGAAAATGAAATGGTTCTACAACGCAATGCTAACATAAGGATCACAGACAGGAGCACTCTAGACTAAGTTTTGAAGTCACGGATTTTGTGCTATCAGATAACAACTCACCACTGCTATAACATTAAATTAAAAAAACACTGAGGAGTTCAAAAGCCACTAGGAATATGAACAAGTTGAGGTTCCTACAGCAACATTAATTTGACCATGTTCCACATTTTTTGGTGTATATTGAGCAACATATTTAACCAGTAAAACAGAAACAGAAAATGCTACCCACGTGCAATGTGACGGAGTTAATATTGCTGCCTGACTTTTTCTTTTCAGTGATATGTCCATAACTCTGAGCATTCTTTTGTAGTTCATTTCCAGGGTTGGTTGTTGTTTTTTTGAAGGTCCAACCAAACAAAGGACCTAGTTTGCTAACAATCACCACCTCGAGCATGACTGAGTGCTGCCTATCAGCATTGTTCATTCATGCCTCTCGCCAATCGGGGGAGCAGCATACTTCTACACCTACGCATGCATAAACACTATGTACTTCCATAGCTGAGCACGTGCGTGTACCAGAGTAAGGACTGAATAAAAAGGGAATAAACCCCTTTCAGGGGAAGGCTGCTGAGGAGGTTTGGGATTATTGTGGGGAATACCTGAGACTAAAATTCAATTCCGTGTTCTGCCACAGACCTCCTGGGTGGACTGTTTCCACCCTGAATCTGAATTGGTCTTGGTTCCGGTTCTTGTCTCTGGACACCAGAGTCTGATATGGGTGCCGCTTCTTATGTGGCTCTCCCCTAGGTGCCCAGTTGTGAGATGCTTTATCGAAATTTGACTGATGTCAATGGAAAGATTTTCCTGATTCCACTGTTTTTGCTAAGTTCTTTAAATGTTGTTATTTTAGGGTTTACCTCTGGGATTCTTTCTGGCCTTTGAATCTAATTTTCTTTCTGTGGCTTTTTAAAAAAATTTGCTATTTTATTTCACTTTTTTCCCCATTAACTTGTAGGTGCAGTTAATTCAAAAAGCTTAAGGCACATTTAGTCTAATGCAGTGTGCTCACAAGCAAGGTTCCAGACCATTAGGAAATGTCAGAGGCCATGGTAGGACCAGTTCATAGGGTGACCAGATGTCCCAATTTTAAAGGGACCGTCCCAATATTCTTATATAGGCACCTATTATCTCCTACCCCGTCCCGATTTTTCACACTTGCTATCTGGTCACTCTATACCAGTATCAAATAAAAAAAATCCTTGTGAATTATGGAGATTTGTTGTCTATTTCTAATGCCACAGTCCAGACGACATCATAAATCATTAGCACATTGTTAGGGGTTGGAGAATACTGGATGGAATTATTCCAGGTTTGTTGAGCCTTTGGTAGTATAAGGAGCTAGGCCTTACCTGGTGAAAGTCAGATGGAGTGAAAGCTGCCCCGTACATCTCAGCTGTCCCCAAGTTGCCAACCCTCATGATTTTACCATGAGCCTTGCAAGAGCTGAGGGTTATGTTTATCATAATTTCTAGATTTTTATCATCAAACCTGTGAGGTTTAAATCTTATCCCAAAATGGCCGTCACCTCCCAGTACCATCAACAGGCCAAGATGGCCATCATTTCTCTACAGCCTCTGTAGATGACAGAGTGTCTGCCCTGAGCAAAAGTAGCTGCCATCTTCCATTATTTCCAAGGGGGCTAACACCAGGCTGCTCTCAGGAAAGATAGCAGGCCTTAGGCACTGAGGGTCTGCTGACACCACGGCTGGGAAGTGTGATTCCCAGCTCAGGGAGATATACATGCATTCTATCCGCTCAAGCTAGCAGCTGAGAATAGCAGTATGGCCACAGCAGTGAGATGCATGGCTGATGCTAGCTGCCCAAGTGTCTACTCAGGGGGTGTGCCAGGATTGTATTCGAGCCGTCAGCCCGAGTCGCCATCCGTACTGCTGCGCTGGCATGTGTCTGTCCCTCCACACGCTCCAGCAATGTCACCAAACACCCTGCAGTGCCCCTGCTTTTTCCCATGTGCAGATACAGGCTTCTAACCCCCTCCTTTCATCAGGCTTCTAACCCTCTCCTTTCCTGAGGGGGAAGCAAGTAACTGTCTCTCGCTCTTCAGAAGTATTGGATGCATGGAGCTATGGCTATGGAGTTATTGTGGCCATTGGGTTAGTACCACAACAGCTGGATTTGCTTTCTACTCAATGGAAGTTTTATTCATTTAATTAGTATTATCCGGGCTGAAAGTTCACCAGGTGACTTTGTAATCTGATATGTTCATGGAGTTGGGTGAGCTAATCGCAGGAAAATATTATGGCTTTCAGAACGACTCAGTGAGCCTCCAGACTAGGACTTTTTGATCACAGAATGGGAAAAGAGGAACAACAAAATGAAAAACATGCTAATTGGTTGCTTCAGTATATTAGTGCTTATTGCCCTAATCTAGCATAATGAGACATGTCTTGCTGTAAGCGAGCAAGCTGCATGCAAAGATAGTGTCTCTATAATTGCATGAAGTTATGGAAAAAGACAAGCTCACATTTCGTATTCCATTTTCTCTTGAATAACTAACAACACATTGCTGGAAGCTGGGCAGCCTATAGCAACTGCCTCATTTGCTGTTTGGGCTCTCTGCTAAATCACAACACTCTTGTGAGCAGAACAAGGGGAGGGAAATAGAAGACTATTTCCTACAAGCTGATCAGCTGACATTTAATTGTGGTTATGCTGATTTTATTGCTTTTGGCTCCATCTTTACCTCTCTTACACTACTGCCCAAACACTAAAGTTGTATCTTTTGCCATTGAAAACAAAACCTATTAAATGTCAGGCACATAAGGGAATAAAAGTTGCTGACTTTATGTTTTTCAAGGACAAATGATTCTGTGGAAAAAAAAATCTCTGTGTTAGCCGCAACTCACATTAAAGTGAGGAAGTTATTAGCCATAAAAAGCTAATACAATCCATCAACTATCTGGCAAATCAGTTCTTTACAAATAAGAACAATGACAATCATTTCAGTTTTGCTAGGTCTGAGGAGAAATGTTGACTGAGAAAATTAGCAAACAGATGGGCCACTACAAAGTAATATTTTCTATTATATTATTATTATTATTTATAATATTTTCTGTTATTCTGTATTTGGATATGCCTCCATTGAGAGAAGGCGCAATTAATGCAACCAGTGTCAAGATGATTCATGTCACACACATAAAATTTTAGCTTTAAGCTAAATTTTAAAACAGTCCTTTGTAATAATCCCTAAAAATAAGTTTTAAATAAACAGGAAAGCTCACTATACTGACTGCGTTCAAGAGTGTTGTGTGTATTAGCTTGCAATTCACATGATCACTTTTTTAAACAGTTCTGACCAGATGCTGCAAAATATATCTCCTGCCTATTAGTCTGCAAAAAGAAAAAAAAAAGCCTATACAGGCAAAGAAGTGTAATAATCAATTATTTTTCTGTCCAACAGCTGTAGGAATATTTTCATACTCTTATACCTTGCACTCCTTTGTCTAGTTTTGCAGGGAAAGTCACTGGCAATGAATACCTCTTTTGTGAACTTGCCGCAATGTTCCAACTAAAGAAGTTGAGTCTTTTTAAAATGGGGGAATAGTTATGTTAGAGCTAAGATCTGTGCTAATAGAAGTCAGCAACAGAGCTCTCATTGACTTTAATAGTGCAACATCAGGCCTTTCATGGGCCTGTAATACCCAAGAGAAACAGCCCACTTGCTGCTACGTGTTACCCTCACACGATGGCGGCTACGAGAAATACTCCTGTGGGGTTCAGTTCTGTCATCCTTAATTAGACCAGTCCCACTGATGTTAACGGGGCTGTTTGGAGAGGAAGGGCCTGCTCAGTGACTAAAGGCATCAGAATTAAACCCACAATATCCACTGTTCATCAAAAGAATCATTAAAAATGGAGGGGAACGTTCTTATTTTTTCTCACCATTTATTATTTTCTCATCTTATCTTCAGAGCAGGTGGCTCTCACCTCTCCAGGCATACGTGAGCCAATTTTGTCCCCAGAATCCCTAAAGAGCAAGAATGGGACCCAGCATGGTTAAATAGGTAGTGCACTTGACTGGGGCTCAGGAGATCTGGGTTCTATTATTTTAGTTTGACAGGAGTAATGGACCCAAGTTGCAGTGGGGGAGGTTTAGGTTCGATATTGGGAAAAACTTTTTCACAAGGAGGGTGGTAAAGCACTGGAGTGGGTTATCTAGGGAGGTGGTGGAATCTCCTTAGAAGTTTTTAAGGCTTGATTTGACCAAGCCTTGGCTGGGATGATTTAGTTGGAGATTGGTCCTGCTTTGAGCAGGGGGTTGGACTAGATGATCTCCTGAGGTCCCTTCCAATGCTAATATTCTATAATTCTATGTGAGGTCCAAGCATGGGGAATTTTTTTCATCCTGGGTCCCCTCAGAGGGGCCAAAGAGGACTTTTCTATCTAGGGGATGGTCCAGAAGGAGCTATTGGCAGATCTCAGCTGCATTTCCTGTTGCGCATTGGCTTTGTTTGCAAAAGATGAGGGAAGATAAAAATCACAGTGGAGATGCAGCAGTGCAGGCTGTACAAGTTCACCTGGAACCCTGGGTATGTATTTGCTAGCCCATGCTGGGTCTAGGCAGCCATGTCTTCTTTGCTATTTTTACCTGAGCTCGCTAGGTTAAAGCTAGTGCAGGCATGCAAACCCATGCATCAATCCCACCTCCGACTGCAATGCAGACATACCCTAAGAAACAAGCTTCTCCCCGTGGCTAGTAGAAACTGGTGAGTATTATGGATTATTTATTTATTTACATTGTAATGACAAAATGTGCCTGATTACTGAAGTAGATTGAAGTCGGCTGGGATTAATGGACTAGTGCAAAAAGCCGCTAAAGAGTGCCGGTATCTCTGTGACAGCAGAGCACTGAAGAGGGATCAGTAACAAAACAGACATAGATTTGGCATAAGACCCTGAGCTTCATCTCTGCCTTGGTACATTTCGAAGAGGGGCCCAGGGGACACAAAAGAGGAATGGGGCTTTGTTTGGATTGGCCATAACAGTGATATTTGGAAAGTTTTTAAATGTTAGAAAAAAGACCTATGTGCCTCTTGTCGACAGAAACACGTTCATGCTGAATGCAGCAGAGAAAAGGCTTGAGAATGGATCCTCATGGGGGAATCTTACCCCCGTAATGCTGCCAAGGCCAATGTCAACACCGGTTGCTTCAGTCAGAGCGATCTGTGGGGCCAGCTGGATCTAGAAAGATCTCTGAAAATGCAATGGCATAATGCCTAGATTATAATACATAGATTCTCTACTGTATTATAGTCCTGCAAGCAGCCTTTTGGCTACAATGAGTTAGGTGAGGGGCCACAGTGGCTTAAAGCCACATTTCACCCTGCCCTTTGCACTTTCCATGCTGGGCCTGCTGCAAGTGCAGCATACAATCTCACCATCTCTCTACAGTTCCATCCTGCGCCTTGGATGGGCACTCCTTCGCATGAGGTCTTTAGGATCAAAGTTTAAATAAATAGATAAAATGTAGATGGTAGTTGTTGTTCAGGGAGGGTTTGCTTCGGTAAGGAGTACAGGATTTGACTTTTAAAGCTGACCTGAAAAAAGGGATGGGGGAAGTTGGGGTCATGCCCTTGTTAGCTTATTTGTGATATGGTCTTTAAAAAAATTCTGCTTGATGGTTACCTTACAAACCTCAGGAATGACAAGTCTGATTTTCCCTGTTTTTCTGGATAATTGAGATATGGATTGGGAGGAAGCTCAGCCTTAGACAGGGTTCAGGGAGCAACTCTTTAATAAAGACATTTCTCCCAAGGCTTTAGGTAGGGCTTTAAAAAGACAAACTAAAAAAACAGTTTTGTACAGCGTGGACAAAAGTTACATGTACTCTCAATTACTGCAGATATACTTCTTGGCAGCTGCCATTAGTTTTTCTGGTTGTCCACAGATTCTTCCACTGTAGACATGGACTGACCTCCTCATGTGAAAGAAATATTTTTCTTCTCTTTTCAGATGGGGGAAAAGCCCCAGCATCCTAAAGAAGGAGAATGGGTATACAATGATTCCTTTGCGAGTCACCTCCACGTTACCAGTTCTTCCAGTGCAAACCATCTGTTACTCGGTTAGTCACTTTAGCTGACAGTAGTTCTCTTTTTGTTCCTATTTCTATTGCTCTTGAGAATTTTCTGTAGCCTTGACATGATATGGACTATTTACATGTAACAGCGCCAGATGGATAAATATATCTTTTGCAGGTGCATTAACAAAGCTATGCCAAAAAATTCTGGAGCTGAGGGTAGATTCAAGCTCCTTCCAAAATACTCAAAAGCCTAAAGCATAAATGGCTCAGCCTCCTATGGCAGATTTTACCTCATTACAAGCAAATCCCAAACCTGAGCTGAACAGAGAACTTTAAACAATAGAAATAGCGTTATCACATGTTGGCTAGTTGGTGTTTGCTAATGAAACATGCTATTTTCAATGACATTTTGATGAACATAAATTGGTCTACTGAGGCAGAACACACATGAGAAAACCCAGCTAAAAGTTTTCATCTTTGAATGTACTTACAGAAAAGTTTGGAAAGCCATTTCAATAGGTTTTGGATCACAGGCTCTGCCTGCCATTATATATCACGCAAGACACAACTGGGGGATGCAGAGCAGAATCAGCGATCCAAGTCCTTGAAGCAGCAGGTCAGGTTGGCTGTCAAAAGGGAAGGTATGCAAGCCGGTTCTTTTACTATTGTTACAGTGTTGAGTTCATACTGGGGGCAGGAGGGTTGTAAAAGCACATCGTTACCAGAGTACCCCCTTGTGACAGCATACAGTACAGACTCGAGTTTCCTTCTGGTCTTTTGCGGCTCTACCCAACCTCCCAGACCTTCTGGGTTGTACAGGAGCTACCGAGAGCCTTAAGTCACCACAATTCTGCCACTTCCAAGTAACCCAAAATCCAAGACAACTATGAAGAAACAAACTCTCCCATTTCCTCGGTGAGACCTGATCAGCAACAGTCCGGGCTAGCCAGACTTCCTTGCCTCATCTACCTTTCCTGCCTGCCTCTCCCCAGTTCAGCAGAATTTCTCCCTGGAAGCCTGATTCCTGCTCCAGATGTTGTGGGGGCTGGCTGGTTGGGCCTCTGGTAACCCACTGACCCTTTCCTGCGTGGAGTGGGGTTTGTAGGACTTCTCACAGGGGCTTATTTTTCCATCGTACTATTCTATCTGCATGGCTAGAAAGACACTGTTGCCAGGTCTCATGATTTTTAGTGCGAATCTTGCGATACTTGGAGATGTGGAATTGCATTGGATTATGTTTTCTTTAATTTTAAAAACACAGTACACTTTTCAGTCTTGTGATGGAGGAGAAGAGCTTGAAAACATGAAACTCAAAGGCTCACAAAATGGAAAGCAAATAGAGAAAATCCCAAATGTTTATTTGTTAAAAAAAATGAGTGAGTTTTTGAATGTTTGGAGTGGGAATGCTGAGACAGGTAGCTCAGTATTTTCATACTTTGGGTCAAAATTTTCAAATGCAACTGGTGATTTTGGGTGCCTCCATTTTGGGGTGTCTAATCTGAGATACCTGAAAATCAGGCCCCTTTCAGGTATCTTCAGGTTGGGCCCACAAGCCAGAGGCACCCAAAATCACCAGTCACATTTGAAAATCTTGGCCTCAGTGTCTAAAGTTAGGCACCCAGCTCTGTGGCTTGACTTTGAGTTTCTGAGCATGTGCAGTTTCCATGTAAGTCAATGCGATCCGCACCTCTAGGAATCGACCACTTTCTCTGGCAGCCATGTTTGAAAACATCGCCTTTCGTTTCTACAGGATCACTGTGTGAGTGCTGTCGTAGCTAAGATGCTGTTCCTCTCTCCTCTCAAAGTCAGTGGCTGGCAGGAAGGAAAGTGGGTGACAGAGTGAAGCCGTCCATCCTCACTCAGGGGTTGGTCGGGAAGCATGGGGAATACTGGTAGTTTAGGGTCATGATCCGGCAAGCAAAGGAATGTCGAGATAGAGAGTAAAATAAATTTTTCAAAAGTGCTCATGTGACTTGTCTGATTTTCAGAAGTGACTTGGGTGTCTAAGACTCTCAGTCTCTTTAAAGGCAATGGGTCTTGAGCATTGTTGAGAATTTTACCCAGAGATCAATAGGGAGGTACAAAAGCAAGGGTCAGGACCTACACTAAGCAACGCCACTGAAAGCCAGTTCCCAGTGCCAACGTTACAAGGGCCATCACATGAGGACTTGTTTCAAGAGCAATCTTTGGGGCTATTAAGCTGTAGGAAGATGAGAAACCCACATGGGTCTTACGTCATTTTTTCTTTTACAACCGACAGTGAGTTCGACTTGAACACAGAAGCACAATGAGCTTTTTAACCTGGGGCAAGAGTAACACAGCTTGTTTGGACATTGATGTTTCCTGTCAGGCACTTTTAATAAAGCATTCCTTTCAGACTAACACAGAGATGGGTTTGAGTCACAAGCTTGGATCTAGATCCAAATTCCCCCACAGTTCAAAGCTGTTTGGCTCTGCATTTGGGGGTCTGGCCCATTTCTGGTTTTCGTACATTAGAGGATTATCTCTGTCCACACCCAGTAACACTCCCTCCCAACCCCCACTCCCTGCTAGCATTCTGACTTCTCCTTTTGGGACTCTGCTAGAAATATGGGAGCTCTCTTCCCCTTGCTCTCTGGAGAGGGACATTTTACCTTTGTCAGAGTTTTCCCTTTTCCCCTGCACTTCACCTCTGACTTGGATTTACAAGGCAATGAGCAGGAGTGGAGGATGGCATGTGATGGGGGACACATGAGTAGTCTGAGCACATTTGACTTGGAAGGGTGAGAGATAAAGAATGAGATGAGCTTGGGGGAAGGACTGGGGCCTGGGGTGAGGGAGAAGGTTCTGGAACAGGTGAGACGGTGGCCTGGGGAAGGAAGAGAGAGACTGGGCTGGAGGGGATGGGACGAAACATTGGAGTAGTTCATGGGAGGTAGCAGAGCCTGGGGTAGATAATCTGAAGTCTGCTGCAGCACAAAAGTCAGTGAAAACAGCACCAGAGGTGAGAGACACAAGAAGGCCAAAGCAAATATGGTAGAGGGAGAAAGGAACTTGTATTGTAGCCTTTTAGGGGTCATAGTGAGGGGTGGTCTCATGGTGTTGCAGAGACCACTCTGTTTCATTTACAGGAGAAATTTCTCTACTGGTTAGAGCAGCCTTAGGACTGCTCTAACTTTCGCTCACTGCCTCCCATGGGTCCTGGGAAGCAGAAGATAGACACAGGGCAATCACCTCTGGCCACACTTACTCTCTGTCCTTGGTCCACTCCCAACACAAGGGGCTGGGAACAGGGCTGGCATGGAGCCTTCATCCCAGTATTACACTGGCCTGGGGATGCTTTATCAGGGGGCAGGTTTTTTTCTCTGTACAGCACCCTTACCATGCCAGAGCAGCGTGAAGAGGCCATGGTGTAGCTGAGACTCAGGGCCGGTAAGTCTCACTGAAAATAGTTTCCAGCACATGGCAGCCATGGGAAGAAATCTTGCTTTGGCCCAGTTATTAACATTCTCTGCCTTTTCAGAAGCAAAAGTACCAGCATTTTGTTATAATTTTTGCAGTGTTCAGATTTTCCTGGGGAGCACACGAGCCATTAAAATGTGCTTCTGCTAAGGTGACACACTAATCCTTTTTTCCTGCAGGCTGCTAAAACACTTATGTCCTTTATTCGTTCTGGTATTGAAATTAACATTGGGCACTAAAACGGCTTTATCCCAACTATGGCAAGTCATGGATGTGATGACAAATGTTTACAAATCCCTGCACGTGTTGTTTATCTAGCATGATGGTAAATCTCAAGAACTGTACAGCGCCTTGGGGCTAGCACCAAAGGAAGGGAGAAAAGTTGGAAGTATTGCATTGTGATTTTCAGCTGTGCAAAGCACAATAAATCTCACTGAATGAAAGGAAATAAAAGTACCAGGCCCTAATATCATTCCTAAACCTTTAACATGGCTCCATAAATATTGTATCCCCAGCTGGAGAGAGACAGGGATGCTTCCCATCCCCAGTCTCTTCCCAGTGCAATGCTCAGGCAACACAGAGGGAGTGGAGATTCACCCAACATCACTACCCTGCTGTGGGTTCACCGGGCAGGGGCAGAACACAGCAGGCCCATGGCTAATGGAGCTGGCTCCTAGGCTACCGACACTGTAGAAGCATATCAGGGTGAGGAAAGAGAGAGGCTGGATACACTCTGGATGTTCATGCGGGACCCTAGCCAGCGGCCATAGGTTAGAGCAGTCTCACGTCTGCTCTAACCTGGGCCCAGAGCTAGACAGAAAGTCAGGAAGCTGTAACCGGCTCCTTGGCTATACTCTCCCTCTGCTGCACCCAGCAGATGCCAGGTACTGCACCCAGTCTATTGTATATCACCAGATACTCAAAATTAAAACGTAGATCATCTATACACCATTGACTATTGTAGGTACACAAAAGCCCTACTCAGTTACATACATTTAGACAGCATTCCCTTTGCTACAGGATACCAGAGAGACAGACATACTCACTCTCTTCGCTAGTACGGAAAACAACCCAAAAACCTGGCATTGCAGAATTTGAGCACCCAAAACTCCCAGTGACTTCAGGGAGAGTTGTGGGTGCTGAGCACTGCCCGTGGTCAGCCGGGACAGAGAAAATCCAAAACTTAACAGGCCAGATCTCCATCTGGTGTAAATACATATAGTCCCATTGGAGTCAAAAGGACCAGCTACCCCCTGGTGTAAATATGTAGCTACTCAAGTTAAACATTTGTAATCACCAGGTCCAGATAACTTGCATCCAAGAGCTTTAAAAGAGCTGGCTGAGGAGCGCACTGGACTGTAAATGTTGCTATTCAACTAGTGTTGCAGCACCGGGGAAGTTCCAGAAGACAATGAATGCTGTGCCAATTTTTAAAAAGGGTAAACAGGATGGCCCAGGATTATTGGCCTATCAGTCTGACATCAGTTCCAGGCAAGATAATGGAGAGACTGATGCGGGACTTGATTAATAAAGAATTAGGCCTGGGCTACACTGGGGGTGAGGTCGACCTAAGATACACAACTTCAGCTATGTGAATAGCGTAGCTGAAGTCAGCGTATATTAGGGCGACTTACCTGGCCATCCACATGGCGGTGAGTCGACCGCTGCCACTCCCCCATCAACTCCGCTTCCGCCTCTTGCAGAAGTGGAGTTCCGGAGTCGACTGGGAGCGCGCTTGGGGATCAATTTATCACATCTACAGTAGACGCAATAAGTCAATCCCCGATAAATCGATCACTGCCCACCAATCCGGCAGGTAGTGAAGATGTACCCTTAAAGGAGAGTAATATAAGTAATGCCAATCAAAATGGATTTATGGAAAATAGATCCTGTCAAACTAACCTGATATCTTTTTTTTTAATGAGATTACAAGTTTGGCTGATAAAGGTAACAGTGTTGACGTAATATACTCTGACTTGGTACTACATGGCATTTTAATTAAAAAAACTAGAACAATATAAAATGAACATGGCACACATTAAATGGATTAAAAACTGGCTAACTGATAGGTCTCAAAATGTAATTGCAATCTGGGAATCACTGAGTGGGTGTTTCCAGTGGACTCCCACAGGGTTTGTTGTTTGGTCCTATGCTATTTAACATTTTTATCAATGATCTGGAAGAAGGCATAAAATCATCATGGATAAAGTTTGCAGATGATGCAAGAATCGGGGGAGTGGTAAGTAATGAAGAAGACAAGTCACTGAATTTCTTTGTTAGCTGGGCACAAGCAAACAAGATGCATTTTAATATGGCTAAATATAAATGTACAGGTGTCAGCTTATGCCATGGTCCCCATGCCTCAGTTAAACACAGACAAATGAATAACTAGAGTCAGTATTAGTGTTGTTAGAATGGATATTAGAAGTAGAAGAATGTGTTTAGTGTCTAGACTTTATGGGATGATTGTAAGTTGCTGCTGGTATGAATCTCACTTGTAACATCTATATCCCATAGTGTAAGGGAACATTTGAGTGATTGTCCTGTGTGCTTCTCCGACTGTGTAAATCACCAGACAGGAGAGAGAGATTAATTGGTGTGAGGGGATGATCTTCAATACAAGGTGTTACTCCCCGCTTCCCAACAGGAAAAATCCATCAATACTGGCAGACTATTGTGGGATGTGGCACCTGCAATTTCCCTGCATACTGCCAGCAAAAAGACAAAAAACTCTTCTTGTTCTGCCTCCTGCCCATGAAAATGAGTCATGCAAGAGACTCCTCCCATCAGCTGAGCTTTGCAACCAAAAGCATGGGGTAGAAGAGAACTGCAAAAAGGGACTGATTATCTCTATGCTGCTTTGTTTTATGGGGGCGGGGGGAAAAGTGTTTCTAGGCATAAGCAAGAGATCCCCAACTGCTTAGCCTGGGTTAGCACTAAAGGCCTATTACTATTCTATTACCTTTTGAAACTACTGATTGCAACCCATTTGTGTATCTATCTGTTTTAACCTTGTAAATAACACCTTGGTTTCCTTTCCCTATTTAATAAATATTTAGATCATTTATTATGGGATTGGCTACAAGCATTGTCTCTGGTGTGAGATCTAAGGTGCAATTGACCTGGGGTTGATGACTGGTCCTTTGGGACTGGGAGTAACCTGAATATTGCTGTGATTCTTGGTGTAAGGGATCATCTGTCACATAGGTGGCAAGATAGATTGGCATACCCAAGGGAACTATCTGTAACTCCATGCTGTAGTGCCTGAAGAGTTTACACTGGGTAATTGGTTCATGAACTAAGTATAGAGCACACAGCCAGTTTGGGGTTTGTGCCCTGGTTCCTACCAGTCACTCTGTGATTGGTACCCACTTTGCAGGCAGCATCACAGTAGCTATCTAGGAACAAAGACCAAAGGCCATACTTTCAGGATGCAGGCTCTTTCCTGGGAAGCAGTGACTCTGACAGAGACTTGGGGATCATGGTGGAGAATCAGCTGAACATGAGCTCCCAGTGGGACATTGTGGCCAAAAGGACTAATGTGAGCTTGGGATGCATTAACAGGGACTCTAGAGGAGCAGTAGAGATGGTATTTTACCTCTGTGTTTGGCACTGGCGTGACTGCTGCTGGAATCCCGTGTCCAGTTCTGGTGTCCACAGTACAAGAAGGATGTTGGAGAGATTCAGAGAAGAGCCACATGAATAACTAAAGGATGAGAAAACAAGCCATTTAGTGATTGAGTTCCTTGAGTCCATCTATTTAGCTTAAGAAAAAGAAGGTTAAAGGGTAACTTGATGACAGTCTATAAGTACCTACATGGAGAACAAATATTGGATAATGGGCTCTTCTATCTGACAGAGACAGGTTTGGCACCATCCAATGGCTGGAATTTGAAACTAGACAAAAATCCAACTGGAAATAAGGCATCAATTGTTGACAGTGAAGGTAATTAACCCTTGGAACAATTTACCAAGGATGATGGTGGAATCTCCATCACTGGCAATTTTTAAACCAAACTTGGATATTTTCCTAAGAGATCTGTTGTAGGGATTATTTGGGGGAAGTTCTGCAGCCAGTCAGACTAGATGATTATAACAGTTCCTTCTAGCCTTGGACTCAATGAGTCAGTGGGCCAGATGCTGCCCCCCCCCCCGACCCGAACCTATATCTGCATAGCCCCATGGGAGTTGATTTAAACCAGCTAAGGATTTGGCCCAACATATTAATTTAAACTGGGTGCAATTGCACATTGTGAGGAGAAGCAAACCTTGGGTAAGCTGTTGCCTTTCCCTTTCCATTCTCAGGGTCTTTCATTGAAGGTGATGTAGCACTAGGACAGAGCAAAAACTCAGTTCAGCTCACACTGTGACCCAAAGCTTAATGGCAGCAAATGGATGAGGAACCACCATCAACCGTTTATTCTGTTATCAAACCCATCATTCAGAATCTACCAACCCCAAGGAATCCAGCAACATCCCCACAAATACTTTGCATGTCTGCTCTCAAGAATGTTAAAATGTAATAAACTTAAAAATGAAAAAGCGTCAGATCTGCTGCTGCTTTATACAGCCTTTGCTCTGATAAAAACACGGCTCATGTTGTTAAATGGTGGGAGATGCAGGTGTATCAATCTCATTTCAGCTTTGCCTGCACTCCACAGTATGATTGATCAGTTGCACCTTTGAAGCCTTCTGATTTTCTTACTCATCTATCAAAAATTTTGATCTGATACCACCTCCGTATTCAGATTTACTCCATCAGATGAGTAGATAAGGGCAGACAGGGCGGGTTCACAAGGCCAGTGATCATTTCACCTTCAAATCTGCTGCACAAGCCATAAATGAAATTTTAAAAAACAGCTAAAGGTCACAAGTGAAGTGAGCACCTTGTGTGTGTGGGCTTAAGTCCCAGTGTCGAACAAGGCAAATGACAAAAACACTCCCTGCTGGCACACACTCAACTCTTAACATCTCATAACAAAAGCTACATTGTCTGCATTTGGGTGATTCTTCTCCAGCAGCTCCAGCGTGTGGTAGGTTATCTGCGCCTGCATTATTTCATTTCTCAAAAGTTCAAATAGCTGCTTGAAAGGTTACGAAAATACAAACCTGACAAATAAAAGCGTGATGCTCCCTGAGTGGAATGTGTTTTCCTTTGTCTATGAGAGCCCGTGACACGCTGCTCTACGTCAGGCAAAAGGGATCTCTGACATTATTAATATTATTGTTGTTTACATGGCCCTTGCACGTACACAACGCTGGACAAAACACAGGCTGTGCCCCCAAAAAGCTGACAGCCTAGCCTAGCCAAGTACAAGGCAGAAGGAGAGAAGACCATGGACAACACTGACGAGAGACATGCCACAGGAGTCTTCAGGCAAAGAGTGAGTTTTGCTGTGTGCTTCAGGAGAGGGCACACGGTAGACCAGCCATAGCACTGATGCTGGGGCAAAGGGGAACATGAAAGAAGGCACGAGTGAGGAAAGGAGAAGAAGGAAAGAGGCAAAACTTTGTTCTTTACAGAGGTGGAGTAGAGGACCCACACAAACTCTGTGCACCACTGAAGTCCCAGGGAAGCCCTGTTAAGGTGCTATACTGGCCTTGTATAGATCCTCTCAACTGGGGTGAATTTCATCCTCAGTGCACGTGCTTCATTCCCAGAAACCAGGACAGCCCCATCACATTCTAGCTGTGACCCTCTGAGCAAACCGTCACCTTGGCCAACACACCAGTGATGGAGCGGGGGACCTCCAAGGCTAAAAACATGAGTTACTACAACTTGAGCTAAAACTTGTTTGTAAGAGCTTGTAACAAACTAATATCCTCTGTGAACTGCCCAGAAGGAGACCTATAATCCACCGTCACCAGTGGGGTACACAAATGTTCTGAAAGACTCTTCATACTCCACTCTCTAACCAGTATGCTAAAATGCATTCCTTCAACTCCATATGAAGTCAGACTTACATTTATTACTTTAACAGGCACAGTTACTTTGCTTAACTTGCGGTTCATACTTTCTGTAACCTTTTTCCTGGTGACATGAAAGATTTATTGCCTTGATGGTTTCCACCACAAACTATACTGTAAATTTTTACAATATATTTTAAGCTTCATTAGTACTGAAAAGTAAGCAGTGTTCACATTTATGCAACCACATTTGAAGCCTAACATACACATGTTTTCTACCCAATAATCCCAATTTTGAATCAAGCCCATAAGTATTCACAGCTTTACTGACCATTATATTCATAAACCCAATACCACTATTAAAGAGAAAACTGTGACCATGACATAAAATTGTATCCAGCTGGAGAATATAAGGTTGTAACTCTATTGAGGATTTCTATCAACATCCTAATCTATATGAATAAAGTTCAAATAGTTTGTGCACACCATAAGAACTCTCCAATCACAATATAACTAGAGGGATATAGGCAGCCTCATGAACTTCTAGTTAATGCTACACATTCCAACACTAGAAAAATCACAGTTGAACCCAAAGCCCTGCCTGTTGATCTGTTGGGCTAGAAGGGGCTAGAAAGGTCTCAGATAATTATTTTTTATAAGTGTCACTAATGCACAAGCAGCATTAATGGCCTCCAAAGTAGAACTGGGCAAACAAATGATTTTTCAGTGTGGCTACCAAACTGCAAAATCCATTCGGGGTCGAAAGGAAATATTTTAGGTTTTTATTACCAAAACAAACAAAAAAATCATTTGGAGGTTGAACGAAACATTTTGTTTGCTCTAAAATTTGACATTTTGTTTAGCTTTTGGAGGTGTTTTTTATGATTTTGTATTTTTACGTTAAATTTAGTGAAATTTTGAAACAAAAAGCCATTTCAAAATGACAAGTAAAAATATTTAATTTCCAAAATGTCAAAACAAAACATTTAGACTTTTTTGGAAATCTGCCCACTTGCCTTTTTTTTCCAGCTGAAACTATTTGCCAAATCAACCCAAACTTACAAACAGTTTTGGTCAATCCAAAATTGCATTTTTCAGGGAACAAATTATTTGCTGAACAATTTTTTTTTTTTTTTTGCCCAGCTCTACTCCAGAGAGAGAGTCCCAGGCTGTCCACCATGGTGAGAAGCCATGTACGCAGAAATGAGGATAATCTTTGGCCTTAACTGGTGTCTACACTAGGGGAAAAATAGATCACAACAATATGCCCATTCTGGATATTTTGTAATTTTACACACAATTGGTTTTCACAAAACCAGGCAGCTAACATCAACATTTTACTCAAGAAATCATGTAACTTTCTACCTTTTTCAGAAAGCAGGCCAGACCTGCCTTTCCATTCCTGTTGCTTTATGACACAAAGCATCAGCGGCCTTCTCAAGGCCAGGTTGTGGCCAATCTAACTTCCCCAAACAGGATGGAGGAACCACTACAGAGAGCCTTTGCACCTACTCCCATGAAGAGGGGTAGAGATCATGCAGAAAGGGGTGCAGAAAGGGAACAGACATAGAACTGGCTCAGGGTATGTCCTCAGAGCAGGGGAGAAGTTGTAAGTTGTGACTCTGAGTCCCACCATGCACCCTGGTCACTACACCGACGCACTTCTCCGTACGCTAGTCGGATCATGAAACGACACACCCAACCTTCGGAATATCCCCTCGGGGTCAGGGAATCTCTGGGTCTAACAGAAAAGGAGCCCAAGAGGGGTGGGAGTCTTGAATCCAGAGAGGGATAAATAATACTCAAGCAGTGCTTTGCCCATAGCTCTGAGTTTTAGTGAGAGGACTAGGGTGAAGCTCTAGGCCCTGCTACCCTGGAAAGAAGAGACTGATTTAGTTATTCAGTGGTGACTTGGGCTTGCCTAGAGGATCTGGCCTGCTTTGTTTATCTGATCTCCCATTGAATCCGCTCCTCAGACAAAACAGCCAGGCTGGGTTCATCCTGAGACACTCCAGTTTTGTGTATTTTATTCAGCTGTGAATCCCAAAGGCCCATCATGCTGCTGTAAATGAAAGAATATTCCTCAACCGTGGCCCCTAGATGATGTTTTCTTTAACAAGGAGTTGAGGTCCTGCTAAGCATATGTACAGTGAAGTTTTTATGTCTAGTTGTAGAGCTCCATTCCTGACACACCTGCGGTAGCAGTGGTTTTGCTTTCTGATAGTCATTTCCCCACAGCAATACTGCATTGAAAACAGCAACTTATCACAAATGGAATGGGATATGTATTGTCTTGGGAAAAGGTTTTGTGGTCTGTTCTCTTGTCAATGGAAAGCAGCCATAACAATGGCAATAGCTGTGGATGTGTGCATGCATCTATGGATGTGTGCATTCATCTGTGGTATAGCACAAACTCTATCTACCATGGGAAAAATCCCTTCAAACCCAGCTTGGAAGTTAATTTCTTTCGAAAGAGAAATCACTTTCAATGCCTAGGATGGGACTTTCAAAAGTGCTGCTCCCAGGAGATCTGGTAAAACTCCCATTATGGTTACGGTAACGCCAAGGGCCCCTGCCTGAGACTGGCACCCCTCTGTGCTATGTGCTGACCAAATACAGAGCTGAAAACAGTCCTTGCTCTGAACAGCTGACAATTTAGACAGCCAAGAGTTGCAGGGTGGGAGGCAGAGAAGCAAGGCATGAATGGGAGGGGTGGGAAGAGGCATGTTAGTTCCAACCGTCCTTTTGTTGATTTGTTTCGTTAATTGGGGGAGAGTGGGAACCGAGAGCTGGAAAGAGAGGGGGACATCCTGAAAAAGACATTGGATACTGATGACATGATCAGTAGCCAAAGACCCCTGCTGCAGCTGCTTCTCCCTACTCCTGCTGGCTCTATCTGGAGGGCTCTTCCCACAACTTTCTTACCTAATCTTAGCTGGCTGGGGGAGCTACATGGACCCTGGCAGCACTGGATGGGAAGGTTTACCCCGCTTCATTCCCTGAATCCCAGCTGTAAGACAACCTCTGCCATGGAGTGGTGACCAGCACCCTAACATGGAGACACTTACGTTGATTAGATTAGGCTTATGCTCGTGAGGATGGTTTGAGTTCAGAATTGAACTTATTGCAAGATCTGTTAGATCATTGGCTTTACCTCTGTTATATTACTAAGAATATCTGTTTTGCATAATTTCAGCATGGGTAGGAATACAGTTCTTATTTATTTCAAGAAAATAAAACCACCTGAAAATTGCTTGCTGGAATGGAGTGTGGTTTTACTGTCTGATTAGGACAAAGATAAGAAATTAGTCACTTAACGGTGAATCAACAGAAAGGGAGTTGTAAGCAGTGACTGTGATGCTGGTGGACTACGTGCTAGCTCTTACCAAGGCTGTAGATGTCAGCTGAGCACTGACAAACTCATAACTGGAAGCCAGACCAGCTCACCTGTATGTTAGTATTGTTCAAGATGGGTGTTAGACTTGTAAGGATGTGTTTAGATTCCGTAAAATGCTTGTAAATTTCCACATGCATTAATCTTACTTGTGATGTCTGTATCCCCTGCTCTAAGTATAAGGTAATATGTAAGTTTTGCTTTATAACCGTACAAATGCTTGCTCTGAACTTGTGAACCCAGCAGGAGGAGTGGTTCCATGCCTATCAAGAAAGACTATCAAAACTAAGCGAGCCATCGTGAGGCAGCACGACACAAAGACTTGGCGAATGGCCCTCTCATGCCTGGGAAGGTGCTACGTGCAGAGAAGCTCGTCCCATCAGCTTGGATTCTGGAAGTAGGAAATAAAGATAGCTGTCATGAAAATTCTTCATCTCTTTTGCTGTTTGGACTCCCACAGGGCTGGAGCTAGGAAACAAAAGCAGAGATCCCCAGGGGCAGCCTGGGGTCACCCTTCAAAACATGCAGTGCTGACGGATTGCTACATCTCTGTCACCTTTTGGAACCATAGGTTGTATATATGGTGTCAGCTTTAACCTGTAAATAACTCTCTCATTTCTTTTTCTTAGTTAATAAATCCTTAGTCAGTGTACTATAGGATTGGCTAAAAGCATTATCTTTGGTGTGAGATCTGATATACAAATTGAACTGGGGTAAGTGACTGGTCTCTTGGGACTGGAAGCAACTTGAATATTTTGGGAACTTAGTGATAGACTGGAATGCTGAAGGGAACCGTCTGTGACTCCCTGGCAAGACTGTAATAGTGCCTCAGGCATATACACTTGTTACTGGGTTGGGGAAATCTAATTATAGAACATACCACCAGTTTGGGGTCTCTGCCCTGCTTTCTGACAGTCTGCCCCGAGGTTAGCATTCACAGTTGTTAAGCACTCCATACAGCGTGACAAGTGACTATTTTGAGCAGCTGAAACCAGTCTTCTACAAATCCACTGCCTAAAAAGTGCATTTTGAGACCTCAAGTGAAGGATAACAGACACATGAGCCAATAACGCAATTCGAAAAGATAAAATGATGGTGTATATAGTGTGGGTTTTGTTTGGATTTTTTTTTTAAAAAAAATTAAACATCTGTTACATGGTCAGAAACAACAGGAAAAAAATCACGTAGAAACTCTATTGGGCCCATGGAATTAAGATCTTTCCAGGGTTTCATGCAGATTTCCCCAGAATATGTGATCACTTAAAAAAAATGAGTTTGGCAAATTTCTAAACATGCAACATTCACTATGTATGCACTAATATACTCCTTCTCTCAAGAACTGACGCAAGCCTCTATCTGCCAGAAACGACCGAGAAAGAAGATTTGATTTTAAAAAATCTAGTAATAGCTTAAGCTAGTTATCTTCAGGCATCTCAGTAAAAAAGTATATTTCTTCCATTATGCATCACACGATTGTACCATGTGCTAAAATTTATATTTTGGTTGATTAAAATTGTATCTATTACATATCCATAATTGGGAATATATTCCAATGGATTTCAGGCCAGCCACTTTTCATCTCCACCGGGTTAAGAACTTTCCTCAAAGACGCAGACCTTCCTGCAGTTTGTCCATGCCCTAGTTGCTTCCAGACAGGTCACTGCTCCTGGCTCCCCCTGCAGCTACTCCTGGAAACCACTTGAACACCTGAGATAATGCAAAATGCACTGCCTGTGCACTGAGCGGGATTTCTTGTGGAGATGCCATTGTGGTTCTAATCTGTAAAACCTTCTTCCTGGCTGTCTTGGAGAACACCCGTGACCTTTCATTCTGAGCTGGCAGACCGGAGATTGAATGCCAAGGGGGTACTGGAGAAGTACTCTCAGCTAAGGGTCCTCAGTTCTGGAATCCACCCTCTCTCCAATTTATGTGCCACCTCAGGCCCATCGCCCTCCAGCTGGGCACCCTACAAGGTCCGTTTATTAGCTTGCCCCTTTCTTGAAGGGCCAGGCTGGAGACTTTGGGAGGCTTTTATGTGTGTGGGGGGGAATTATTCAAGTGGGATTCAGGAGAGGGCATTAGCCCCCAGTCCACTATCAGCTCATGTCTTTGTTCACAATAGGCTTGGTCTGTGTGCTGAGGAAAGGCAGGAATCATGCTTTGAACATCTCAACCATAAATCAAGCCCAGCTGAACTGCTGATTTGAAAATGACTCTCACGTTGCTGAGAGCAGACACCTTTAACCTGCTCTGCACAAATCATTCCTGCTTCCCACTCCACACTTTACCCCAGCATCACGGGCTGACAGGAACTGGCCCATTGTTAACAGTAAAGCAGTTTTATAGGCCACTTAGTGAACGGTGTTACCTTTGTCCTTGATCTCACCCATAACTCAGACAGCTCTCCTGGCTCTAGCTGTCTGTGTAGAGTACCTTTCCTGGATTGAAACACTGCAATATTGTTTATACAGTGAATAAGAAAGAGATTTCATTGTACAATATAAAGCCGGCTCGGATAGTTCTGATACGAGGCATCTCTCACCCGTCTGAAAAATCCCATCTGCCAGCATCCCCACTGAGTCAAATGAAGGCACTTCTGCATTGTATTTCAGAGGCCGTCTGTCAGAAACTCAGCAATTTTCTCATCACCATATACCAATACACTGCACAGAGAGGTGTTCAGTGAACTGTACATTTTCATGTTACACCCTACTCTGAAACACGCCTACCGTTAATGCGGATAAGAATGAAAAGCCTCCATTTTATTAGACCATAAAAGGACCCCTCCCTCAAAGAGAACGGAAAGCCACGCTCCATTCTTGTAAATGGGAGTGACTCCAAATTGTGCTCTTATCATGCACATCTAGAGCACCTGTCATTGATCAGCACGTACAGAAATCATTTCACCCACAACCAAACTGCATTCTCCTCTGTTTTATAGAGAACAAAACCACTGGGCAACAGTTTAGTACCTTGGCAATGAATATGTGATCGTGACATAACTACAGGACCTCAGTCTAAGCCCACTGAAGTCAAGGGGAGTCTTTCCAGTGACTTCCAAGGGCTCTGGTGTGTCAGTGTGCTCTCAGTGTGCTTCACATCTGTGTCTTGACACAGAAGTCCAGAACACACCCTTACTGAACCAGATCTTCAGCTGACTTGACTTGACAGTCAGGCGGCTCGTTTAACATTTCACATTAAACTATTTCCTATGTTTTTTAAAAAGCAAACTGAAAAACCCCCCACAAATTTTATCACACAACATCACAACATTACCTCCCACCCCTGGATCAACAGCTTCGGGCAGTAGAGTTTTAGGACCCTGAGAGGCAGGAGGGGCTGCAGCCCAAGCCAAATGCTTACACCTCAGTTACACAGCCCCTTAGCCCAAGCCCCATAATCCCAAGCCAGCTGGCACAGACCTGCTGCAGATGTCTAATTGCAGTGTAGAACTATCCTTAGAGTCTATTACTATAAAGCAGGTTTTTTAATCCTTTAATCCTTCTCCTGGCTCTTCTCTGACCCTTCTCCAATTTATCAACATCCTTCTTGAATTGGGGATATCAGAACTAGATACAGTATTCCCACAGCAGTCACCCCAGTGCAAAATACAGGGAGGGGATAACTGCTCTCCTTCTGCTCGAGTTTCCCCTGTTTATGCCTCCCAGGATCACATTAATCCTTTTGGCCACAGCATCACACTGGGAGCCCACGTTCAACTGATTATCCACCATCACCCCCAAATCTTTTTTAGAGCCCCTGCTTCCCAGGATAGAGTCCCCCATCCTGTAAATATGGCCAACATTCTTTGTTCCTAGATGCATACATTTTCATTTAGCCCTATTGAATGCATATTGTTTGCTTGTGCACCAGTTTACCAAGCAAACCAGATTGCTCTGTTTCAATGACCTGTTCTCTTCATTATTTACCATTTCATCAATTTCTGTGTCACCCACAAACTTTATTGATAATGATTTTATGCTTTTGTCCAGATCACTGATAACAATGTTAAATAGCCTAGGGCCAAGAACCAAGATCCCCGCATGACCCCTCTGAAAAGACCCAGTTAATGATAATTATCCATTTACAGTAAGAACATAAGAACAGCCATACTGGCTCAAACCAAAGGTCCACCTAGCCCAGTGTCCTGTCTTCTGACAGTGGCCAATGCCAGGTGCTCCAGAGGGAATTAACAGAACAGGGAATCATCAAGTGATTCATCCTCTGTCACCCATTCCCAGCTTCTGACAAACAGCAGCTAGGGACACCAGATGCATTTTGAGACCTATCAGTTAGCCAGTTTTTAAGCCATTTAAAATGTGTGTCATGTTAATTTTATATTGTTCTAGGTTTTTAATCAAAACGTTGTTTGGTACCAAGTCAAATGCCTTACAGAAGTCTAAGTATATTACATCAACACTATTATTTATCAAGCAAAGTTGTAATCTCATAAAAAAATCAAGTTCGTTTGACAGGATCTGTTTTCCATAAACACGTATTGCTTTTCATTAATTACATTCCCCTCCTTTAATTCTTTTTTTACCTGAGTCCTATATAAGCCACTCCATTATCTTGCCTGAGCTCAGTGTCTGGCTGATAGGTCTACAAATCTCTGGGTAATCTCAACTACCCTCATCTACTCTTTTCAAAAATTGGCACAACATTAGCTGCCTTCCAGTCTTCTAGAACTTCCCCATGCACCAAGACTTATTGAAAATCAACATTAATGGCCAGTTCCTGTGACACTCTGACAAAACTGAGACAAATCCCAGCCTACTCGCAATGCACAGCTAGACAAAGAAAGGTCAGGACACAATGGGAGACTCAGAGGTGTTGACTTAAAATGATGAGGTTTCTTCCTGGTGCTGTGTTTTACTCTGACAAAGGCCAGTGACTGTTAGCTTTGCAGAAGAGCTGAGTCTGGTGGTATTATCATTTCTGACTTTCAAATACTCACATTAAAAAAAGCAACTTAGCCCACAAAGCTTTATCTGCTACTTGATCACACAGTAAAATTTGACAAAAGGATCCTGATTGTGATACCAATATTTCTGTACTAGCGGAGCAGTGTGTCTACAGTATAGCCATGGGACATTGTGGTTGATTATACAGTATTCAGCCCCTTGGGAAATGTATGAATTTCAATCTACACTGTAATAGACTTCCCCTGTTGAGCTGCTTTTGTGGCTGTTTTGCTTTTCCCTTAGCATTGCGCTCTTGCCATGTACAGCTGAGATAAAGCTAGCTGAACTGGGCTCTTTTTGTTTTTCCAAGGAATGAAGGAACATTATTAATTCTTATCTGCTAGCATCCAGCCTCAAGAAATCTTTACTCTCTGATGCTGCTTGAAATTCCTGTCCTTAGCTCCCACAAATGAATATCTTCACTGCACTTCTGAGTAGATGAGCACAGGCAAACTCTTGTCTGGAGCTGTAACTGAAGAAAGACGTGAACAGGTTTTATTTTAATTAAAAACATCATTTCTCTCTTTGCAAACTTTGCATGCTGTCATTTCCAGTTGTAGCATCATTGTTACAAGCCAAAAGAGTGACCTAATCCTGCACAAGTGAAGTCAACTGAAGCTTGGCCATTGATTTTAATGATTGTTTGAGGGGAAGGGAAGTAAATGTTCATTTATATTTTACCACTGTTGGTTTGCAGTCCCATGTGCTACTATCACAGGGTTACCCTATTTCAGGTTCCCAGAAAGAGGACACTGCCAGAGGCAAGGGAGCTGGGTGGGGGGTGAGTACAATTGGACATACTACAGGAGATACCTGGGAAGTGCAGGAGGGGTGTGTGTGTACTGGGAGGGGTATTTGGGGGTAATTAAGGGGGTACCTGTGGGTTGGGTCCTCACTCGAGGTAGGGGCAGTGTCGCACCCTGTCATAGTGGCTGGGCGACTGGTGCACCCCAGACATCTGTCAGCACCTCTCCCCAGGACCTCCTCTAGAGAGCTGAGAGCCAGGGGTCCTGGGTGGGTGGGGTCCTGCAGCTGTGGCTGCAGGTAAATGGACCAATCAACTGCGGATTCAGGGGAGGGACCAATCAGGGCTCTTTCAGAGCTGCAACATCTGCTCTGCAAAGTCCCGGACATTCCCTGTTATTTGGGAATCCACCTGGACAGAAGGTGGACGATCAAAATAGAGGTGATGTCCATGAAAACCCAGATGCATGGAAACCTTGTGCTATCACAGTGGTTCTCAAACTTTGTTACTGGTGACCTCTTTGACATAGCAAACTCTGAGTGTGACACCCCCCCCCCTTATAAATTAAAAACACTTTAAAATATATTTAACACCATTATAAATGCTGGATGCAAAGCAGGGTTTGGAGTGGAGGCTGACAGCTCATGACTTGCCCCCATGTAGTAACCTCAGGACCCCCTGAGGGATCCCAACCTCCAGTTTGAGAACCCCCGGGCTATCAGGTTAGTGACCAAAAGAACTGGAGAACAATTGTTCTTTTCCTGTGACCGTGCAAGTCAGGTCGTCAAGGAATCTGTTTATTTTTTAGGAGTTTTGGGCCAGATCCCATACTAACCACCCCCACCCCCACCCCAACCCCCAGTGCATTGCCACTGAAATACAGAGGGATTGGATGGGATGGAACTCAGGAGGGGATTCAAGCCCTTAATCTGAGAGAGAGAGAGAGACAGAGAGACAGAGAAATCCATTTAAGGGATTTCTATTTCATATGTTATACTCATGTGAAACGCCCACTACTGTTATAATCCACACACATCTGAACAAAGTGGAAAATAATCGACTCCTACTTTAAGCATGGTCCTTACAGGGAGCCCCTGCAGAGGTAGAGAGTTAGGTGAGGTACGGAGGGGAGAATTACAACAGCCATACTCCAGAATCCAGGAAGTTGGCCAGTGAGGAAAGTGGGCACTCAGACCCCTGCTGGGTGAGAGCACACAGAGCAAATGGAGCACTTGCTCCAAGCCCAGCTGGGGAAAAGCCAGGAGCCAACGGTGGCTGAGGGCATTCAGCAGCTCCCAGAGCTGCTGAACACCTGGCAGCACCCCACGCAAAAGGGGGCCAGACCCGAAAGGAGTCTCAAAGGAGTACGTGGCTCCAGTGTCAAATGCTGCTAGAAGTGGTTAAAGCACGTTCAAGGATGAAGAAACCACATGACGTGGTACGTGGAGAATAGCACCTTTGTCTAGTGCGGAGAGGGTGTGCAGAAGACTCCCTGTGCAGGTGATATAGTTGAGGAGTTTGCATTGGAGCCAAGCACTGGGTAGCAGCTGAGCTCTGCTTCCGAGGAGCTGTGGTGTGGGGTTAGGGTTGAAATATGGGAGGTAAAGGCAGCGGCCTGTAGAAGACATGTTCTGCTGGGTAAATACCCTGACGTCTGGCTGGCTGCTCCACCACTCTGAATCCCCACAGAGCTATTCAGTCGAGTTGTCTCGGTTTGTCCCATCAGGCCCCAATCCTGCAAAGCCTGATGCAAGTGCTGAACCTTACGCATGGAGAGGCATCGCACGGAAGCCAGGGGCCGTGTTCACAATACATAAAGCGAAGCATGGATGTGTCAGCACTGCAATGAAACCCCCGTGGCAGCAAGTCTCAGAGCCCAGCTCTGCTGCCTTCGGCTGCACGGCTAACAACAGCAGTATAGACCTTTGGACTCAGGCTGGACCCCAGACTCTGAGACCCTTCCCCCTCCCTGGGTCTCAGAGCCGGGCTCCAGCCCGAATCCGAACATCTACATTGCAATTGTGTGGCCCCACAGCCTGAGCCCAGCAAGTCCAGGTCAGCTGACCCAGGTCAGCCAAGTCTTATTGCAGCGGACATACTTCTGTGTCTAATTGTGCAGGATCAGGGCCTCCAACACCATTAACTGAGAGCAGTGACCGCATATTAGTTTGTGCTCTGCCTGCCTGTGAAAAGTACGTGTATCATAAAGCAGAATGAATGAACAAATAGTAGTGACCAGTGAGTACTACTCATATCGGGGTTGTGTCACTCATCTGAAGTTATAAAAAGAAACGAGCTCACTTTGCAAATGAAGAACTCTAAAAACCGGTTTCTTGTCATAGAAATGAGAAGTTATTGCTGTTGCTACTTCCCCAGGGGTTGTCAGCCTACAAAACAATGAGCCCAGAAGGGACACCGCACACGCCCAAATGAAAGCAGTGCCTTTTTCCAGTTGCAAAGGCTAGCTAGTGTAACTCCCCTTCCTCATTCCCAGGCAGTGATGATGTTTCAGAATAAGGAAGGCAATAATGTTGATTTTCAATAAGCCTTCAAGGGCTGGGAAAGTTCCAGAAGACCAGAACAAAGTAAATGTTGTACCAATATTTAGAAAGGGTAGATGGGATGGTCCAGTTAATTATAGATCTGAAGTCTGACATTGATGACAGGCAAGATAAAGGACGAACTTATATGGGACACAATTAATAAAATATTAAAGGAAGGTAATATAATTAATGCAAATCAACATGTGTTCATGGACAATAGGTCCTGTCAAATTAACTTGATTTTTTTATGAGATTACAACTTTGGTTAATAAAGATATTGGTGTTGATGTAATATACTTAGATTTCTGCAAGGGGTTTGACTTGGTGTCACACAACATTTTGATTAAAAAACTAGAGCAATATAAACTATCCTGGCACACACTAAATGGACTAAACACTAGCTAACGAGTGGGTCTCTGTACCAGTAGGTCCATCGAGCTGCTGGGAGCGGAGGGGAGCTACTGCCTCTCTGAACAGCCTTGGTCACACTTCCTATCATGGGGGAATTAGGGTTGGGAGGTGCGCCATCAAGAGTCTGTGTCGCGCCCCTCAGGCAGGGGAGCACCGAAAGGAGTCTGTGGCGCACCCCTCAGGCAGGGGAGCACCGGCAAGAGTCTGTGTCGCGCCCCTCAGGCAGGAGAGCGCCGGAAGGAGTCTGTGGCGCACCCCTCAGGCAGGGGAGCGCCGGAAGGAGTCTGTGTCGCACCCCTCAGGCAGAGGAGCGCCGGAAGGAGTCTGTGGCGCGCCCCTCAGGCCGGGGAGCACCAGCAGGAGTCTGTGGTGCACCTCACAAGCAGGGGGGCACCAGCAGGAGTCAGGGGAGTCTGCCACTGGCAGCTCCGGTTCCCCCTCAGCATCCACCTCCATCAGGTACAGGACACTGCTGGGCTCCAGCAGTCTCTTGGGGTACTCCACCACTGGCAGCTCGGGTTCCTCCTCAGTGTCCGCCTCTGTCGGGCACGGGTCACTGCTGGGTTCCAGCAGTCCCTTGGGGTACTCTGCAGCAGGCAGGTCTGGAATCCCCAGTCCTTCCTCTAGACTAGGATTCCATGGGTCCAGGGCCTCCCTGGGCTCGGCAGCAGGGTGTAGAGGGAGCAGCCAGCAGCCTGCATCTGTCTCCCTCCCTGGTGCTGCCCTGACTGAGCGAAGGGCCCCGCATTTTGTACTTCCTGTTTTGCCCCTCCCCTTCCTGGGGGTGGAGCCATCTTGGTCTGGCCCCGCCCACTCAGGCTGAAAGAGTGGTTCTTTCCCCTCTGGCTCGGAGTGAGGCCACCCAGGCTCCCTACGGTCTCAAAAGGAAACAGGAACTCATCAATGAACTGGCTTGTTTCCAGAAGAGGCCCTCAAGGGTCGGTTCTTGGCCCTCAGCTATTGAACATTTTTATCAGTGACCTGGAAGAAAATATAAAATCATCACCAATAAAGTTTGTAGATGACAAAAAATTGGGAAGTGGTAAACAAAGAAGAGGACAAATCACTGATACAGAGCGATCTGGATTGCCTGGGAAATGGCACAAGCCAACAATATGCTTTTTAATACAGCTAAATCTATGCATCTAGGAACACAGAATGTAACCCCATATTTACAGGGATGCGGTCTCTATCCTGGGAAGCTGTGACTTTGATAAAGATTTGGGGAGGGGGGTGGATAATCAGCTGAATGTGAGCTCCCAGTGTGATGGAGTGACCAAGAGGACATAAACAGGGAAATCTGGAGTAGGGACAGAGAGCTGATTTTACCTCTATGTTTAGTACTGCTGGTGGAATCCTGTGTCCAGTTCTGGTGCCCACAATCCAAGAAGGATGTTGATAAATTGGAGATGGTTCAGAGAAGAGCCACAAGAATGATTAAAGGATTGGAAAACCTGCCGTATAGAGATAGACTCAAAGAGCTCAATCTATTTAGCTTAACAAAGAGAAATTTAAGGGATGATTTGATGACAGTCTATCAGCATCTATATGGGGAACAAATATTTAATAATGGGCCCTCCAATTTAGTAGAGAAAGGTCTGACACCGTCTGATGGCTGGAAGTTAAAGCTAGACAAATTCAGATGGAAAGGAAGGCATACATTTTTAGCTGTCAGAGTAACTAACCACTGGAACAATTTGTCAAGGATCGCGGCGGATTCTCCATCACTGACAATTTTTAAATCAAGACTGGATGTTTTTCTAAAAGCTCTGCTGTGGGAATTATTCTGGGGGAGTTCTTGGACTTGTGCGATACAGCAGGTCGGACTAGATGATCACAACGGTCCCTCCTGATGTTGGAATCTGCAACTCTGACCTTGATTTCAAGTGGAGCTGCTGGATCCTCAGAACATTTGACAACCAGGCCCTTTATCTAGGGGCTCAATTAACCCAGCCTAGCAGGAAACTCTCCCACCAGAAGGAGCGAAGATGGTGTGACTCGCACACGTGTTAACAAACCGGACGAGTAGCCATTCACTACTCAAATATTCCAGGACACAAATGTCTGCTGCTAATTACATTTAACTCTTAAACTGCTTTTGCACCCTGTTGAATCTAACACTAGAATTCACCATCATGTTACTTGACGTGTTTATTAACCCATGTGAAAACATAACTAGAAATCCAAGTGTCGACACATTCAAAGAGATTGGAACTTCAAAGCTTAACTGGGCCATTTAAATATTATTGCAAATAAGTACAGACACATTTTTTCTCTTTTATTTACACAAAGCAAGAAAATTAAATACCGAAGCTATGCTAACACACTGAGATCTGTGCAGTAAGTGCACAAGTTAAAGAGTCAGATTCACAAAAGGGACCTAGACAGCAATGCAACAACTAACACTGAAGTGCCCTGCTGCCCACTGAAAGCCAGCTGGGTGCCCAAGCTCCCTCCACAATGCATGGGAGAGAGAGGTCCCCAAGACTGGGATTCACAAAAGCCAGCCAGCCAGCAGGGAGTCACCCACACTTGCCAATAGGAGATGTCAAGGAGGGGAGTGTGGCCTAAGCCCCGCCCCTTAAAGGGAGTTTGATGCCTAAATCCAGGTCAGAGGGAGGGGCCTATCTCTGCTCAGGGTTCACAACCTGAACCGTGTCCTGGAGCAAGGTGCCTAAACCAGATCAGGCCTTTCCTGCAAAAAAATAAACAAGGCCAGGGCAGGGCCTTCCTTATACCCAATAGCCCAGGTGTGAGAGCACCCATCTGGGAAATGGGAAACCAGGGCTCTGATTCCCAGTCAGCCCGAATCAGAGCCGGGGCTCCAGCTCGGGTTTCCCACCTCCCAGAGAGTGCCCTAAAGACTGGGCTAGTGGGTGTTCTGGGATGGTTCACTCTCTCTCTCTCTCTTTCCCTCTCTCTCTCTCTCTCTTTCCCTCTCTCTCTCTGCCCTAATGCCTGGACTAGTGGGTGTTCTGGGATGGCTCACTTTCTCTCTCTCTCTTTCCCTCTCTCTCTCTGCCCTAACGCCTGGGCTAGTGGGTGTTCTGGGATGGTTCATACTCTCTCTCTTTCTCATTCTCTCTCTCTCTGCCCTAATGCCTGGGCTACTGGGTGTTCTGGGATGGCTCACTCGCTCCTATTAAAGTTGCTTCACTTTTTAATAAAATCCTTAAGCACTCCGTGGACCAGAGAGAGCATGAGTTTGACTTGATAGCCTAGTGAGCAGAGCACTCACCAGGGAGACCCGGGTTTGAGTCCCTATCTGCTGGCTGTCTCCTCTGCTTTCTTCTGGCACTGTGCCTCTCTCGCACACACACAGCTGACAAACAATTCCCTCGTGCCCATGATTGCAACCAGGGAATGCCTCAGACCGGACAGTTTATCTCTGATCAGGCTTTGCCACCCAGCCCCGTGCCTTGGGCAGTAGCCTCCTAAAGTTCCCAGCAATCACTACATAAAGGGGCATTTAATTGCCTGGTTTCACCCACCTAGCTGTTATTGGTGCATTAAGTGCACCGGATGAGGTACACCACATGTTGTGATAGGCATGGGTAGGACCCACGGGTGAAACCAGACGATCACTACGTTCTCGAATGAACTCACGCAAAAAAATGATAAAAGACATAAACATCACATCATCCGTGGGCGAACAACCTTTCACAAAACCATCACTCTTGTCAGTCCTTATTGTTAAAGGAAACCTGCCCAACCCCTTCACAAGACGCATAGCTTTGCTAGACATTAGAAATCATGGTCTTAGTACAGACATTGGATTTATGGCTTATTACAACAATCTGTAACCAACTAACCCCCTGCCACCCCAAACACACACACACACACACACACACTTTTTTGTTCTATGACTGCAGAGGTGTTAATTTTCCACTTCACCTTGAATGGTCTTTCAAAATATGTGTTAATTACTTATATATTAAACAATCTGTTCCATCCTGTAATTTACTGTGTCACTCTGAGAACCTTTTCCAGACCCAAATAAGGGCTCTGTGTAGCTCAAAAGCTTCTCTCTCTCACCAACAAAAGCAGGTCCAATAAAAGATACTCCCTCACCTATCTTGCGTCTCTAATATCCTGGGAGAAATATGACTCCAACCACACTACAAACAGCAGTAGAATTATCAGACACGTGTGAACATGATTTGCTGGGGAAGAGTCAACATGGCTTTTGAAAGGGAAATCATGCCTCACCAATCTACTAGAATTTTTTGAGGGTGTCAACAAGTAGGTAGGCAAGGGTGATCCAGTGGATATAGTGTACTTGGACTTTCAGAAGGCCTTTGACAAGGTCCCTAACCAAAGGCTCTTAAGCAAAGTAAGGATTCATGGGATAAGAGGAAAGGTCCGCTCTTCTGGATCAGTAACTGGTTAAAAGTAAGAAACAAAGGGTAGGAATAAATGGTCAGTTTTCAGAATGGAGCGAGGTAAATAGTGGTGTCGAGCAGGGATCTGTACTGGCCCAGTTCTATTCAACATATTCATAAATGATGTGGAAAAGGGGATAAACAGTGAGGTAGAAAAGTTTGCTTTCTAAATTATTCACAATAGTTAAGTCCAAAGCTGACTGTGAAGAGTTAGAGACTGTAGAACTGGAAAGACACTGTGAAATCCACAAAACTGGGTGACAAAAGAGCAGTTGAAATTTAATGTTGATAAATGCAAACTGCAGTTTTCCTTGCACATTGGAAAAAAAATCCTAAATATAAACTAAATATTACAAAATGATGGTGTCTAAATTAGCTGTTACCACTCAGGAAAGAGATCTTGGAGTCATTGTGGATAGTTCTCTGAAAACAGCCACTCAGTGTGCCGTGGCTGTCAAAAAACTACTGGGAAAGGGATAGAAAAACAGAAAACACCATATTGCTACTATGCAAATCTACAGTGTGCCCGCACCTTACATATATATATATTAGAACCAGAAAAGGTTCAGAGCAGGGCCGGCTCTACTTTCAGTGCCGCCCCAAGCAGCTCAAGTGTGCTGTCAGGGCAGCACACTCAGGCAGCTTTTGGCAGCATGTCTGCAGCAGCTCTGAAGAGGAGAAACAGAGCCCAGAAGGAATCTGAACGTTAACAGAAAGCGCCTCACCTTGCAGGTACACTGGAGAAACACCCACAAGATCTGTGTTCAGGGTTGACAAAAGTAAGAGAATCATTACTGATGATATCCAAGTGTCTCCTTGTGTCCCTCAGTCAGAGATAACCTAGAGACCTAGAATGGGAACAGAAAAATACTTGTTGGACACAGGATTCCAAAGCCCCTTGCAAACACACGCATATAGTATTCATGGGAAAGTCTAGCAAGCAGCAATGCATATAGCTCTTGCGTAACCACAACTGGGCACAATTTTTGGATCACAACCTTTTCTTCAGTCAAAAATATCGATTTGAATTGACCAAAATATTTCACACATTGGTGTTGATTTTGCCAAATTGTTTCAGTCAGAAAAAAACTAAAAAGAAAAATGCCAAACCCCTAAAGCATTATGTTTTGACATTTTCAAAATGAAACATTTTAGTTTTTCAATTCAAAACTACTTTGTCTTGAAATTTCCTTTAATTTTTTTTAATTATTTCAATTGAAATGCTCAAAATAGAAAAGAAATGCTTCATTTAACCTGAAACAATTTTTTCAGGTTTTTACTGGGAGCGGTTTTTTACCTTTTCAATTAGCTGAAAATTAAAAATAAAAATAAAAAATTAAGTTTCCGTTCAACTTGAACAATGTTTCCCTGCAGTGAACCAGAAGTCTGGTTTTTACTTTGCTCTGTTTGTTACCCTCTGCCAGGCAAGAATGGTAATGAAAGAAGCCCTGAGCATATCACAAAACTACACAAGGAAACAGAGTTCCCTCATTCACGATAGTCCAATCTTGCTCCTGATAAAGTGAATGGCAAAACTCCCATTAACTTCAGTGGTGAATTAATCTCACCAATATAAAGGTTCATATTTAATACCAAAATGGTGACATTTAGAAACAGATATAATTCCATCCAACTCGTCATAAGCAGAGCTATTAAAAAATAGCTTCCTCTTCACCCCATGGAAAATTTTAACAAATAGGAAAAAATCTTTTTAGTCAACATTTTGGGAGGTGGGGGAGGAGAAATACTCAAAACCAAAAAGTTTCAGCCAAAAACCAAGAACGTTTCCATTTTCACGTGTTCTGTTTTTCAATGAAAACTCAAAAATTTCCGTGAAAAAAAGTATTTTTGCCCCAAAAATTCAATTTGTCAAAAACCCAATTTTCCTTTGAAAAACTGATTTTGCCAGTAACTTTTCAACCTGTCTTAATCATAAACATCAGGCAGTGAGTTGAGCCTTTGCCTAAGTCCAGAGACTATTCATAATGTAAGATGAGGACAGCCGTTCAAAGAAACAACTGACCCTGGCAAAGTTTAGACACACTGTATTATTATTTGGTTTGAACTAAATTATACTCAAAAAGCATAAGGCAAAAATAAAGAACATATCTTCAGTTATGAAGTGTTTTTCACCATAATTTTCTGTCTAGTTTCATATTAAGATCAAAAGACCAGTTAAATGAGTCAAAAAGAAAAACACAGAAGACAGTAAACATCTCATAAATTTTAAAAAAATGACAAACTGCCAGAGAGTAATTTAGATCCTTTCTGAGCGTCACAAAATTGTATAATACTCATGTAACACATTGGATGCTGGTAGGTTTTTTGCATACTGTTAAGTTGTCAAAGCTATCGTGATGCAAGCCTGCTCACTGTGCAAGAACCCCATGCAAATTTAGAGTAACCCCTTGCCTTCTCTTGCCTTGCCAAAACAGGCCCTCTTATCAGTAGACTATTGCAACAATCTTCTACACATCTTGTAACATGTTCCTGAGCACACTCGCACTGCAAGCCTTTGCAAGAGACAGAAATGTACTGTAAATGGGCTGTGTGAAACACAACCATCGCAATGCCCATGTTAAATTTTGAAAACCATTGCCTTGTGTTATTCATGTTTTGGTGTTCTTATAGTTGGAGGCTTTGTAATTGGAATGATATACAGTATGCTGACACACTGATTTCTGGGCATAAAACAGATTTAAAATACTAGTCTCAGTGATACATTCATGTGGGATGAACAAATAGATTGTGAAGGCAGAAGCTCTTATTTAAACACAAAGCCAGTAGCAGCATGGAGCTGTGCTCAAACAAGTGCTTTCACGGTTGTGGTGAGATTACACTGTTCAACTGTTGGCTCAAACTCTTAAGATAAAAGGGAGTGTCTTTATGGGAGCACCGGGATCAGGTCTGGATTCCACAGTTTTGATAGGACAAGGCTGCCACACCCTTTGATATGGGATGCACAGGGGCTACTGACACATCTGCCATGGGACACCGCTGGCATCATCACATCCACCGACCAACAGACCCTGAGATCTCCTACCTAACGTTTCCCCCCAACCAAGACGTTTGGTCTAGAGCTGGGCAAAAAATTTCAACCAAAAATGGTTTTTTTTGGGGGGGTGAAAAATGCAGATTTGGCAACTACAAAACATTTAATAAATTCATGTTGATTTCACAAATTACTTCAGCTGAACAATACCCCAAGCCCCACAAAATGTTTCATTTCTACATTTCTGAAGCAAGGCTTTTCATTTGAAGTGACTTTTCATTTGGAAATTTCCTTTAATTTTTGTTTATAAATATTTTGAAACTGTTAAAAGAAATGCTCAAAATAAAAAAAAAATGCATTTTTTTGGAATTGGCAACAAACCAAATAATGCGTTTGTCACCCAACTCTAATTTGGCTCCATCACAGAAAGCGACAAACTAAGTGGATTGCCCTGGAAGCACTCTCTACAAAGAGAGGGAATGCGAGAAATCGTTAACGTTGAGAATTGCCTGACTTTTGGATGACAAAATTTGCTGCGCTCTGGGTCTAATTCTGCAATTTTCAAGCAAAATTCTCAGTGATTTCAGAATCGGCCCTTAATTTTCTTTCCCCTCCCCAAAACTCTCCCTGCACTCAGCAAAAATATCTTTTTTTAAAAAATCCCACTTTCTGTAGAAGGAACCCTGCAATGTGGGGCAACATTGCATGGAACACTGTTCTTTTATGCTGGCCGTCATAGTAAAGGGGAGGAGAAGACCATGGCTACAGGATCCATGCCGCCAACAAATACTTCTTTCCAGGGAGGAACTTGCTGGGAATTTAAACTCAAAGTCCCACATCCTTCCTCCCACATCACCCCAGCCTCCAGCTGGAATCAAAGGAAGAATCTGCGCCCTACCACTCCCAGATGGCAGCAAATGGATTCAAGCAGTCCATCCTCCATGGCATTAACATGCCCACTGCATGGGAGGCAGTGGCCAATTGCTCTGCACAGTTAGTAGATTCACCTGCCCCTCTACACACATTGGAGAAGAAGGCCTCACGCTTTATCATGAGATCCATTAATTGACTGTAGTTTTCCTCTAAAAGTTCCAGGCTCTGATTCTCCATTGCCCTGCAGTGTGCCATCAGTCACACCAGTGCACAATGGGTGTCTCAGATCACAACCAGTGTAAAAGGCTACACAACTCATAAGGCTATGGAGAATTGGGCGCTCAGGCTCTGATGTGGACATCACAGGGACCTTGCACTTGCTATAGCAGAAAAAAACAGTTCTTAACCCTGGGGTCTGCTCACAAATCTGGCAGGCTCTCAAAGTACTGTAGGTTCTCTGCTAGATTCATCCCTGTGCACTGTGCAGCAACAGCAATGAATGGTTAGCAAAGGAAAGACTGGTTTTTCTTTGCATTCTTCAAAACAAAATGAAGGGCTCCATGCACCCTCACTCCCGAAGGGCCCGATTCAAGAACCAGCGAAGTAAGCAGGAATCTTACCATTGCTTTCAGTGGGAACCATCTCAAGGCCCCTGTCAGAGCCACCGTCTTATATCCACCAGTCACCACTCAAAAGCCCTGTTCACACCTGGATACATGGTTTACTTTTAGAACATGTGAGCTGACACGTTTTAGCCTTGTGTAAACAGGACAAGTCGTGTTGCGGCATGTAGTAGCTGGCTGGGCTGCAGCCTAAGTCCCTTGCTAGCATCCCCGGTCCTGTCTACTGGCACATCTTAAAACATCTTAGTTAAAATGTATTCACAAACAAGGTTGGAAAATACATCTTTTATTCTGGCTTGAATAGGCTCCACGGCACACATCGGCCCCGATTCTGCAAACCCTTGTGCATGTGCTTAACTTCAAGCACGTGAGGAGAACCATTGGCCCTCGATCCAGGCTAGTGTCAGCACTGACAGCAAAATTGCAAATCTGAATGACCAACAACTAACGTTACACTGAGACAGAGTGTGCAAGCAAACAAAGCACTGGTGACCTCAGTAAAGGAGGGAAGAATGAAGCAAAACAATCTTATTGGCCTCAAGCTGTGACTGCTCCCAAGCAATTGTTCTGCAGGGAGAGCTGCAAAACAGGAGAGCTGTATTTGCAATACCAGCCCTAACAATAGGCTCTGGTGAGGGGCACTCCTGTAGTAAAGTCATTGTATTCATTAAGTTTTATTATTGTTATTTATTTCACTGTATCTAGGGCACACAGCAGAGTTTGAGGATCTGCCCACGCTGACATCCCTCCATTTAACCATTAGGAGAAGAAGACCTCGTGCTTTGGCACCTAGGAGCCTAAGCCATTGACTACAACCCCACTGAGCCATAGATTATAAAACCAGAAAGGACCATTGTGATCCTCTAGCCCAGGGGTGGGCAAACTATGGCCTGGGGGTTGCATCTGGCCCTTCAGATGTTTTAATCTGGCCCTCAAGCTCTTGTTGGGGAGCGCTGGAGGGCTTCCAGAATGTCTCCCCTCCAGCTCCTACACACAGGAGCAGTCAGGGGGCTCAGCACACTGCCCCTGCCCCAAGTACCACCCCCGTAGCTTCCACTGGCCAGCAAACAGAGCCAATGGGAGCTGCCTGGTGGTGCCTGCAATCAGGGCAGTGTGCAGAGCCGCCTGGCTGCGCCTCCACGTGGGAGCCGGTGGTGGGGGGACATTCTGGGAGCTTCTTGAGGTAAGCAATGGCTGGAGCCTTCACCGCTCACCCCCTCCCATGCCCCAACCCCCTTCCCCAGCCCTGACCCCCCTCCTGCCCTCCGAACCCTTCCATCCCACCCTCTTGCAGCCCAGAGCCTGCTCCCCCAGCCAGAGCCTTCACCCCCCGACCCACACCCCTTCCCCAGCCTGGAACCCCGTCCCACACCTTGAACTCCTCATTTCTGGCCCCACCCCAGAGCCCTCACCCACACCCACACCCCAACCCCCAATTTCATGAACATTCATGGCCCACCCTTCCATTTCCATACCCAGATGTGGCCCTCGGGCCAAAAAGTTTGCCCACCCCTGATCTAGTCTGACCTCTTGCACAACACAGGCCATAGAACTTCCTGGAATAATTCCTGTTTGAACTAGGCTATGCTAGGCACTGTACAAACTTAGAACAAAAATCATTCCCACACCAAAGAGCTTACAATGTAAGCCTGAGACAACAGGTGGGTCTAACAAGAAGGGGGAGAACAAGGAAACAATGAGACAATAGTGGTAAACACGAACAGCAGTGGCATTAGCACACCAGTAGCCCACCCACTGTCAAGTTTTTCTAAGCATCAATCATTAATAATGTATTAATTGTTACATCTCCATAAAGTAAAACAACAGAGAAGGTGGCAAGTCACTGTCTTCCCCGGCTAAGCTACTTTGACACTGAAAAAGGTAAGTAAAAAGGCAGGTTTCCCAACGCTGGGGGGTTGTGAAAATGTCAAGTCCAGTCAGTTCGAAAGAACATCTGGAAAACACATTTGTATTGCTAATAAAAAGAAAGTGTTTCAGAATTGATGCCAATATACTTTGTTACTTTGGAGGGTTTTTTGTCTTTTCAGTTCCTGTTAAATGTGGGATCCCAGAGAGATGCATTTTCTCACTATTAGCAATCTCCGAAGGGACCCTGCCTGCCTTTTAAAGAGGCCACTGTCTGACAAGTACAGGAGACTGAAATGCAAAAATCAGTACAAATATAAACTAACTATGCCCCTGAGCATTGTGACCCAAAGACTTTGACTAGCCATGCAGTATTGCCTTTCTTAGCAGCATGGTGCACTATTATACACATACCAGAAACTCTGCCACATAATGAAGATTAAAACTGTACTTGGTTCTTTTCAACTTAAATGAGAAATCCTTTTAAAAGGATTCTCTGATTGCTTCATTGCTCTGAACAAATATTATTTAAAAATTAACGCAGTCTCTGCCACATTCTTTGCAGCAGGAATCCTGACAACTCTTTCAATGTCCCACCTTAATTTATCTCGGCTAGACAAAAGCAGTAAGGGATGTGCGCTGCTCAGTTTACCCTTCCTGTCACTTGAGTTACTTACTACTATAGCTCTCGGGGCAGGGAGAGAGACTGACTCAGGCCACTCTTGAAAGAGATGTTAAATACCCCTCATAAGAATATAAGAATGGCCACACTAGGTCAGACAAATGATCCCCCAGCCCAGTATCCTGTCTTCCAACAGTGGCCAATGCCAGGTGCTTCAGAGGGAATGAACACAATGAATCCTCAAGTAATCATCAAGTGATCTACCTCCTGACGCCCATTCCCAGGTTCTGGCAAACAGAGGCTAGGGACACCATCCCTGCCCATCCTGGCTAATAGCCACTGATGGACTTATCCTCCATGAATTTATCTAGTTCTTTTTTAAACCCTGTTATAGTCTTAGCCTTCACAACAACCTCTGGCAAGGAGTTTCACAGGTTGACTGTGCGTAGTGTGGAAAAATACTTCCTTTTGTTTGTTTTAAACCTGCTGCCTATTAATTTAATTTGGTGGCCCCTAGTTCCTGTGTTATGAAAAGGAGTAAATAACACTTCCTTATTTACTTTCTCCATACCAGTCATGATTATAGACCTCTATCATATCCCCCCTTAGTCATCTCTTTTCCAAGCTGAAAAGTTCCAGCCTTATTAATCTCTCTTCATACAGCAGCTGTTCCATATCCATAATTTTGTTGCCCTTTTCTGAACCTTTTACAAGTCCAATATATGTTTTTTGAGATGGGGCGACCACATCTGCACGCAGTATTCAAGATGTGGGTGCACCATGGATTTATATAGAGGCAACAGGATATTTCCTGTCTTATTATTTATTCCTTTCGTCATGGTGACCAACATTCTGTTCACTTTTTTGACTCTGCTACACATTGAGTGGATGTTTTCAGAGAACTACCCACAATGACTCCACGATCTCTTTCCTGAGTGGTAACAGCTAATTTAGGCTCATCATTTTACATGTATAGTTGGGATTATTTTTTCCACTGTGCACTACTTTGCATTTATCAACACTGAATTTCATCTGACATTTTGTTGCCCAGTCACCTGGTTTTAAGAAATCCTTTTGTAGCCCTTCACAGTCTGCCTGGGACTTAACTATCTTGAGTAGTTTTGTGTCATCTTCAAATTTTGCCACTTCACTGTTTACCCATTTTCCCAGATCATTTATGACTATGTTGAAGAGGACTGGGCCCAGTACAGGCCCCTCGGGCTGTACACCCTGTATTGAACCCCCCATTATATGCCATGCCCTCTCCATAATAATAATAATCATGTCTAGCACCAACATAGGCTCCAGTCCAGCAAAGCCCAAAGCCCATGCTTGAGCAGGCCCATTGAAGTCAGATCTACAGAAGAGCTCTGAGTAGCTAGAAAGCTTGAATTCTCTCACCTCCAGAAGTAGGTCCAGTAAAAGATATGACCTCACCCACTGGGTCTCTCTAATATCCTGGGACCGGCACAGCTACAACTACCCCGCGTACAAACGGCAAGAGAGACACATTATCACTCCTGGACTTGTTCCAAAACAACGGGCTTTGGAGACAGCTCTACAGTATTCCAGGAGTGCTGCTGGGTAAACAAGCCCTCTGCTTTCTTGGAGTGGACATTGAATGCCGCACTACAAAAAACAACCAAAGTAAACAGAACACTTGTTTTCTTGGGGAAAGATCCTTTTTGGATCAGTGTCAATTTGCTAGTTCCAGCAGAACAGCTTCTGGAGCCAAAACTCCCACTGACTCCCATGGGAGTCTTTCCATTGGACTTCATGAGAATCAGATCAGGCCCCATCTGAAGTTTAAGGAGGATGAAATTTACAACAGAACTGGACCACAGCAAAATGAATAAACAGTCATAATAATCAGGTGAAACTTTGGGGACAGGACAGATTTATTTGGGGGTGTCTTTGTGCTTGAGGGAAGTGAAGTTACATGTGCTAATCAACAAAATAGCCATCACTGTAAGGTTGGTTTAAGTGTGAATTGATAGTTAAGGTCAGTGATGATCTGTAACAGCAGGAGATAATCTCATTAATGTCTCATTAATCTAGTTGTCTCATTAATCTGGGGAGAGACAACAAAGGTATGACAATTCAATGAGATGCTGGATATCACCTAAACACACCAGGCCCTGAGCTAAGCCTGCAATATTCAATTAATGATCAGTCTGGCATAAAAACTGCATAGAAAGCAGCATGCTCAGAAGTTAGCATTCAACAGTTCTACACTCTAGAATCATGGGCCATGCAAATTAACCTAACAGACAGAAGGTGAAGTGGTGATGATCACCGTCTATAGGTATCCACATGGAGAACAAATATTTAATAATGGGGTCTCCAGTCGTAGCAGAGAAAGCTGTAGCATGATTCAATGGCTGGAAGCTGAAACTAGACAAATTCAGGCTGGAAATAAGGCGCCCATTTTTAACAGTGAAGGTAATTAACCATTGGAACAATGGACCAACCGCTGTGGTGGATTCTCCATCACTGACAATTTTTCAATCAAGACTGGAAGTTTTTCTGAAAGCTCTGCTCCAGGAATTACTTGGGGGCAGTTCTCTGGCCACTGTGACACAGGAGGTCTGACTAGGGGATCACAGTGATTTCTTTTGGCCTTGGAATCCATGAATCTAGGAAAATGTAACAGCTATCAATGGTTCCAGGCTGCAGCACGTCCTCCTGCAGGCTGGGAGGAGAGGGGAAGTGAAAGGGATGAGGTGGCATGGGAGGGTTAAGAGAGGACAGCATAGAAGTGGTTGCTGTAGCGGTGAGAGCGGAGGAGATGGCTCAGAGAGAGCATGCAGGGGGAACACAGGAGAGGCACAAGGAGAGAGCCCTGCAGAGCCCCAGCTGAGCAGGTAGAGCCCCCAAAGGGAGCAGTGCCAGAGGTCAGTGCTATAAGATGAAAGGGATTGGTTGGCGAGTGCTCTGAAGGAACACGTCCTCTCAGATGAGGACGGATGAGGCCCTCGACCTATAGGATGTGTCACCGTCCCATAGGTCGAGGGAAGCAACGCAGGCGGTGCAGAACAGAGCTGGTACATTCTGCCACTTCTGCAGAGGGCTTCCCTGACAGATGGCCGGAGCCCCAGGAAAGGAGCTGTCCTACTGCCCATGGAAGAAGCGTTCTCTCTGCTGACTCCAGTCCCCCCCCCCGCACCCACTAGACAAAGCCATGGAGGGTGCCGCCCCTGGCTCTGGAGGCCACTTGCGCTGCTGCCGACAGCGGTGGTGCTGACACGTGCCCACACAGTCCCTGACGCGGACAAATCCCAGCAGTAGCAGACAGGCTCCAGGGAGTGGATCCGGCCAGCTGCTGAGCCGGTTGCTGTGGAAGGAGCAGCGATGAGAGTGATCAGAGCACCGCAGAGGCTCCGTGAGAGCTGTTACTGACCAGGGTCCCAGTCACAGGTTGTTGGAGCCCATGGGCCACCTGGCAAAGCGAGCGAACTCCCCTTTCCCAGCAGCCCATTGATACTCAGAGCCCAGATGCCACCAGGGCTTTGCAATTCCAAATATAAAGAAGAAAGCTCTGGAAGTCTTCTAGAGCCTTTCCTCAAAGAGACCCTCGGTCTTCATTTATCTCCTTGAAATGGAGTTAGAGCCCCATCTGATTTGGCTGCTGCAGAGAGTCAGGAAAACAGCGCAGCACCGTGATCCAGAGTCCAAACTCTGAGCCCTGGGCAGGGGGAGTCTGAGCTCTGTTTGGGAGGTTACTGAATAGAATACACATAGGGCTGACTTACAAGTTTCCCCTCTGGGTTGGAAAGCTGCATCTCTGGTTTTTCTGTTGAGATCGAAGCAGTGCCACACCCAGTAAGCAGAGCAGATGTGACCTCCCCATCAAAGTTCAGAGTAACTGCACCCATATTCCCTCTGTGGTCCCCTGAGGGCACCCACTCTAGGTTCTCAGCAATCAGCCATCAAGTCTCTTGGGCAAAGACCCATGTCTCTCTCCCTCCTGACCTGGGGGTTTCCAGGCTGCACAGTTCCTTGCCTACACTATGACACCATCAGCCAGCAAGACTACCTAAAAGGCCAGCGTCTGCACTTTGTTTTTTCTCCACAGGGTAAGAACAACTTAATGGCCACCAGTTGTAAGTTACCCTCAGCTCTTTCTAAACAAGCACATTTATTTTTAAGGTAAAAGCACTACAGAGAAAACATATTAAAATCAATAAAAACACAAAAGTGCAGGGTAAAAAATCTCCCCAGAGATCACCCCAACTCCAACCTCAGGCTCTGGTAGGCATCAGTCCTTCAAAACCCACAGCTGGGTTTTTCTCGTGGTTGCCTCTGTCTCAGATTCAGAACCAGAGACACCGTGAATATTTCAGTCCTTCTTTTGTACATTTAGGGCCTCTGACCTCAGCCTCATGTAACAGGTGATCAATATACAATGGTTCCATTCCTCAGGGTGTAGTTTCAAAAGGCTGGGTTTTTGCATAACGAGAGGTGGGGAATTTGCATTCACTTAACCCTTTTTGTTCCAAAAGTCCATTCTTGGCTGGCACATTGTTCAATATAGTCCTGTGACCGCCCACATCTGTCACAGCTTCCCCCTCCAGAGGTGACATACAATCCCAGCCCACAACAAACCATTCATTTAACACAACAGACCCCAAAGATACTTCTACTTGATTCCATAAGGTCTCCTGAGGACCTGGCAGGAAATCGCCATACACGTCACACCAACCGCCATCACTGTTATTCTCTTAGCAGGTTCTCTCCCCTGCTTGTCAGGTCGGACTGATGGCTGGTTTAGAACTGTCGCTCATATTTAACATATCGTCCAGCATTTTTTCAGCCTTCCGCTTGTCTTGTGTGATACACCCTGTACTGAGCCACCTGGGTCCTGGTCGTAACACAGTTTCACAGGTAACAGCACAATGAAAACAAAGGGAAGGCAATAGAAACACTAACACCCACAAATGGGTCTGTCCCAGGGCAACTGCTCTTTGTGGGGAGCTAGGGCCCAGCCTGCCTGGGACTGCCTTAGGAAGGAGATAACTGGCTGCCCCAGGAAGCTGATTAGGAAAACAAGCATCTGGGCCTAACAGAGACTGTCCAAGCTCAGTAAGAGAATCTCCAAAGGGAGACCGGAGGCTCCAGAGTTCTCAAGAGAAGCCTGAGCCAGAGGACTGGAGAGGGAGCCATGACATGGTCTCTCTGGGGAACCTGCCAGCCTGGGTTGTCTGTAAGAAGGCAGCCTTCTAGACAGAGGACTTTACCACTCATCCCTCAGACACTGGCCCGAAGCCCAGCCTGGCAAGGATCACCCACTGCCCCAGGAGAAGAGTTGCAGTGGACAGGCCTCCCCGGACCCAAGACTGCAGTGAAGTATGTTTCTCCGGTAGGGGCATGAGGCCTTGCCCCGGGGATAGAGACTGGAACCAAGAGAACCCTGGAGGAAGAGTCTGGGTCGAGGTGAACACAGGAAGGGGACGCGGATTAAGAATGAGCGAGTGGTCCCCCTGGGATGTTGGGGTGAAAGATTTGCTTAGGTTCTGGGTTGGCTTTGCAGTTCATCAACGGAAGGTGCTCGTTAGCACTTAATGGGCTATTTGGACTTGTTGATACTTGATTTTCCCCTCGGTCAGGGTAAGGGCTTGTCTGCAACACAACACCCACCTGCCAGGGGCCGTGCTAGGTCAGACTGGAATGGTGATAGGATCTCAGGACCTGCTCCAAGGTGGACACTGAGCATTCAGGTGGTGAATAAAATTAAGAGGGAGGGAGACCCAAAAAGAGACCCTGAACCAGCAATGGCTGCTCTGAAACCCAGTAAGCACCATCCTTGGGGTTGCCAATAATACTGAAGAGAATGAGTGTGGTTCAAATTCAGATGAAATCCAGGATTCAACTGCATTGGTAAAAAAAGAGTAGGAAACTCAGGACTATCTCCAAAGGGTCATCTCCCATGTTGCAGTATTACACTGCAAGCACGTAGAGACTTGTTTCAAAACGAGAAATGTTCACATCTATGGACCTGACTGGTGACAATGCAAGAGAGATTTTTTCAGTTGTGACTGGTGTAAGGATAGATCATGGCTTGTGCTGTGTAAGACAGGAAAGAAAGCCGCCTGCACTGTGTGTTGATTTGCCACCGTTAAGAAACATTGCTTTTGTAAATATGGAGATGACGCATTTGTTTCGATGGGCGTGAATCATTGGAAGGATGGTCGTGGAAAACTACATGCCAGAGGGACGGCATTTAGAAAGAGCATGCTTACACCAGCCAAGTGAATGTAGATGTTCAGCGACAACAAAACAAAGTTGAGCAAGCTACAAATTGCAGCTGTCTTTTGGCGCAAACTTAAGTGCATTTAGTATCTTATGAGGCAAGAGCTGGCAGTATGGGGGCATACTGACGATGAAAGCAATTTTCAAAAGATACTTGAACTTATTTCAATGAACACATCGGACAAAGAAGTTAAGCAAAGGCTGAAAAAGAAAAGCCAGTATGCCTGACTTGACATTACCAATGAACAAACTAAAGAAGTGTATCATCAGGTGTTTCCAAAACTTACGGACAAAGTCAAGCAATCAGAAATATTTTCTGTTGTTATTGAAACCAGGGGTGTTAGTGGTCACGAACAAACTCAGGTTTGCTGCATGCTTGGATGAGGATAATTATGAGTCACAGCTAGATTGCTGGGCTGTATGGTTGCCCAATATCTCTGCTGATTAGACAGTCCTAACTTGTTCATACCCCTGGGGACAGACACAGGGGACAGCAACACACCGACTATCAAATCGATGCTGGACAAAGACCAAGCAATCCGTAACACACTGGGGAGGCTGTTGTCTCTGAAGATGGAGAAACTGAAGCAATGACTAAAGCCCCAGGACCAATTTCTCTTATGGATACATTTAGAAAGTTTGCTTTCCTGTATTTTCAGCTTGGGAGGGAGTAGCTCCAGCGTTGCAGTTAAAAGCATGTAACTGCTGAGCCTGCTCTGACTTTTGCATCCTGACCCTTCGCAAACACTTAAATCGTTTGCATTCAGGCATGTGCTTTACTGAATTATATACAGGAGGTTTGAATGCTTCAGAAGATGTAACTAACCCTCCTTCTCTGCCAGAATGGATTCAACAGCTACCTCAATGCACTGATGATACAAGTGCACCACGTGTTTAAAACTCCTGAAGAATATTTTTGTAAACAATTCTTTCAACTGCTTGACATTTTGGGGGAGGCAAATGTGATTAATTGGGATTGTGTCCTCACATTGAGCACAGAAGAAGACAAAATTTGGATCATATGTATATTGTATATGATTCCCATGCGTTCTACAATTATACACCGGTGATAAAGTTATGGAGGATTTTCCCCAGCTTCTGAAAAACCTGAAGACCACATTGCTGAAACAGAACTCCCAATGTTGAGTATAAATACTACAACTAGTAATAATAATAACAAGCACCCTAATCACTGAGGATGCAAATCACGATTCAAAGCAATGTAGCCTATACTGATATTGCAATCTTATACGGGTGTATTTTGGAATGTTTTCTCATGTGGGTTTGGTTTCCAAGGAGGTGTAAAATAAATAACTGGAAGTTATTTGATGTGGCAGCTGTGCCTAATGCGGTAGCTTTGTGCAGTGATCACCAATTATTTTCATGTGACATGGCTGAAAGTATTTGGGTGTTTTATTCTTTCCCTTTAAGCTATGTAATAATAATTAAAAAGTAAACAGCCCCAATAAAACCATTTCAATGGATTGCATTGCGACTTTCTGCCTTTCCTTCACTTTCTTTTTTAAGTTCTGCTCCATAATGTCTAGAGCCATAAATGGTTTGAATATATTAAAAAAAAATGCTGCACGTTTTGCCAGTACTTATTATATATCGCTGTGCGAGATGGTGTTCATTTGGAGTGTTGTCTTTCTGTGACCCCTGTAGTGAGTGATGGGCAGCGTCTTATGGAATTAGCAATACAATGTTTATTTTGGCATTGCTGAAAGTATCAGACATAGCCTTGCTCTGTAGGTATCGGAGGTGTTTCGATTGCTGGGCCTTTTGCGGTCCTTCTAGTGCCCAGGTGCCCTGCCTTCCAGCCCAGGCACCCACTTGTGGGTGCACATGTTCGTTGGCTGCACTGGCGTGTGGCTGTTACGTTTAGCTGATGATACTGCAAATGTCCTTTCTTTGCATCTCTGGAGTCCACGATATTCATGGCCTTGTCAGAGGACAAAGTGCAGGTTTTTGTAACCTGACCCATGGCAAGGGACTGGGGCGAAGAAATAAAATCTCTCAACAGGACTCCTGAGCAGTGCAGCTTTACCGTCCTTAGGAGAAATTGCCTAAGCCAGCTGTCCCTTACCAAAAATGCTGAAAGGTTGATGGTACAACAACCCACAATTATGCAATGCTTCTCCTGTCTGATCAAGACTGGAAATCTCGTTTGCTCTCGGTTCTATTTAAAAATGCTGTCTTCTCTTTTTCAGGAAGCCAAACAAAAAAATGGTTTGGTGAGCACATGAATTGTTCTGAAGAGCAACAGCAGCCATCCCGTAACTACCCTGCTTCATGCTGACACACAAAGCGACTCCTTTCTTGTTAAGTAAAAACAAGTCAACATTCACAGCAAAACCATGAAAGAAAAACCACAAGTGACCTAACACTTCTGAGTCATTCCCCCTGCCTGGTACATTGTAATAGACCTCTAAAACGCTCTGCCACCTGTAGCCTGCCCAAAACTGCTGATCAGCAATTCTTTTGTCTGTTTAAACACCAGCCTAATTATACACATGAACACTGCCCAGATGGCGGTAGCCTTCCTCAGCACACATTCAGCCGTAAGCCCTAATAAGCAAGGCATGCTAGCAGAGACCCTCTCTCAATCCAGGATTGTGGGAAAGTTCTTGCCAATCTTTTTTTTTTTTTTTTTTTTTTGAAAGATAAACTGTGCACGGTGTCCATCAGCAAAGCATTAGAATAAGGAAGCCAGAACCAGATCCTGAGCCCACTGAAGTCAGGGGAAAAACTCATGATTTCAATAGGCTTTGGACCAGGCTCTTGCTGAACAAGAGGGTTCCTCCTGCAAAACCATGTGGAAACGCTTTTTCCCTGGTATTTTCTCAGGGTGCCAACACGAAGGACTTGATGCAAATGCCAAGAGGTTACTCACGATGCTGAAACCTTTAACACTGTCTTCTTGCTGTTTGCAATTTACAGTACGTGAATGTACAGATGTTTCACTATGGAAAGTATTTTCAAAAAGGTCACATTTGGCAGCAATCTGTTGGGCAGGAGAAGTCCTCCAATAATTTTGCTGCACTTTAAGTTGAAGGCTTTTCTGCTTTGATTTCAATTCCTATTTACTGATAGGAGCTTCTTGAAAGAATAAATAGACCTGAATGGAAACCTCTGGCTTGTTCATGCAAGAGGTCAGATTTGGGTGATTCAGAGGGGTCCCTTTCAATGAATCTATAAAACACGGGGAGAAGAAATCTCCTTCCACAATACTTTGTCTTCATCAACTGCTGTGCCTGCAAACTAACCTTGAAGGCAGGAAACTATGCATGACCTTTTAAAGATGGAGAAACTGAGGCATGGGGCCAGATTTTCAGATGAGTTCAGGTGCAGATTTTTAAGAGCTTGTACCCAAAATTGGGCCACATTTTCAAGAGCTCCACCCCCACTATGACACCCGTGGACAGATTTTGTTTGTTTGGCTGCCGTGCTTTCCTGAAACTCTCCTGACTCCCAGTCTTCTGCATAACCAGTAGACAGTGCTCCCTTGGTGTCTCTGCCATTGGGCTCAGCCCTCACATTAACTGGTTAGTTCTGCTGCCCACGTCACAGGTTTTGCATTAGGAACAGAAATTACATTGTTTTGACTTAGGGAAAAAAAAATGCTCAATTTAAGGAAAATCAGAAGCGCTGTGGGGTAACGAGACGGGACTGTGAGGCAGGCACGCTGAGGTCTAATCGTGGCTCTGATACTAACTTACTGTGTAACGTTGGGCAAGTTGCCACAACTCACCTTCTCCGTCTGAAAAATCAGTTCACTGATGCTCACTTGCCTGCTCCCAGGGGTGCTTGCAGGGATTCGAGTTCACACCATGTTCTGAGGGTGTTAAGCTCACGAATAATAATGCCTTAACACAAGCAAACAAGGTGAGCAATATAGCTCTGGATACTTCTTTAGTGGAAAAGAAGGACTTCAAATGGCAAAATCCCTGTTTAACTTGAATGGCAACCCGCAAATGGTATTTCTCGGCCTTCGTTCAGTCAAATCTATACATCTCCTCTTGCCTACTAAGAGAGGCACCACTTCAAAGGCAGGGTGAGTTTTTTTCCTTCGAGCAAGCCTAGGGCCCCAAAACGATGGTGAGATTGAGAGTGGAGGAGGCAGAGCTGCTCTGCGAAGGTGAATCATTGTGTTGTGCGTGTCTAGAGGTCAGATGGGATCTCTTGTCCAATGACCATTCTCCCACCCTGTCTCAGAAGATAGATGTTCCCCAGCCAAATGAGCCTTAGCCTCCAGGGGACAACCAACTCCCGAACGATCAGCCTTAAGAGAAGATGTGGCATGCTTTGTTGCACACTGTGCTGTACTTCTAGAGAGCCGATTTATTGCCTCGTTTTACCTCTGCTACTTGCCTGATTTTTCCACCCAACTGAGTGACCTTCACACCAAGCCTCTGGCCTTCATCGTCCTGACCCTCCCTCTGCCATCTGCACTCATCTTCCCTCAGGAGTCCATCTTTGCCCTTAGCGACCCCCAGCCCATCTCTACATGTCACTCTCAGATATTGGGATTTAAACAAGAGACAGCCAGGAGTTCCCCAGTTGAGAGCTGTGCGAGGAAGCCGTTTTCACCTCGTGTAGAACATGGAGGTTTTTAACAGCAGGTTCAGCAAACACCTCTCAGGAATGGGTCCAGTTACTATGAGTGCAGGGGACTGGACTAGGTGACCCACTGAGGTCCCTTCCAGTGAGTCTATGGTTTTCAAACACTTGTTTGAAATAAAAGTGCTCTCCATTGACATTGGCTGGGCAAACGGCATTCAACCTGTGCTAGCTGAAACCTTCCTAAACTCCTGCTTAAAGATAGTTGCCTAAAATCAGTAAATGCAAGTGGTGACTGGACCTGGAGCTGCATCAAAACTCCATGAAGCCCTCTAGGGCCTTGTCTATTGCTATGGATTTTATCTGGAAAGCACTGAGACACTGCAGTCATGGGCATCAGTATAAAACCCTCCAGACAGAGGGATGCACACACAGAGGTGAAATCCAGTCCTATTGAAGTCAGTAGGAGTTTTGCCGTTGATTTCAATGAGGCCAGAATTTCATATCAAGACTAGCAGAGCAGCAATCCCAGATCCCTGCCTGAATCCAGACTTCTCTGAAAGCACCTTTCAGACTGGAAGTTGTTGCACGCCTGAGAAAGGCACATGGCATGACATAGCTAGAGAACTAAGCTCAGACAGCTGGGGCCTCTTCACTGGGAAGAGAGGGCTCAATAGCCACTGTCCTAGAGAAACACATTCCAGAGAGCTCCTGAATGTCAAGGGAACAGCCTGTTTCCAATCTGGGTACCTAGTGTTAACACTCACCCAACAAACATCCATTCATAGAATCTCAGAGTTGGAAGGGACCTTAGGAGATCATCTAGTCCAATCCCCTGCTCAAAGCAGGACCAATCCCATTTTTACCCCTGACCCCTAAATGGCCCCCTCAAGGATTGAACTCACAACCCTAGGTTTAACAGGCCAATGCTCAAACCACTGAGCTAGCCATCCCCTGCAAGGGACTGGACCTCCTGGGGCTCAGTGTCAACAAGACTTGATCTCTTCTCTGGCTGACATGCCCTTCTCCACAGGGTGGACATTGGTATTTTGGGCCTGCCGAGCTGTGATTCCAGAGGACTCCAACCCTCTGTATGCATTTGGGAGTCAGGGGACCCCAGAATTTATCAAACACTGAGAATCAGATCCCAGACAATCAGAGTGAACTCTCTCAGGTTTCAACACCTGGTGCCGTTACCTTGGAGCCAATGGAGCCAACTCCCCTGCTGGTGGAAATCAGCCTCGCTCCTTTGACTATGACACCGACATCAATGGAGCGGTGCAGTTGACACCAGCTGAGGATCTGGCTCCTTATCCCTTGCCTGGCAGTTCTGCGTTGGACCCTCTCAGCAGGATGACCACTGCTCGGCACACACACCCCGCCAGAGGGAGCTGGGCGTTCCTTGAACATCCATTTGCCCTCACCTGAGCCTGGCCCTCTGCTCTTCACACGTGCATTGCCCTCCCAGGGAGCCAGGAGCTGAATCCTGCCCAAGCGACTCATCTATTTCCCAATCCACTAAATCAAGGACAATGAAAGCTCCGCCCAGCCTGAAGTCACACTGGAACTGGAGAGTTTCTAGTCCTAAGCCAGCGTGAATTCTGATGGGACAATGCTGCTGGTTTAATGTGGCCTGACACTGATAGGGCTCTATTTGCAAGACAGTTGAGGGCCAGATTTTGGGCTGCTCAGCACCCTGGAGACAGGTTCCCAAAGAGCTCCTCTGGGGACATTTCAGGAGAGATTTTTTCTGACCCCGATGGGGGCACCGAGCCCTTTCGGAAATTCTGATCCGAGTGGCTGATTTGGTTTTTGCTAAAGGTCCCCGGTGCAGCCTTGATCTTGTACTTGGAGCAAATACTTTCTTGGGAGCTTCTGCTTCCAGTGTTGGTCCTCCCTTTGGTCTGTGCTATTGGCTGGGTCTGTCAAGCCAAGAGACATCAAGGCAGGATTAGAAGGTCAGGAAGATGCAGGACCAAGAGGCACTAAAGACCCTACATTGAAAATCTGTTTCAGGCCTACCTGTGCCTAGGAATTGCTTGTTTCACATTCACTGACCAGCACACCTTCCGCCCAATCCCCCTCCCACCCTACCTTCCCCATCCCTCGCACGGGTCTCCCACAGGAGAGGGACTTTTCAGAGAGACGAGGGTTGCTCGGTGCATGCTCCCAAGTGATGTGCTTGTCAACGGCACCATCTTGGCTGCGGTCATGGTTGCTTGTATTTCACACTGCCCTCTTCATCATCCCATGGATGGATAGAGCCATAATCCCAGCCGGCCAGTTCAAAGACTGCTTTCCATGGTGGTATCTGCCGTCTGGGACATAGGTGGGGACTCACTGACTGGCAGCTGACCCGTAGTTGTACATTTCAGCAAATGCATGAGGTAGCTTTTGCCTTGGTTTAGGAACAAATCCTGATCCAGCAGAAAATGAGATGTTCCAGCCAGTAGAGTTCGCTGCACTTTGTGAAGAGGTGATAGTCACTGGGCTTTCAAACTCCTGTTTTATAACATTACTCTAGGCTTTTTATAATCCTCACACCTCCACGGCTTGCTGTGACTTACTGCAACAACTCAGGGGCCAAAACCATTCATTCCTGTCATAGTTTTCACCTTATGAATTTCCTTTTAGTCTTTAGAGGAGTAATCCACTGCAATTCCAGCTCACTTCAAATGCAAAAGCCTTCCAGCTCCTAGACCTGCCACAGGGAGCCTCATTCTCCCTAACGTCTTTATTCCAGGCCTGTTTGAGCAGCACAGGGAGATGTCCCAGCAGGGGAGAAATCCTGGGAGTTTTACCATTGACTTCAGTGGAGTCAGGATTTCACCTTTTAAATTTATATTGTGTATATATATATATAAAGTTTCCTCATTCCTGGTTGGATAGGCTGGTCACTGGTGCAAAGGTCGACTGGCCTGCGTGCACTCAGACATCCAGGGACAGACAGACAAGCTTTGCTAACTCAAAAAAGATTTCCTGAGCTGGTTTGCAATCTACTAACAGAAGAAGGCCGTACTGGGTCAGATCAGTGGTTCATCTAGCCCCAGTATCCTGTCTACCGACAGTGGCCAGTGCCAGGTGATCCAGAGGGAATGAACAGAACAGGGCAATTATTAAGTGAGCCATCCCCTGAGCCTATTCCTAGCATGTGGCAATTTGAGGCTTAGGACACTCAGAGCATGGGGTTACATCCCTGACCATCTTGGCTAATAGCCATTGATGGACCTATCCTCCCAGGAATGTAGCTAATTCTTTTTTTTAACCCTGTTATGCTTTTGGCCTTCACAACTTCCCCTGGCAACAAGTTCCACAGGTTGCCTGTGTGGTGCACTGCATGAAGAAGGACTTCCTTCTGTTTGCTTTAAACCTGCTGTGTATTAATTTCATTGGGTACCCCTGATTCTTGTGTTATGTGAAGTGTAAATAACACTTCCTTATTTACTTTCTCCACACTCAGTCATCATTTTATAGACTTCTATCATGTTCCCTCTTAGTCATCTTTTTTCCAAGCTGAAAAGTCACAGTCTTTTTAACCTCGCCTCATATGGAAGCTGTTCCATATGCCTCATCATTTTTGTTGCCCTTCACAGTATTCTAGTTGTGGACATACCATGGATTTATATAGAGACAATATGATATTTTCTGTACTATTCTCTATCCCTTTCTTAATGATTCCTAACATTCTGTTTGCTTTTGTGATGGCTGCTGTCCACTGAGTGGATGTTTTCAGAGAACTATCCACGATAACTGTTAGATCTCTTTCTTGAGTGGTCAGAGCTAATTTAGACCCCATCATTTTGTATGTATAGCGGGGATGTTTCCCAATGTGCATTGCTTTGCATTTATTCACATCTGCCATTTTCTTGCCCAGTCACCCAGTTTTGTGAGATCCCTTTGTAGCTCTTCACAGTCTGCTTTGGACTTAACTAAATAGGGTAAGGTTGGGGATATGGAATTTAAGAAAGGTCTGAATGAGCTCTCCCCTGACATCTAGTGCTGAACGGAGGAAAAGACCTCAGGAGCAGACCATATTTGCATAGACACACCTACTATGCCGAGGTGAGCAGCAGACAGGCCTACTTTGCCAAAGAGATCAGTTTTGGCTGTCTGGGGTTAAAATTCACTTAGGAACTGGACATGCCCCGGAGCGCTCACCTGAGGAACGTGATGCGAAGCCGTGGCTGCTGTCAGTGCCATTAGAGAGTCAGATACACACACAGCTGTACGTTCAACAGCCAAGCAGCATCTTCGGCTGCCCATAAATGCACTGCAGAGCTCTGGTTTGTGATAGTCCCTGCCAAGCTTCCTCCTTCAACCTTTCCCCAGTGCACCACCCAGGCCAGAGAGAGAAATCCCCTTCCCTGCCCCAAATAAAAGAGGTGGAGAGAGCACGCTGTCAAGAGTGGCTAACACACAGGACTGGGCTCCAGGAGAACAAGGTTCAGTTCCTGACTGCCACATAGTCTCAGTGTAGCCTCCAGCAAGTCCTGCTCTCTTCACCTTCCTCATCTGTAAATGCTTATTCACCCCTACGGGACTGTTCAGAGGCAGGCAGGCCCAGCCCCTCAAAGCTACCGAGGGGCATAACTCCACAGGGAGTCAGTCCCTCCATGTCTTTGAGGATCTGGCCAGAATGCTCAGCTCGTTGTTTGCCAAGGACTTGAAAATCTGTAGATGGAAGATGTTCTAGCACAGAGCCATATTGTTGATAACTATGCGCTAGTCAGGGAGGACACATGCCACTGTTTAACTCTGAAATATTGGTTTAAGGTTCACTTTTGTGAGAAAAACACCTCCTGGTCTCTTGCCTGCAAGATTTTTTTTTTTAATTGTAAAAATGCTGCTTGCTCGTTTGAAACCCGAATGAGATTAAACACTCACAGAAAGTGCTATTGGAATTACTCACTGTTGTAACATTTCTATTGACATGAGTCAGAGAGGTTAACTGCAAGGGTCTTAAATTAAATCCCCAAGAGGGTTTTCAATTTTTAGCATGCCCTCAGAAGAACTTTCGGTAATTTTACTACGGTTCTGATCAGAACAGGCAGCTGTTCCTTTGCATGTGTGTACCAAAATACCAGTAGCTATGGTGGACACTTTCCCCCATGTTATGCATCACAACAGAGTCTGCTTTGCACTTTAAATTCCGCTTCCTCATGCTATGAGAATATGAAAAATCCCAGAGCACAATACACGCCTGCAGCAGTGTGTGACTAGTGCCCCCTGGTGTTCAATGGCATCGTCCATTAGTTAGATGGATAATTGACCAATATCACTTCAAGCAGAAGTTTTGCTCTATAAGAAAGGCAGGATTTGGCCTTAGGCTCTTGACTTGCTCTTGAATAACACAGGAGTAATTGGAGGAAGGAAGCATGTAGATCATTTTCACTAAATTCTTTAAGTTCTTTACTCTTGCTTCTTGGTGAACTTATTCAGCTGTCCCCACTCATAAATAACCACCAGCCCTCGGGCAGTACTGCTCTTGCCAAGCAGTGGTTTCCTTTCACCACCTTCTCCTCTCCCAAGTTCTTGCTGTTGGCTGGAATCACACATGCATTGCCTGGCCAGGGCACTCCCTCTCAAACTGATGTTCATCTGATTCCTTGGATCAGCCACTAAGCAGCACTCAGGAGCAGAGAATCCATCACCCCAGTGGCCAAGAATTGAGCCTTCACCCACGCTGGATTCTTATCGACCCACGAAAGCAGGAGGACACACTAACATTCGTCTCTTTCATATGGCAAATCACTGCACACTCATCAGGTTAATCCCACTTTTTCCACTGGTACTAAAACCACAAGAACTCTCCCCAGACTGCATGTGCCGTGAGGAACACAAGCTCCCCTGAAATGCTACCGAAACTGTACATTGTTTAAATAGTTGACATAAAGGGTTAATCATTACAAAAGGTCTGTTCTTGGGCCACTTCCTCATTGCCCCTAGGGAGTGCTCCCTTGAGTCCCTCCACTATCTCCTTTGGAAAAGAAGCAGATGGCCTTACTAACCCACGGCAGAGACAGAACAGTGTGTTGCAGGCTCTGCACTTGGGAGATAGAAGGCTAATCTGAAGTAAGCAATGATCCCACTTATCCTCACTGGCTCCCTTGCAAGACCAGAGCATTGGGCCGATAGGTAGTTTGGTGCAGGATGGGAATAAAAACTGTTCAACCCTGGTGTCCACACAGATAGCACTTGTCCATTTGCTTTGGCCTATGCGCCAAAGAGGCCAGAATAGTCCACAAAGTCTTCACCAGTTCTAACAGTGCCTAATTTATCAGGAAAGCTGCTCTCCCAGGGATGCAAACCTGGAGAATGGCTAAGAGCTTGTGAGTGTTTTCCCGCCCAACTCTGCCTGAATGCCCAAAATGGAGCCACTCTTCTTAGCAGCTCCTGAGGAGATTTCAGGTCATCTGGAACTGGAGACAACATGGCCAGGATTATTGAGGTTTCCAGAAAGGAGGACGAGGTAGCAAAGTTACCAGGAACTGATGGATCCTGCAGTGATGAAGTTCTCCCCTCAGGCAATAGCTCCTGCTGATGCACATACCGCTTTGGAAGAACAAAACACGAAACAACACATGCTCTGTGTTTCCAAAACATGAGCCTTGAGCAGCTTGGTCACGGAGCTCTAGAGATCTCCTGCCAGCAGAGACCAATGACCATGATCTGGGAGAATGAGACACACACCAGGGATTCAAATATGGCCTGCAGGGAAAAGCGTGGGGCACAGAGGTTGCTGTGATAACTGGGCCTAGGAATGTACCCTAATTGTGCACTCAGTTATAAAAGTGTGCTCGTAAGGTATCACAATAACCAACAAATGTTGGTGGGGAAAGGTGCAAAAGTGAGATGGAAAAACTGAATTAGTCCAATCAAAAAGGCCTCCTCAAGGGCTATGCAGCTCATGTCAAGTAAACAAGAAAAATGGGGGTCTGGAAATTAAGGGTCCAAAATTGGTGAGTCAGAAACAAGCCATAACTGATGGACAAAACAATGCAGGAATGGAGCTATTCCACTCACTGCTCTCCTTTCTCCTTCTGTCTAAGGAGAGTCTGGTGTAGCCAGCCAGGACTGTATATTTTGGAACACTGCTGTACGCCTGAGACCAGAAAGAGGCAGCTAATTGCAATGCCCTAAGCAGTCCGACACTGACATGAGTTTGGCAGGTCTCGGAGTGGCTGATATGACCGTGTGCTGTGCCTGTGTTTATCCAGCAGCGAGGCTCCAAGTGAAAGTCAACACCAGAGACAGAAGCTGAATTTTCTAGCTTTGCTGCTCTTCTGTCTTCCCTCTTGTGTCTGTTTGTCCTGCTTTGTCTTCTAGGGAATGGGATTGGACTTCAACAACAGCTGTAGTCCACTTTGACCAGCTTCCTCTCCTTCCCCAGAAAGGACAGGTGTTCCCATCTTTAGTCCCATCTGAGGGGTTGTTTGCAATACTGTTGTAGCTGTGTTGGTCCCAGGATATTTGAGAAACCAGTGGGTGAGATAATATCTTTTATTGGACCAACTTCCATTGGTGAGAGAGACCAGCTTTCTAGCTACTCAGAACAAGAGCTGTGTAGAGCTCGAAAGCTTGTCTTTCACCAACCGAGGCTGGTCCAATAAAAGATATTACCTGAAAGATGGTCAGACAAGCCTGGCGGTTTTTTCTTTTAAAAGCTCTCTATGGCAAAAGGGAACAAGGGATGTTGTTAAAATGAAACTCTTGTCTGATACTTCACATTTCAGATGTTCTCCCTCCTTTTCTGTCTCTTGAATAAAAGGTCAAGGGAATGTTTAATGGTCAGCATGCTGAGGGCTCTGTACACCAGACCTTGTTGAAATGGTTTAATGTTGAGCAGTGACTAGGCTGTGATCTTTGATTCTTTGGGCCCATATTTTTCATCTGAATTAATACAACAGGGGCTGATAGGAAGTCAGTTACAGGGACCTATCCGCATTGTCATATTATCTATCCTGTTCTTGGGACCAAGAGGCTTTTTCTGGGGATAGCTTGGAAGACCTCCTAGAATGCCTCTGTGATGCTGGCAGACCTGGTGCCAGCTCCCGCCAAGGCTTTAGGCCTCAGCCAAGACCTGACAAATTCATTCCTAGAAACCAGTCTGTTTCCCTTGTGTTCAGTTAAGATGGGTACTGGGCTTACAGCAACGTGTTTAGACTTTATGAAAAGCTTGTAAGTGGTTCCATGCATTAATCTCACTTATAAGTTCTTTATCACATGCTATCCGGTGATATTTACGTTTGTGCCTTGTAACTGTGAAAACTGTTTGCTCTAAAATGGTGAGCCCAGTCAGGGGAATCGGCTCCTGCCCACCAAGAAGGCCAATCATAACTAAATGGGACATCATAATACAAATACATAACACACCTACAAAGAGGCTACATGCAGAAGGGCTCCTCCCAGCAACCTGAATTCTGAAAGAAGGAAATAAAGATAGCTCACAAGGAAGTTTTTCATCTTTGGCTGTTTGGACTCTCGGAGGGCTATAGCTGCAGAACAAAAGCAGAGATCCCCAGGGTCAGCCTGGGATAGCTCAAAGACATTTAGAGCTAACAGATTACTACATCTCTGTCACTTTTTGGAACCACAACCAATAACTCATTTGCATAGATATATTTTCCTGCTTTATAATAACTCTCATTTCTTTTTTTAGTCAATAAATGCTTAGATTGTTCATATAGGATTGGCTGCAGGCATTGCCTTTGGAGTGAGAGCTAAGGTATGAACTGACCTGAGGTGAGGGACTGGTCCTTTGGGACTGGGAGTAACCTGAATATTTTGTGATCTTTGGTGTATAGCATCCAAGTATCACTAAGTCCAGCTTGCCTGGGTGGCGAGATAGACTGGAGTGTCCCTGGGGGGAGGGAAGGCAGGGGAGCTGGAACAATTTGCATAATGGGGGTGCTGAGAGCCATTGAACCCAACTGTAAACCCTGCGTATGATTGAAGCCACTTTAAGTCAGGGGGTGCAGCAGCTCCCCCAGCACCCCTAACTCCAGCACCTGTGCAGGGGACTCCATGGTAAGGGTGCTATAGTGCTTTAGGAGTTCACACTTGCTACTGGGTTGGGAAAATCTAATTACAGAACATAGCACCGGTCTAGAGTCTCTGCCCTGCGGTTGGGACTCACAATCCTCAGCCACATTCTAGGACATTGGCAATACTCTGCTAGTCTTTTAAGCACTGACACAAACACACACAGCTACAGTTTCACCTTGCCGCCTCACCCCTCTCCCCCGCCCCATTCTCCAATAACATTTGGGCTTTGTGTCTAATGCCTTCTTCAGATCTTCTGCAGGTCTTTTAAACTTTCCTTCTCTAGTTTCTGAGGTGGTTGCAAACTCCAGAAGAGGGAGTAGGTTTCACTGCCACAGACACTGAGGAAAACTGCTGTTTGCCCTTGTCAATAATCTCATTCGTAAGGGAAGAGCGGCCCAGTCTTTCATAGAACTGTTGCCAAGCCTCATTGGTTTCACTAAACTCCTCAGTTTTCCCATAAGTTGCCATGCATATGTTTTTTCCTTGTCGGCAGTTTTCAAAAGGGACCGCTCAGTGCAACAAAAATAAGTCTACTCCCAGGTCTGCAGGCTGGGAACCTGCGCTTTATTTAAATGCATCCCAGCAAAATGCGGGGGGTGGGGGAACACCCCCTAACCAAACAGGAAGGAAGGGAGGGGGAGAGCAGAGCTCCGTCCCCAAATACTCTGAGTAGCCCAGTTAACCGTATCATGGCTGCTTTACTATGGGTAGGAGCAGATGTTGCCAACGCAGGAGACCTCTGGACACGACGAGAACTTTCTATAGTCTCGACTGGACTTTCTCTGCCCTGACTGCCAGTTTGCTCCAACGTTCCTCTCCACTCCTCCACCCCCGCCAGTCTTTTCACATCAGCCTTACTCCACATTGTTCTCTTTCCCTCTGCCCCCTTCCCGTCTCTTTAGATGATCCTCTCTTAAGTAAACCCTTCCCTAAAAAATAAAAGAATGGCAGCACTAAATATGGCAGCTGCTCCCATCCCATTGCTCATTTGACCTGTGCATTCTACTTTCCTCCCCCATTTCCTGCCGCTCAGTGTCTTACTGGTTTGGAGCTCGGTGTCTGGGCATTGACTCACACTATGGGCTGGTCCTTAGGTACTACCAAGAACATGATTAACAAGAATAACAATGAATTCAAATTTCAGATGGTCTCCACAAACACAGAAGAAACCCCTGTTCGGGGTGGTCTAGGTGTACTTGGTCCTGCCTCAACATGGAGGAATAGATTAGATGACCGCTTGAGGTCTCTTCCAGCCCGACCCGTCTGTGATTCTATGATCGAGAGAGAGACACTCTTACACAACTACTCTTGGCAACATCCAAGTTCTATTTCAGTAGACATAGCCAGGTAGTTTAATCCCAAAAGGTACCACTTATAACAGCTGTGCGAGAAGATCAAACCAGAGCTAGGTTTTATGACTTTTTATAAAAAAAAGATTTCAATGAAAACTGGCTTTCAAGACTCCAGTGCTATGTTTGGAGTCTGACCGTGAAAGCATTGTGTTAGCCAGTGAGTCATAGCGAGGGAACCTGATGACTCTATTTTCAGTACAGCTGGTAAGACAGACTGACCTTTTGTGCTCCCCATAAAAAGGGGATTTTGAAAAAAGAATTGTCCCAAATCTGAACCAAAAGTCTCAATTTCATTTTTTTTCCCCACAAAATGAAATTTAAAAAAAAACAGCTTCGGTTAATCAAAATGTTTTGTTTTGATCAATTTGTTTTGATCAATTTTAAATGTTTGATTTGACTCCTCTCTTGAATATACATTTCAAAAAAAATATTTTGAAACAACAATAGCAATGTTTTCGTTCTGAAAATTTTCTGATAGAAAAGTATGTTGATGAAAATTTTCTGGCCAGCTGTAATTTGCATTGCCCAAGCTGAATGACGTGCAAAAAGTGAATGAACAACCTAAAGAGTTAAAATTACACCCAGGTTATGCACCACTTTAAGGGCTAGATATCAAACTGCTGTTAATTGTCAGAACTTCATGGCATTAAACTGAGCTACAACTGTTGACCTGCTGCTGTTGGCCTCCAGGGCCCACTTATTACATTTTCAAACCAGCATCTTTGTGCTTTCTCCCACGCTGCTCCTCATGCTCAGGGAGGAGCCCCCTATAAACGTCCACAAAACCACCTTGGTACCGCCCTCCAGTCCCTCCTCAAAACTCTCCTTTGCCATGCCACCTACAGCTTGACACACGTAGGCCGGGATGGTCTCTGTGCTCTGCTTGTGCACAGGACCTATCACAATGGGGAACTGATCAGTTAGCAAGGCTCCTAGGCACTGCCATCATACAAATCATTAACAACAGTGCTATGTGGAGAACAGCAAAGAAGGGAATGCATGGGAAAATAACAAATAGTTGATGGGTTTGAGGAAAAAACAGAGAAGAGACAGATATTCAGTAGAAAGCCCCTATTAGAAAGTGAAGCTCACCCTTCACTACTCCAGTGTCTAAGGGCCATATTCACAAGGGGATTTTGGTATCTAATTGCCTCTTCAGGTGCCCTGTGGGCACCATTTAGGTCCCTAAGTTTACATGCTAAGCTGTCTAAGCAGTAACGCTGCCCCACAGTTGCGAGCTGCTTGGAGCCCTGGCTTCAGCCAAGGCCCCAAGGGCCCATAATGGGATTCTCAACCAAAGCTTTTTCTCACCCCTCTCACCTGCCGGGTCTGATCCTGTAGACATGTTCAGAGCACACCTAGGGCATGGTACCTGCCAGGTCAGAGAGGGAAGGGATGAGTGCATTGGGGCTTTCATCTGGGATATGGGAGACTCAAGTATGACCCCAGGTCTCCCTGCACTCAGACTTGCTCACTACTGCAATAATATTTGTACACCAGACGCCTTGTGAGGTATCATGTGGAAGCCAATAACAGGCTGGTTATTAATATCATTGTCAAATGCAGGCATCTGACATACTGGGGCACAATCCAGACCGCAGCGGAGTGGGGCGGGGCAGGGCGGGCGGGGGGGGAGTAGGGGTGGGACCGCATCACATCCATCCTGCAACCCTGGCTGCCTTACAATGCCTTGCTGTGGTAGCTCCATCCTGCCAGCTCCACCCTGGCTCTCACCAGCCTTGGTTGTACTGCAGGGTGACCCAAGACACCCCCAATCCTTAATCTTCCCCCAGAAATGTATGTCCTGGACTGCCCAGCCCTCTTCTGGACAATACCAATATATTAAGTCTGTTAGTCCTTTAAGGGAATAATATGCCCTTTTATTATCTTAAATGGAGTACCCAGACACTTCAATTTAAATGTACTGGATTAAATAAAACAGTAAAACAAGTTTATGAACTACAGTGAGATAAATTTTAAGTGAGTATAAGTAATGAGGCATAAAAGTCAGAAATGGTTAAAATAAAACTCTCTTAGTTGCAAAGAAAAACTTTCTCACCACATGGTCCAGCAAATTACTACTAAACTCTGAGGTCAGGCCCCCTCCCCCTGAGATCCATGGCTGGTTCCTTTTGCCTTCTCAAGAGTGGTGAATGAGGTGGGCAGGGAGAGACAGAGGGGTTCCTTGGGGTATTTGTCCCTCCTTTTGATAGTTTCAGTCACCATCTTGAAAAACATTTCCAGCTGAGACTCAGGAGACAAAGAGTCTGTGGGGAAAGATGTTCTCTGCTGGGTTTTTTCACCTATTTGAACTTCCTTTGTTTTCCTTACCTGCCTGATGACTGCTTCCTACTTAAATGCAAATTAAGGCAGCCATACATTCCTTCCTTTGTGTAGGACAAATCTGACATCTGCCTGGGCAGGGATGTGGGGTTTGGGACATGTGTGAATAACACCATACAGGGGAATCTTAATGTTGTCACACACATTTTACCAGGACAATACTGACCAGCAAATTATGGGTTCTCAGATTATATCTTATAAGGCATACCTTGTACAAACATTATTACAGTAGCATGTAGGGTGTGAATACAGGGGTGTATCCTGTCACAGTGTGTTAATGGTATATGTGACAATATGAATTCCCTTGGTATGTTGCTACTAGACCATGTTTGAGACCAGACAGCCTAGCTTAGGTAAAGCTGATAAACAAACCTGTCCTAGAGAAGGGAAACTGGGCTTACCTCAATTTACATATTACCAGTAAACAAAGCCACGAGCTAAACCGGTGGGGGTTATCCTGAGACTGAGAGAATCAACATGGCTTCTGCACTCCAGAGAGACACAGGAAACTGAATAACCAGGAGACCTCCCTGCCTTATAAAATAAAGACTTTGGGAACATAAGGAACAGAGGGAGACTCCATCTTGACCCTTCACCTTAGGAGAGGAAGAAACCAAGTGATTTGATCTCTGTGATGGTCCCAGGCCAGGCCAGGCTGGAAAGGAGCCGGGGGGTTGAGAGAAACCATCTTGAACCAAGCCTTATCTTGCTAGATTCAGTTTTAGACTTTCAGATGCACGTTTTCACTTTAATTTGCTTGAACCAGTTTTACGTCTATACCAGCCTGGGTGAACCCCACAGCGTCACACCAGGTGTGAGCACTGCTTGGGACCTCACCCGGGTGAGTGCCCTGGCCAGCTCTCTCGGGCTCGTCACCAGAAAGCTCTGGGCTTCAGGCGCAGGAGGAGTGACTGACCTGGCTTAGACACCTGACTCCAGGAGGGGGGCCACGGCCAAGGATCACAGGTGGAGCGAGATGCCTGCCTCCAGCCCTCCACCAGGCCATGTTGTAGCACCTGTGAATGCCAGGGAATGGCCTGCAGCGCCGGTGTGGCGAAAGAAAGGTGCCTCTTGCCCCACTCCAAAGGGAGGACTACTGAGGCACTGCGTATTGCCCAGAACTGGGGTTCAGAACCGCCCCTGTCTGCAGGGGAAGAGGAGGTTGCCGGCTTTCCCACCTGCCTCAAGCGACTCTCAGTGTTTGGTCTGCCCCAGCAGATGTCGCTGTTGCAGAAGAGATGGCCCAGGGAGCAGAAAACGAGAACTTGAGGGGACAGAGCGGCTGGGCCACACGTCCCCCATCGGCCTGATTAAAATGCAGTTCAGAAAGCAAGGGGAGACCTGCACCACAATCACGGTGCCGTTTTTGTCACAGCTCATATTACTGAGGAGCGGCAAGAACAAAGGAACCCAGAAGCCCTCTATTCAAATGCAAATAAATCTTTGCCTATCTTTTCGTACGCCGCTTGTATGACACAACTGGAAGGTGTCAGGGTAACCACTTCCTGTGCTGAATGAAGCTGGGTAGCAATCTGGCTTACTGGAAATGGGAGAGTTAAAAGTTACCACTTCAGATTGAAAAACAACACAAGCTCAGCGTTCAGCCAATCAGCGGCAGGCCTCAAACACCCGGCGCAGCCCTCATTCATTCCTTGGGGAGCAGGTGGCCACAGTCTTACCTTCCTCCACATGCTCAGCTCAAGTATTTTCGTGCTGACTTACAGGAGAAGCCCCAGCCCTTGACAATTCACTAGGTTTATGAATCAGTAAGGAGGGAGATTATAAAAGAGTAAGCAAGCAAAACAAAAGATGTGGTTTGCCCTTGGGGCGGTTGCTGTTTGACTGGGCTCAGGCAATGTGAGTCACGTTGACAATACAGTAATGTCATGAAGCGGTTCAAGAATTTCGGTGGCTGACCGATGCCAATTTGTTCTTCGGAATTAAACAGCTGGGTTCACATTCCAGCCAGCTTTTCACTAAAACTCTCGGCTGTTGCCTTAGAAAGGAGACATTATAAAAGTCTATCAAATGCTGACTGGACTGGAGGAAGGTGGGCAGCTCAGATCTCCCTCTCTCATAAAACAGGCAGAAGGGACAGGCAAGGCAGCTGAGAGATGGATAAATTCAACACCAATAAAAGGGAATACTTTTTTCACATAACACATAATCAATCTGCGGAACCCACTGCCACAGGATGTTGTTAAGGCCAAGAATTTAGCAAGATGCAAAAAGGGAATGGACATTTCTATGGAAAATGATAATATCCAGAGTTAGACTAGATAATGATAAAAAAATATTGGGAAGGAGATAAAACCTGCAGCTGTAGGGTTAAAGCCATTTTCTATTAGAGAACAGGATGCAACGTAATGTGGAGGGCAGATTATCCCACATCTGCTGCTGCAAGATTCTTCCACCTTTCTCTGAAACATCAGCTACTGGCCACTGTAAGAGACAGGACTTTGGACCAGATGAACCTCGAGTCTGATCCAGTCTGGCAGTTCCTGTGATTGGAAGGGGAAGAACATGAGAGACTATTGGGATTTTTGTGTCATCTTTGGACGTCTGTCTTGGGACTTTGGGGAAACCTGGGGAAACTTTGAGGAATAAAAAAAATTGGCTTGCTGCCCTTCTCTGCTTGCTTAGGATGGAAAGCAGGCCAGAATGCAGCTTTACAAGAGGTTGTGGCTTTCGGGGAAGAGAACAGGGGCTCTTCTTTGCCTTGGAGAGCTCAAGCATGTCTCTGAAGACAGGTTAGCAGCTATTGCAGCTCTCAGTGAAGGGGAATTACTGAGTCCTTTGCGAAGAGAGGCCCTCTCAGGCGTGGCACCGAAAAGGTGTCAACCAACTACGAACAAGAGCAACATTTTAACTAATGTGAATAAAAGTCATTCGTCATCTCAGGAAAATGGGCTTCCCTGCTTTGGAGCTGGTGATGTCATAATTTTGCTAGTTCTCCAGCTCTCCACAGACATGTTGGACTAGACATGGTGTGAATTTCTAATGTAAAAAGTGGGGAGAAAACCTGAGGGGAGGCTTGCAAAAGGTCTGTGAAAGCTACTAACAAAAAGAGGAAGGGTGGTCCCATGGCTAGACCCAAGTCTAGGACTCAGAAGAGGCAGGTTTCAGTTCCCTGCTCCACCACTGACTTCCCATGTCACCTTGGACAAATCACTTAGGACCTCACCCACAAGAGGTCTAAGCCCACCTCTTAGGTGCCACTGACACTCAAAACCACCACCCCGTTGCTGCCTGCGTTCCAACCAAAAGCCACAGCCTCTGCCCCACAGGCGTCCCCCCAAGTATTTTTAAGAGGGACCCAAACCGGTCTCAGAGTATGCCTCAGCTTTGACCCATTAAGTTGAACGATGAGGCTGTGTGGGAAGGATGAGACCAAGCCATGCACAGACAGTTGCCATGATGACCCCCCTTTACCGCCAACAATCAATTCAGTGCAGCAGACCAGACCTGGGCTGCTCAGTGCCACCAGCCAGCACAGGCTGCGTTTAACCTCCGCTCTCGGCTCCCTGGCCGTGGTAGGATCGGTGCCCCTGGAAAGCTGATGCAGCAAAAGCGAGGCCCTGCCTGCAGACATTGCTCAGCCATGTAGAAGAAACACGTGCACACACGCTCCCTGTGACTCACTGGACTATCTGCCACTCTGCATGAGACAGGTCAGGGCTCAGTTCCTCATTTCTCTGTGGCAGCTGGAAGCTGCTCTGAATACGACCCCACTGTGAGCACCATGCAGCCAGCCCCCTGCAGGGACACTCCCGTCAGCTGTGTATGGAGCTGGCAGAGGCAGTGGGGCGCACAGAGTCTGGCTGGGAGCTCAGGGAAGCGACCCCAGGCAGCACCCCAGGATGGAAGGGCAGGGCAACGTGAGCAGAGGGGCAGCCTCATACGCAGAGGTGTGGTGAGAGTGGAGCAAGCAGCTGGGCAGTCACACTCGAGTGACCTTGGAGGCCCTGAGGCTGCTCCTTAAGGTGCTATAGCCATGGGCACAGGGCTGATGGGGTAACCAGAGACAAGGGGAGGGGAGGAGAATGCTGAGGGATAAGGAAAGGTGGGAAAGACTCTAGGGACAAGAGGAACCCCCTGCAAGGCGAGGCAGCCCCTGGCCAGGGGAGGCAGGGAGCACAAGCCCAGCTCCAAGAAGAGGCACCTGAGAGACTCCCAAGGCAAAAGGGAAAGAGAGAGCAGGGCCCTGAGCTGCCCCGGCCTGCCCCACATCCCACCTCAGTGTGCACTGAAACCTCTTCTTCCTCCCTCTTCCTTCCCCAGGGCTGTCTGCATCCCCTGCAAGAGGGTGCTAGGAGCTGTACGCTGCTGGACAGTGCTGGGCCAACCCCAGCTCCCTAGGAAAGACAGGAATAAGGGTACACTGGCCTGGTCTGCCTGATGCTGGCACCCCTGGCTGACAGCTAGACATGCCCTGTTGGCCCTCCAACCAGCCGGGGCCTGGGAGTTCGTTGATTTCTAGGCCAAGTCACACGACTCCACGCTGCAGCTCTGCCCAGATCCCTGCGGACAGGGAATGCATTGCCTAAGCCTTTCAGCTAGTCCGCCCACAGTGACGAAGCCTTCCCGGGGCGGAGACTCGTTTGAAAAAGGGAGGCTCCAATCGACATCCCGGATCCAAAATGTGCTAGGGAAGGGGTTGCACTGAAGAAACCCCCTATATATTGGAAAGAAATCAAAATGATGTGACCCCCTCTCCCATACCTACACCCCCAAGGGAACAAGGAAGAAATTCACCCTCACAGTGATGTGAAAATAACCAGATTATGAGGTGTATGATTTTATAAAGAAGTGACTCAGGTCAGCAGGGCAGATTCTCCCAGCAAACATCTGTAAAGGGCTCCCACATGACGCACAGCCCAATGAGCAGCTTTGACACGACATACATACTCTATTTGGGCACGGATCCCAGACTCCAAAGCAACTGCCAAGGAGACAGCAGACTGGGAAATACCATCGCAATAGAAAGGCTGCCGCCAGCTGTTAAAGCAACCAGCCTTTCGTTTCTGACAGCCTCTGCGTGGAGGCTTGTCAGCGCTAGTAAATCACACCTTACCAGAGCCTGAGAGGGTGCAGGCAGGGAGTGCCTGATTCCGTCGCACTGCTAAAGCTCCCGGAGCAGAGCTGGCCATCCCAAGTGGCATGACACACCCGCCGGGGAACGCGCTCCACGTGGAGAGGAGAACGCCAGGCTGGTATTTGTAACGGGCGCCAAAGACGTCAGAACTGAAACTCCCCTCGCTCTCTGCCCAGATCATTGGCCCTGATCGAGGTAGCGGCTGCTTTCAAATTCTGTGAAATCTCAAAAAGGAAACAGGAAGCCTCTCTCATTTCTGACTTCAAGCAATAGCCTCTGAACCACACACTGGCTTCCTCCTGCCCCAGAGGCGGCCGGGGGTGAGGGACACAGCAGCCTGGCTGCTCCCCTTCCTAGTACGGGAGCCGCTGGCATGGCCAGAGGGCTGCAATTCCTAGGGTGTGTCCCCCCTGCAGCTACGCCAGGAATGGGAGCTGGGAAACAGCCCAGCAATAGGGGACAGAACCAGAGGTGGTGCTAGTCCACTGGAGCCCTAAGCAGGAATATCTGAGAGTCCCCTCACCCACCCCCTGAAAAAGCAAAAGCCCCGCACACTCTGTTAGAAGGAAGGGGCTTCAAACTAAGTGAAGGTTATCCCGAAGCAAAGGGCCAGCATCGAGGCAGGGGGCTGTGTGTGGAACGCAGGATCGGCTTAGGACGGGGGAAACCGAGCAAAGGCAATAGGTAACTTGTATTAGAAAAGGGACTTTTATCTGTTGCGGAAGGGTGAAACCTGCAGTTTTGTCTGTTTATTTTCTGTGAGTCGTGTGTGTCTGGGTCTGTGTCAGTGTTTGCTTTCCCTATTTCCCCTTCCAATTGGGGGCTTTTCTATTGACTCAACCTTGCGTTTATTTTTAGCCTGCGCTGGTCTCTGGGGTGCAAACAGCAGGGAGTGTGTGCGCCAAACTGAGCTGATAATTGGGGCAGGTTTCACTCCTTCAGCGGTGACTTTCCCCCACTGGTTCGTCAAAGCACCTGCTGGTTCAGACCTCGGGGGTCACCTGCCAGGAGTAATGAGGCTGGTGGAATCCCGGGCGAGACCTTTGTGCATGTGGGCTGGATCCTGGTGTCCGGGCTCTGAGCCTTTGCAACACAGCATGAAGGCCCCCAGCATCACAAGGCCCCCTCCCCGGTCTGGACAAGCCCCACAGCATCCCTGCCGTGTCGCTTGCAAAGCAAAGAACGCAGCCTTGGGGTCGCGCTTCGCATTGCGCTGCAGCGTCAGCATGAACTGGAGGAGTGTCTGACCCTGTCCCCCCCATGACGCTGTCACCTCGGGTCTCTCAGGGCGGGAACCAACCGGGGCTCTGCAGCTGGTTTCCATCGTGAGCGAGCGGCACAGAGCACAGTCACCCTGCATCCAGGCTGCTCGCCCTTCCATGGCCTGCCTGCCCCGCCAGGAGCCAGACCCAGCCTTGTTGCTAGGCACCCAGTGAGCCCAGCAAGGCCTGTGGGTTTAAGGACCTTGCTTATAGGCCTGGCCTCCAACTTCTGACTTTGATCCTCTGCTCTACCTGACTCTGCGGCCCTGGTATTCGGCTTCTGCCTCTCTGGTGCAGACCCTTAGCTCGGTGCTGGACTTTGCCCCCTGCCCACCCACCAGACCCAGATCTAATCAACAGGCCAAGCTCTTGTTTCAGCCAGTAGGCCTGACTACCCACAGCCCTGTTGGCTACACTCTTTTACCATTCCTGTAAGAGTTAAAATGCACCCACCCTGACAAGGCCACGGCCCTGTCCACTGCACATGGGGAGGGCTGACAGAGAATACCTGCCCTCGAAGGGTCAGGGTGTGCAGGGAGCGGGGCAGAGAGACTTCCTTCGCTTTCGATTGCAATTAACTTTCCAGCACTTCACAACCTCCCTGGATTACCTTCCACACCTGCCGGGGGCGGGGAGCGGGGGCTGGACCCACCCACTGATGGAGACACACTGCCAGAGGGGAAGGGGTCCTAAACTGGGAGCCAAAACTCACCTCTACCAGCTGCTATTTATATCCTTGTGCTCTTCCTAATCCTGATCGCTGACCCATGCCTCACGTCACAGCTCCAGAGGGCAGCCAGGTGTCAGCCAGCGCTTTGGTTTTACCCATCAGTTACCGGAGGGGCTGCGTGTGGCTGTTCCAGGCACAGCTGGGAACAGATGCCAGATTGCTAGTATAGCAGACCCAGGCATCAGCTGCTGAGCTGTACTGCCTGTCAAAGGGAAAGCACAATGTCTATGTGCTTGAATGATCGGGGTGACATGCAAAGGGGTCTTGCCTTTCTCTGGGAGCTGGGCACCTCAATACCTTGGGGGAGCTGGGCCTTAAGTCACATAGGTGCTTTAGACAATTTTACTGCCTGTCACTAACCACCGCTCTTGCCACTAACACTACAGCCCCTGCCTAGAGCCAGGCCTAGAACCCAGGGACTCGTAAATAGCACGTAACCCAATGGCAAAGCGTACGCTAAGGTCCCCTCTACGAGCTGGTCAACAAAACCAGCAGCAGTCGCCCTTATCACTCATGGGATACAGGTCTGTACTGGGGATTTGAATGGCCAGGATTCAAGCAGAGCTGTCAACCTATGGGGCTGGAGGGACTCATGGAAGGATGTGATTTAATTGACACCATGACAAAACACAGGTTTTATAGCTTAAAAACCCCCCACTGTTAATGCAATAGGGTGTCCTGGCCATTTAAACCAAACATGGGCTAAAGATCCCCTTCCGGGTGGTATTGGTGCAAGCACAGGGGCAGAAAGCAGCTGAAAGTGGAAGAGAGAAGGTGGTCCTGGGGAGTTAGCAGAGGGATGGGACGGTCCTAGGATATGATCATTGTAAAGGCTCAGGGTCGGGAGCCCTATAGGAAGGGTGGGGCAGGGCTCGCTCAAGGCTGGCCAATCGGGAGAAGCACTCAGAAGGAAGGTGAGTATATATGCCACCCGCCTCCTCAGAACAGGGAGCATGGCTTTGTACAGCTGACCAACCAAGCGTGTTAGCTCCCGGGGAAAGGAGCCAAGGTTCTGTTTTCAAATCCTGCAGCTGGCCTGAGGGGTCATAACGGCTCCATGAGAAGTTGTTTCTATTCTGACAACTTAGTTACAACTCCATTCATTTACAACCAACCGTTGGCCCTCTTTGAAATATTCCCAAACGAGTCAGGTTGGCCTGAAAGCAGTTCAGAAAGGTTGGCCATAGGAGCCCGACGCACATCCCTCATTTAACAGAGCTAGAGCTACAAAAAACTATTTTTTTGTCACAGACTTCTTCATAAAATTGACATTTTTCACTAAAAAAATTGTCTGCTTTGGAAAGTTTCTGTGCAATGTTCCATCCTTCCCCAGCCCTTTATTTTTTCCCTCATTTTACCTCCTCCCGCCACCCAAATCTTTGCTTTACCCATTTCAGCTGCTGCTACCTCCAGCCTATTACACGGCATATGGAAAAGAACTGGGCTAAAATTCGGAAGCCGATGGACAGTCACTTGCCTTTCCTTCACCGCTGCCGCGATATCGAAGCATTTCTTCAGCTCTCCCCACTGCACTGACAGCGTATCATCGCTGGCATCGGGTTTGCTCTACCCATGAGGAAAACTCCACTGGCCACGCAGCAAGCGGAGAGCCTCCAGGAAAAGGTGCCGGAAAAATTCCCCCCACCTAACCCCACTTCGTGCTGGTGGAGCCCTGCCCCGGACCAGCGAGCAGGACGGCTGTTCCAGCTCAGAGGCTGCTGAGTGGGCGACAGGCCCTTGAAGGGGAGTCAGGGCCCAGTTTGCCCCCATAGCCTTCTGCAGGTGCCTCTGGGGACAACTGCCCACCCCAGGTGGCTGCTTAGTGGTTAATTAGCAAAGGAGGCACCTGGGGCAAATGGAAAGGCTACCTGAACTCCGGCAGGCCAGGCACTCTGAGGAGAGGCGTTCGGGAGCCCAGCAGAGCCGGCGCTCTTAGCGACAGGAGAAGATCCCTAAGAGAAAGCTTCAGCAAAGGGCTCTCCAAGCAGGGAAAGGCTGCAGGTCCGAGATCTCCACAGAGCCATGACTGGACACGTCTAGCGAGGGAGGGTCAAGAGAATCTGGCTGGCAAAGGGCCTGCGCAGAAGGGCCAGCAGTGGATTTTGGCGGGAACAGAGAGCTGGGTGGCCGAGTCAGTCTTAGGTTAAGAGGCTGTGGCCCAGGTTGGCTTATGCTCTAGATAGGCCTATGTTAATGAGATCCTTCGAAAGGATGCGAACACCCGCTTGGACTTGTTTATACCCTGGGCAGGGCTTCCAGGCAGGGGAGGGGGCAGTTTGCCCTGAGCATCCCCATCCCCACCCCAAACTTCTGTGCAGCCATGAGCCCCGGTGAGGGGAAACCAAAGCAGACCTCACCCGCTGTGCCACACCTGACCAAGGGGCATGGGCCAGGACAGCCTGCACTATAACTGGGCTGGAACAGCTGCAGCCACCCAATACCAACCCGATGGAAGGTGGGGGCCCTGGGTCCATGTGAATACACGTTTTGTGGCCCCTCCCTTGGCCTGATCTCGTCGTGACTTCTCTGAAGCCAGTGCGGAGGAGACCCCTTTCACAGGCCACACGGGCTGCACCGTCTGCTTCTGCTGCCTGGGGGGGAACACAGACTTCAACCCTCAAATCCTGCAGGGAGTGAGGGGCTCCCCCCATCACCCACGTGGGGGTGGTGTGAAGAGAGATCGATATCCAAATGCAGTGAAGTGCTGCGTGTCAGACACTGCACCACCCACACACAGCCTTCCCTCTGTGCCCACAGGACTGCCGGCACCTCGCTGAATTCTTTGGGGAGCAGAGTATTTGTCTAAGCTGCAGGAAGCCCCCGAATGCATCACTTGGCTCCTTGGCGAGGCAGATCAGTGCGATCTCTGCCAACCAGCAGCATGTGCTCCCTGGACTGGTGCAGCAGGCTGTGGCGAGAGGCTCCGGGGACGGTTTGAGCACTGCCTTAGGGCAGTGCCGGACCCAGGCAATAGCCATCTTTGTACAGGACAGATCAAATGCTGTCATCTTCCTGTTGGGGCGGAGTTACTTACGTGTTGGGCTGCATGAAAAGCAGTGCCCCTCTTCGGGCCTGGCTTTCATTCCTCGGGGCGGGAGCGGGTATTTTCTTGTCATTGCCCACTGACGGGATCTGTGTGGAGGGCGGGCCTTTCTGAGCGTTGGCGCCTGGGGTGAGCATAGAACCCTCACTCCAGCCCAGCGATGTTTTCTGGAAGGGCCCTTCCTCTGCTATACAGCATGTGAAGTGAGCCTGGCTGGCCGGGGCCCGGCCACCGGCCAGATCTAGTTTCTCTGGCTGGGATAACGAGCCTTTGACGACGATATTGGATGTTGCTCTGAGTCTCAGGGAGCTCAGCCCAGGGATCGCCCCTGCCCACGGTGCTCCAGAAAAAGCACCGCTGCAGAGGCCTGTGCATATGCAGGCTACTGGAGCCCCCATCTCAGCTGGTCACTGCTGACCATTAGTATGTGTTATCCCAGGCACCACCCTGGACCCAGACACCTGCCCAAGAGGTTGCCCTTAAGAGCTTCCAGCTGTTATCTGTATGCCTCACCCCAACCCAGGCCCTCATCTCCCCACTCCTCTCCTGGTGCTGGGCCATGTTATTTCCTTTGGACAGAGGGAGACCAGAGGCCCGGAGACATGAGGCGACTTGTCCAAGAGTCACACAGGGAGTGTGTGGAACAGCCAAGAACCAAACCCTGGCTGGGTACATTGACTTCAGTCATGATTTAAGTCACCAAGTGGAAAGCCTCGACTTAAATCATCAGTTTCGTCAACTATTCCATTTGCATCGCAGTTCTTTTCTAAAGAAAGGTGCATTCTCATTGGATGATAGAACCATAAAACATGTTGACTTACAACTAAATAGAGCTTTTATGTCTTTTTCCTACCTACAAAGATACACTATAACTATATACACAAGTAATTATATGGCTTAATATTTTCAGATTAATTGTATATTTTAGTATGTTAAAATGGTGAATGAAATACCATTTATTTACTAGATAATTAACGCTTTGTTAATGATGTGTGTCATGTTGCACTAGGATAGCAAACGGAATTCAAACACCACATCAAATGGATTTTTAGTGAACAAAACAAGCCCATGATATAGCACATGACCTAGTGTGCAATATTTATATAGACAGGCGTTTTTCCCAATTCTTTTTCATATATAGAAAAACAGCCTTTAACTCAAAGTTTTTGATAATCTGGGATTTTTACTTAAATGTTTTGAGAAAGAATGTTCAGGACTTAACATATTTTGGATTAAATTCAGATTTCATTTTAAACAGGTTTGTTTTTAAAAATAGGAAATCCCTCCCCTCCCCCCCCCAGCATGAAAAATCTGACACCTTTTCTCCATGCTGAAGGCTGGTCTCCAGCTAGTGCCTGACCCTACAGGCCAGCCTCCTTTCTGGCAGTGATGAGTTCTCGATACAGCTCTCAGGAAGGTGACCCCCAGCCTTGTGCTCCCACTTCCTGGCGTGTTTTTTCCATGGCCCCTTGGAAGCTGCCATCTCCTCCAAGATCCAGGGCTGCCCCGTCACCCCTCCTCCAGCCATAACCCCTCTGCTTACCAGCCAACAGCACTCCAGGGTGTGCTCCCCCATCCCTCCAACATTCCAGGCTCCATGTAGCAAGCCCCCTTCTGGAAGAAGGGAAGTATAGAGATGTGAGGCTGCCACCACTATTGGCCTCAAATGCTCTAGTTTAGGGGACTTACCCAATCTTGCATAACAAGCCTGCAGCAAATCCAGTGACTAGCTCTCTGGTCCCATAGGTTCTAGGCCACTGCTCTTACCACAGAACCGACATTTGTCTATCTGCAGCTCTTCCTCATATGCTGCACAGAAATTCCATCATGTGCAAACCACTTCCTGGGCCAGCACCTAAATGTGTGTCAGAGATGGGGGTGCAGGAATCGCAGACTGTCCAAATAGCATAGCCAAGACCTCCTCTGAGAGGCAGCACAGCCCAGCAACCAGGTTCTGCTCAGTGCCAGTTGAGAAAGGAAATTAAAATAATCCAATTTAAAAAAAGAAATTCAAAGTTGTTTTTGTTCTGCTGGGCTTGAAATGGTCCCAGCTTAAAAAAAAAATGTTTTAGAAAAAAGATTAGACGTTTGAAAATGGCTGAAGAAAGGAAAGCAAGAGGCAGTATATGAATGTGATGGCATAAAACTCATCTTTATAGTTTCCATCCAACTATCCAAGAGGGAAAGCGGAGGTTGCAGCCTACTGCTGCTGTAAACCCACACTGTAAAAAGCCCTTTGCTGTCTCATTAAGGACAATTTAAAAAGTGCCAAAGGCTTAGAATACTGGGTGGCGAGGACAAGGTGACCAATTGCTTCCTGATGGGTTATTTTCATGACTCGCCACAAGGCTTTTTTGTAAACAAACTTTATTTAGAAAAGTAAATGATTAATTCATTGTACGTAGTACCCTTCATTGTAACAACAATACATACAAAGCTCCCTGACACAGTCAAAACATTGATAGGCAAGTGGAAAAGATACTTGGAACACTGCCTGTGAAGTTACAATGTTAAGTTCCCTTCATCCGCATGTCTTTCAGATAACTTAAAACACTGTTGGCATTGGCTTTTGGTCACTGTGTAAGATTTGTGTCCTGGGTCTCCGTCGTGGCAGTCAGAGCACCATTGACTGTGGATTCCCAAGCAGTAGAGGTGCAAGTCGCAGCAACGCACGAACTGGCATTTTCAGCTGCCTGAATTTCAAAAGCAGTTCTGAAAAGCTCATGCTCCCTAGTGAGACAAAAGCAGGAGAATGATTCTGTATCTGGAGAACACTTGCATACTGAAACAGTTACCAGTGTTGGAAGTACAATATCACTGCTGCCCAGTGCTGCAGGGATGCATGTCTTTGGTGGTGTATCCATCTCCTCAATGTTCCAAACACACACAGCCAAAATGGATAGTCTATGAACAGTAAACTTCGACGATTTTTAGTTTAAGTTTGCATTAACCATCAGGAAAGGAATCCGTGTGTATGCTGGTGAAGGAGACTTAATACCCCACCAGCAACACAGAAATCAAACAGAAAACTGGGCATCCAATTGCCTATGTAGGGAAACAGCCAAACTGACGACACACAAAGGAAATGAACTAAAACATTCTACTCAGTGGAGTTGTTATTTGTAGGCACAAAATTCAGGGGGACCTGGGAATGGGATTTTTCTTTCAATTGATGGTATCCCCATTCAAATACTCCTTTAGCCCTGACTTAGCACATCAAGCTTCATTACACTCTCACTCTCCTGTCTCCGCACTCTGTATAAAAAAACAACTCCTCTCTCCAGCTTTTCCAAATGCCCTCCCATACTGGAGGGGTTGGCGGATCCTTATTTGTACCACACCGCCCACCCAGCAGCCTGGCTAGCTCCCCCAGTGGAAGGGTTGGTGTTTTATTTTCTATTTTACCATCACCATTTGAGTAAGGAACACAAGCTTGGTAACTCCTGACAGCCTAGTATGCTTCTCACGATGTTTGAATGCAAATGCCAGGCCCGACCTGGCAACTCGGAGTGTGGAGAAAGAAGAAATGAAGTGATATGTGTGTGCAAAGTAGCCTGAATGATGTTCACTGAACAAGCCAGTTATAAAAGCTTCTTCTACAAAAGTGAGCCAACGGAGGCAACCCCCAAGAGTGTTAGCAACAACTCTGAAGAAAAAAACCAAAAAACACACAGAACGCCCCAAGGGAGAACTGGAAGGCTATAAGAAGGGCACCCTGCAAACACCTACAAATTTCCAGCTTTTGAGAGACTCTCTTTCCTGGTAAGTGGTGTTTTTCTTACAGCGCCAGTTCCCTGAATGTTGTTGTTACAGGGAGTCTTGGCTTTCCTTTAAAAGCAGTCAGGTTCTGGACCATGTGGTTGAGGAGAAAAGCTGAAAAACGTGACCTGAGAGGCTCGAATCCCAGAAAGCAGAAGAGCCAACGCTGATTGTTTTTTGAAATCTCATGGGGTGGGGGGAAGCACCTGGGTTTAGAATAGTGCATCTAGGAAAGCAGATGTTGAAAAGCAAAGTCGGGAAGTGACATGGAACGTCAGGCTATCAGGAGAATGGATTAATGGTAAGCAGACAGCCCTCTTTTGGGTCCCCTCCATCTGTCAGGAGACTGGGAGCTCCCCATGCATGGACTTACCCAGACAGGGAGGACACAGAGAAAAGTGGCCTGTCCATGTGACCTGTGAAGGTAAGAAGAGACTGAAGGGCTGCCTGGGCACCTACCCTGAAAATGTACAAGGGAGAGGCACTTTCCTCGTGTGTCCATGGTGCAGTTGGCTCTGGTGGAATGGCCAGCCCTTCTGAAGGAGGAGTCATGCCTTCAGCTAATAAGCTTTCAGCAATAAATTCCGTAACTCCTCCACCAACAGAGATGGTCACATCCTTCTTGGTTCCCTAAAGCGCCACAGAGTTCTCCTCCCATCAAAGCGTAGACACATTTCTTTGTCCTTCCCAGAATTGGGTCAGCAGGAAGAAACACAGAGAGCAGGCTCGTGAGGACGGGACTGCTCTCAGCACCAGCCTGTCATGGTGGAGAATTCAACCGAGGCCACGGAATGAAATTTCCCTACTTTCCTGACCAAACAGGTTGCCACTAGGAAAACAGGCATAACAGCAAGTCCTTTCCCCAGAACCACTTAGGTGCTCAAAGGAAAGATGCACAACGATGTTCAGAACAAAGCTAGAGTAACACAGGGGAGCAGAGGACTGCGTTCTGTCTGATCTTGTCCACTGCCTTTGGAAACGTCATTAACTCCAGGTGCAAGGTACCATGACTCCTGCTGCCCTTTGAGGTACTGAAGGTCCCTGGCTGAGTGCTAAGGGAACAAGGCCTCATATCCTTATCCAAATCAACCTGGAGAAAAGCAGTGACTAAGGCTGATCTCTTTAATCCCCCATCCTGTCCCCATGGCTAAGGGCCCAATTCACCACCTAAAGGTCCAAGAAAAGAAAAGAAAATACTTGCACAGCTGTTAAAAAATAAATAAATAAAAATCTACATTGTAGCAACAACTTAACACATGAGGTAAACATGAAAGATCATCAAACTTATAGTAACAGTATGCCCAATCCAACCCAGCATGGATATAACCTTACCTTCTAAGCCGCCTGCTGAGAGCTGCCCTGGAGTTGGGACTGAGTGGTAGACGAGGAAACAGGCCAGCATACTTAACTGAGATTCTTCAGGAGGCTGCCCACTTAGGTAGGAGTGCAGAGAGACGTCCCCTCCGGCTGTAACACACAAGGGAGCCTGCTGAGATTCAGGGACCATTCTCATTTGTTGAGAGAACAGAATACAGAGTGGCATTGGAGTGGGACACTGCTCCCTGCCACATGGGTTTGTTGGAAGGATGTCCTCCCCTTCCCCGCCCCCCAGCACCGATCACTGAGGTCAGGGCTTTAGCTTGTAATGGCTCTTCATTCAAGAACTCTAACCATGCCATTCTTCAAACCTAAGCCCCGCTTCACTTTTGCTGGGCTCACAGGACATCTCTGCCCCTTGGAACACTAGCGAAGTCTGAGTCATCTCCTGCATTAACCCAAACTTTCCACATGCTCAAGGCATCACATACAAAAGTGTTCCAGTTGGAACATGATGCTGCTAGAAGGTGCATACTTGGGACACCAGGTAATTACACAAAATGACACAGAGAGAGAAGTGCAAACACATATTGCTGTTCTACACAATACACATTACGCGGGACCTCCCATGACACAGGTAACCAGATTTTGGAGACTATTTTAAAATTCCAGTGGTGGCAGCAGCTCAGCTTTTAAGACTACATAGTTTTGTACATAAGCTTTCGTAGGCTAATCCCCACTTCGTCGGATGCACTGGCCCACGAAAGCTTATGCTCCAATACTTTTGTTAGTTTTTAAGGTGCCACAGGACTCTCTGTCGCTTCTGCAGATCCAGACTAACATGGCTACCCCTCTGATTCTTGACATAGTTTTGTGCAAATATTTAAGATAAAAAAAAAAACCACAAAAATCAGCTATAATTCCTTCTCTTGATTACCTGAAGGAGGCAGCATTCACTCTTACAAACCAGCCAATCAGAAGATAAACAGGATTCAAACACGAGCAATCTATTCTTTATTTCCCCTCCCCCACTTCCACTAACGAAGTTAAAAAAAAACAAATGACAGGCAAGCTACCCAAGCTGATTCCCAGAAGCTATATGGCAAGGTGTTGGATCTCTCTCAGTGCAGGGTCACAGACTCTCACCCAAAATGTGGCACTATACTCATGCCGCTCTCTTTACCTTGTAGCCACTGGTCCAAAGTATTATCAATAGTACATTTCATCACAGGCAGAAATTCAGAGTTCATGAAGAGCCCTCGGTTTGGATTTCTCCTCACCCTCTCCTGGTGGCTTCTGGAGCTGAAAAATTCTAATACCAGCTTTATCTGCCACAGTTCAAAGGTCTCAGACATCTCTTTTCTCTCTAATAGACGCACGGCCTAACAGGAGAGAAAACACAGATATACTGTGAAATCGATCTGTACTAGAAAAGAAACGTCCCCTTTATAACTGCAAAATAACTGAACTTCCCTCCTTCAGAGCGTCAGTCGAAAAAAACTAGACTTCCCTCTCCTGATCTTTATCACCTCATTAGGTTATTTTTCAATTGTTATCTTGAAATCTTTGCTCTGTCACCACAGGTTTACTGACAGATTTTCTATTTTCCATTTCTGGTATCCATGATACGTATGAAAGGAGTAAGACTGACCGTGATACCCTTCTGCAGAGTTAGTGCTATCAAGGATTTAAAAAAATGAACATTGTTCACTCTACCTGATCTATTGCTATGTAGGCAGGCAGCATCTCCGGATTCTCTCGAGTAACACACTCATAAAGAATAGATGAGAAGAGATCCAATATTTCCTGCTTCTGATAAAAGACATGCCTCTCACAAAGTGCACACTGTACATATCATTTATTACAAGGTCTCTTACATTGCTCATGTTGGCTTCCGTTATAGTTAATCCCCCAGATTATCTGCTGTAATTCATTTACGTAATGATTTGTGTCTCCATGTATTTATTCATTAAAAGAATGCAAGATGTAGTTAGATTTTTCTCACTCCTTTAGTATTTTTGAAGGCTAGTCTCTGATTTCATTCTGCACAGAGAAGACAGTCTTCATTCACAAGACAACTTTAGTGGCTGCCCTAAATAATAGCAGTAGCCTACTTTATCTCAGTATTCATTAGATATACCTTGTACAAACCATAGGGAATTCAGGGAGTATAATTGTGAGGTAAACTAGTGGCAGACAGTTATAGTGAAAAACTTTTTAAGTGCAGGTACCATAGTTCTATTTTCTGTTTCTATTTTTTGTGCATTCTTTTTTATGTAATGTCATTTTCTTCTATATAGCAAATACCTCCAAGGAACAAGGCTATTCAGAACAATTTTTCTTGCATTATTGAATTAGTTCTGCTGTCTTCAACTTAACATTCATTTTCTGCATTTTATTTATGAAAACAAGAAAAGAAACCATTCTTCTGAGCAATTTCCCACATATAGGCAATGTCTACCTGGCCCATGTTCACAGCTGGTTTGCAGAAATAGTCAGCAAACGAAAGTAGTGCCGGATCAGAAGTGAAAGCAGAAATAGTTTCTGGCTAAAAAGAGGTAAAAATGCACACTTTAGATTAGGAATCATTTGCTTCCATTGCATAGGTCAAACAATAATTTATATCCTCCCCTCCTTCCTTACTGGGATTCTCCAGAGCTCAGTGCTGGTCATTGTAAACTACATGATTGATTTAATGGGCAAAATCAGTCTCATAACCTTTTCATTTGACAACTGCGAAAAGCTATGCCATTTATTTATTTAGACAGTAAAGAGGCAGCGGCGGTGGTGTAGGTGTTCTTCAGACAGCCTAGCCCATGGCTCTGTGGCAGCTGCTGGGCTAATTTTCCTAAAGCAATAAATTAATGCCATTTTTAAGAGTGATTTCAGCACTCCTGATGAGTACTAGATTGGCAGCACCGGGCCACTTGAAATTCTTGAGTGAGACAGGCAGTGGCTGTGCACATTTCTCAGCTGCACCCCAACGTGGCTCGGTCCATCCCTGCTCTGTAAAGGCCACTTCTAAAGGTGAAATTCCCCACTGACGTGCCAATTCACTCTCTGGGCTCTGAATCCGGCAGTTTTGTGACATGGGCTCCTGGCCAGCGGGAATTGGACTGAACCCACAGGCCAAATAGCTGTCAGATAGCAACAACTTTTCATCACTACCCTCCTCGCCCATATTTGAAACCATGAAGGCGGAAGGCTCAATATTTCAACCACTCTCTGCCCTACTACAGTTCTCTCAAAGTTCCAGCACCGTTCAGGGGAGAACTTTGATTGGGGAGCTGCTGATAACCACAGCAGTCACGTTACTGCTTTGTGCTCGCTAGCAGAACAGTTAGATGACGCTACCTTGAACGTCCGAGTTTCAGAGTTCCGGTGAGTGACAGCCTGTGCTAACAAACTGCGCCAGCCCATTGGGTCCTCTTTGTATGAGAGCTGCCCAGCTCTCAGTTTTACATACAGGACGCCGTCCTTAGAAAGGATCGACCTGAAAAAAGAACACCACTTACCATTTTGAACTGATTTAAATCTCCTTCCATCCAACTGTGGTACTGACACATGACATGGCAAACAGATATAGAAATTACTAGCAACCTAGTAACTTGTATGTGCTAATAGTGAAAATTACAGATGCAGGCATAAACATACTGACACATGAAGAGAAGGGAGTTACCTTACAAGTGGAGAACCAGTGTTAACAAGGCCAATTCAGACAGGGTGGATGTGGTCCACTCCCAATAACTAATGAGGAGTTGTCAATACCAAGAGAGGGAAAATTGTTTTTGTAGTGAGCCAGCCACTCCCAGTCTCTATTCAAGCCCAAATTAATGGTGTTAAGTTTGCAAATGAATTGTAACTCTGCAGTCTCTCTTTGAAATCTGTTTCTGAAGTTTTTTTGTGGAAGAATGAACAACAGATTTGAAAGTAGCCAATGTTCAAGGAGACTGAAGTGTTCTCCTACTGGATTTTGTATGTTACCATTCCTGATGTCTGATTTGTGTCCATTTATTCTCTTACATAGAGACTGTCTGGTTTGAACAATGTTCACGGCAGAGGGGCGTTGCTGGCATAAGATGGCATATATCACATTAGTAGATGTGCAGGTGAATAAGTCGCTGATGGTGTAGCTGATGTGGTTGGGTCCTATGATGGTGTCGCTAGAATAGATCTGAAATCAAAGGGGTAGCCGTGTCAGTCTGGAATTGCAGAAGTGACAAAGAGTCCTGTGGCACCTTAAAGACTAACTGAAGTTTTGGAGCATAAGCTTTCGTGGGCTAGTACCCACTTCGTCGGATGCATGCAGTGGAAGTATCCAGGGGCAGGTATAAATAGGTAGGCAAGAACCAGGTGGGAGATAACAGGGTTAGTCCAATGAGGCTGAACCAGCTTGTTATCTCTAATCAGGGAGGGTGAGATGTTCCTCTAGCAGCTGGAGGTGTGAATAGCGAGAGAAGAGAAGCTGCTTTTGTAGTTAGCTAGCCACTCGTAATCTTTGTTCAATCCTTGATTGATAGTATCAAATTTGCAAATGAATTGCAGCTCTGCAGTCTCTCTTTGCAGTCTGGACTTGAAGTTTTTTTGCTGTAAAATGCTGACCTTTAAATCTTCTATAGTGTGTCCAGAAAGGCTGAAGTGTTCTCCTACAGGTTTTTGTATATTGCCATTCCTGATATCTGATTTGTGTCCATTTATCCTTTTTTGTAGGGACTGTCCAGTTTGGCTGATGTACATAGCAGAGGGACATTGCTGGCACATAATGGCATATATTACATTGGTAGATGTGCAGGTGAATGAACCAGTAATGGTGTGGCTGATCTGGTTTGGTCCTGTGATGGTGTTGCTGGTGTAGATGTGTGGGCAGAGTTGGCATCGAGGTTTGTTGCATGGATTGGTTCCTGAGTTAGAGTTATTATGGCGCGGTGTGCTGTTGCTGGTGAGAATATGCTTGAGGCTGGCAGGTTGTCTGTAGGCCAGGACTGGTCTGCCTCCCAAGGCCTGTGAAAGTGAGGGATTGTTGTCCACGATGGGTTGTAGATCCCTGATGATGCGCTGGAGAGGCTTTAACTGAGAGCTGTAGGTGATGGCCAGTGGTGGTGTTTTCTTTCTTGGGCTTGTCTTGCAGCAGCAGGCTTCTGGGTACACGTCTGGCTCTGTTGATCTGTGTCCTTATTTCCTTGTGCGGGTACTGTAGTTTTGAGAAAGCTTGGTGGAGATCTTGTAGGTGTTGGTCTCTGTCTGAGGGGTTGGAGCAAATACGATTGTACCTCAGTGCTTGGCTGTAGACAATGGATCGTGTGGTGTGCCCGGGATGGAAGCTGGTGGCATGAAGGTAGGCATAGCTGTCGGTAGGTTTTCGGTATAGGGTGGTGTTGATGTGGCCGTCATTAATTTGCACTGTGTATAGATCTGGGGACAGAGCTGGCAACATGGTTTGTTATAGGGATTGGTTCCTGGGTTAGTGTTTCTGTGGTGTGCTATGTAGTTGCCGTGAATATTTGCTTCAGGCTGGGCAGGGGCTGTCTGTAAGCAAGGACTGATCTGCCTCCCAAGGTCTGTGAGAGGGAGGGATCATTTTCCAGGATACGCTGTAGATCGTTGATGATGTGCTGGAGAGGTTTTAGCTGGGGGCTGTACGTGAAGGCCAGAGGTGTTCTGTTGTTTTCCTTGTTGGGCCTGTCCTGTAGTAGGTGACTTCAGGAATGGTAACATACAAAAGCCAGTAGAGACACCTCCTCATCCCTTCTCTTCATGTTTCAGTATATTTATGCCTGAATCTGTAATTTTCACTCCATGCATCTCAAGAAGTGGGGGTTTTACCCATGAAAGCTTATGCTCAAATATATGTTAATCTTTAAAGTGCCTCCAGACTCCTTGTTGTTTTTGTGGATATAGACTAACATGGCTACCCCTCTGATATTCAGATATGATTACTGTCCTTTACAATTGTTAATCTGCATTAATATTAGTCCTGTGCATACTTCAAAAAAATATAATCTCTGGCACACTCGTAAGAGTTAGCTAGCCACTATCAGCAGCGTGCCGTTTTCAAGGACCGGGGCAATGAGAAATCTCATCAATTCTGCACAAAACCCAAAACCTCCACATATTAAAAGTAGTTTCTAGCTGAGGTCCCTTGCCCATTTTCCCTTCTCTTTGGTGTTTTTTTTTTAATGAAAAACCCACAAAACAAGTAAAACTGACTATCCAGAGGAAGAGTGAAACTGATTACATACAAAGGGCTATCAAATGCACAAAAGTAGACAAATTCTAACTGAAGAATTTCTTTCATTCCTTTCAGCTATTGTAAATTTTAGGTGCTACTTCTAACTATAGGAAGTAAAAAATTTCACAAATTTACATAAATGTTAAGGGACATTAACAAACTTAGTCCATCTAGATATGTAGCATCATGAATACTTACTTCAGCTGGTGTGTCCCCTTGCTTAAATCTATTAGGAGTTCCCAGTATCGTGGGCCTTTCACTCTGATCTGCCAATATAAATGTTTTAATGGAGGTAACAGGGATTGCAAGAACAAAAGAGAGCTATATAAATCAATCTCAATTTCTGCCCCATTGACAGCAGATACTCCCTCCCAGCACCATCTGCTTTATATCACTGAAGACTCCAAGAGGACAGAAACTGGCTGTGTCCCCTGCAGAGGATGCCCCTGACATGGGGGAATCCCCAGTGGGTGTAGAGGTGACAGGGACCGGAGGCAGGATCAGGGGCTGGAAAGGACACCTAGGGGCATAACTAAGTGTACTGCACTATGACTATCCCACAGGTAGTAAATGGTCTGTGGGGGCCACTGTCAGCAGACATTGGCTAGAGCTAATCCCAAGCTGCTCTAACATGCGCTGGAGCCAGGGCAAGGAATCAGAGTAGTAGCCAGGTCCCACAAAGCCACCCTCCTTACAGCTCAGGGAATGACTCTTCGCTGCATCACAGATTCTGGGCCAAAATGTACATTACTCAACTGGAGCCCTGATTTACCTGCTTAAGTAAGTGAAGCTCCGGGAGGAGGGTTGGTGCCATCAATTCCTCTGTGGTTTCTTCATACCATCGTGTGCCCTTAAACACCAACAACAGTCATACGATAGTAAAAACAGCTTCAGTGCACAGTGACAGAAAACTCGCCAGTCTCTCAGTTAAGTCTGTTCAGCCTGGCTGCCCCACAAGAATCTTGTATTTTCTATATCCATTTTCCTGATGAAATTGGTGGCTTAATATTACCACTTATGTCACAAAGTGAGAGAGACAAGGTCGGGGAGGTAACATCTATTACTGGACCAACTTCTGTTGGTGAAATACAAGCTGTCAAGCTCCACCAAGCTCTGCTTCAGGTCTGTCTCAAAATGTATACGGGAAAACATAGGATAGCTGCACGGCTTAGTCAACAGGTATAGCACCACTGTCACAAGAAGGGGACCTTTTTCAACCAAAACAGCCACCTTTTAAAAATGAGCTACCCTGCCTGGAAGGACAATCTTCCACAGCAACAACAGGAACAGTCTGATCTCTGCAGCTCTCTTCTCCCAAAGGCTGGCAAGGCCTGTCCTTATCCCACAGGCTAGTCCATACCTGGGGCCCTACCAAATTCACGGTCCATTTCGGTCCATTTCATGGTCAAAGGATTTTTAAAATTGTAAATGTCATGATTTCAGCTGGTTAAATCTGAAATTTCACAGTGTTGTCACTGTAGGGGTTCTGACCCAAAAGAGGTGTGTGTGGGGGGGGGGGCGGTTTGCAAGGTTATTGTAAGGGGATTGCGGTATTGCTACCCTTACTTCTGCGCTGCCTTCAGAGCTGGGTGGCTGGAGAGCGACGGTTGCTGGCCACTCTCCGGCAGCCCAGCAATGAAGGCAGTGCCGCCATCAACAGCAGCTCATAAGTAAGGGTGGCAGAACTGAAAGTCCCCTAACATAACCTTGCGACTTCCCCGTTTCCCTTTTGGAAACACTGGTCTTCCCCAGGAAATCTGTAGAGTAGGGGGTAAAAGTAGACAAGAGAGCAAATTTCATAGGAAAAGACAAGTTTCATGGCCTGTGATGCGTTTTTCATGGCCATGAATTTGTTAGGGTTCTAACCGTGCCACACATACATCAGCTGTAGGAGGCTGTTTGATCCTGAATGTATCTTTCTACAACAGTCAGAGTGGAGGATGGGGGCTCATCTCAAGAAGTGCCTAATGAGTGCAGCCGGGCAGGAGGAATGCTGAGTATCCCATTTCAAAAGCATTGGGGAGATTTTTAAAAGGCAGTTGGAGCAACCTCTGACTCTGTGTTTTTGAAAATCTCCACTGTATTTATACAGATAACTGTTACCCCTGATCAGTATCTGCTGTGCATTTCACTTGTCTCTGGTTCTACCCTCAAGGTGCCACTCAAAGCCCTACAAACAAAAGAGATGGGTTGGGAGGAGTACCTTCATTAATTTGCCTAGACAATCTGGTTCGACTTGCACTAGAGCACTGAAAACAAAACCAGGACTGCAGGCCACAACACTGAGATACGTATAACACCCTGTACGTGAAGTTTTGAATGAACTTCACAGCCCCACCTCCCCCTGGATATATTACCTTGTAGGTAACCTCTAGCAACGTGTAACAAGGAGTGTTTGTATCCACATCAACAGGCACCAGCAGCCTTGGTTCTGCTGCCAGCACATAGAGGTGCCGTAGGGCCTGAAGGTGATACCTGTTTATGGGAAATAAAGAATTTATCACAATGGTCTTACTAAAGAGAGGTCTTCAAACACCTGCGTGTGCTGGCAAGCAACGCCAAGGATAAGAGACATACAAAAGTGCTATTACACTACAGTAAAACTTGCTGCAGTACGTACAGATAAACAATTACGGATTTTATAAAGACAGTTTCCCTAATAAGACAATATTTATTCACTTTTAAATATATTTTTTTAAATTCCATATAGAGAGAGATTTTATGGGTGAGCTTTCGTTATAGAGCAAGCTGTTATAGCCAAGTTGTATTGCCCCGGATGCAGATTGTTAAAGAAATACAGACAGAGTTGTAACAGCATCTCTTCAGTGATCTGATCATCACGGTCATCCTGTCTTTTACTTATTGCTCCATTTCTCACAAAATATATGAAGCATGCGTTAGCTGTTTCAGCTCTAATCTCACTGTAGTCAAAAAGCTTTCAGAGCCTCATCCCTTGATCATTTTCTGTAGAAATACAACCTACTTTATGTGAAGAACGTATACACAAGAACTACCCTTACCTGTTGTCAGAACTGTGAACGGGGAAGTGAGGATACAGAGCACAAAGAAGAGCAGCAATTGAAGAGTCTGAGGTGCTCAGAGAGTATCTGCAGAGAAACAACACCTATTATCTTTCAGCCCTGGTGAATCACAGAACTCCTGCATCCATTTCCAGTGCGTTCTCATGAGCCAGAAAATGGCAACTAGGTAGCACAGAGCATATATGTAACGAACATATATATATTAGCACAGTAAGCCAAATGTTTTATATGGATATAAAATGACAGATATAGATTTATATACTTTAACTCCACTCAAAAAAAAGGCAGACAGATTTTGCTCAATGTAGAAGCTAAAAAAGACAACCTTGCATCTGTTCATATTAGAAAGTTATCTTTGCAGCCATTAGGGATATTTTTTTTATATATAAAAATTTAAGTTCTGCTCAAATTGAGGGCCAAGAGAGAGCTTCCAACTTGCCACTGCCGAAGTGGATTTTTATCTGTACCTTGTCCAAGTCTTAAAAAGTCACTTTGGTGCTACTATTCACCTTGTCCCATATCAAACTAGGGAACACATTTAAAATGGGCAAAAAGAAATATTCATGCAGAAATCTTCCTGAGAAATTCACTGTCATAGAATATTATTGATGTAATTAATTTACCAAGATTCCAAAAAGAACTAGATGTTTATCTGGATGGCAATAACATTTGCACTTACACGAGTTACAGCAGGTTAAAACGTGACAAAATTCCTGATGGGACTGGTTGCAGTGCGAGAGTCTGACTGTGCCATCTGCACATTAAATTTCTTCTGGGACAGATTTAACCTATGTGCAAGTGAAACACCAAATATCCACTATATGTTGATACAAAACAAGTATCAACTGTGGTCATCTGATTGCTGTAAAATGAAGGTGCTCAAACAGTCGAAAAGCCTAGGTTGGAGGCAGTGTCACTGTCTAGATCACAGCTCAAAGGGAGTTCATGTTGCATTTGGACACTTGCCCACTTAGCATTACTAGCGGATTGAGCCTTTCGTGTTGTCTGGTGGCAGCACTAAGCAATAAAGGGAGACTCTTCCTTGGCCAGCGGGAGAAAGGGAAGGACAGAAACCTGCACCTGGTAGCTCACTGAGCATGGGCAGGTGAGAAGACCATGCAATAGACAAGCCTGTGCTTTAGACCCACTCAGTCTCACCCCAGAGCCCTGGCAGCTGCAGTGGTGGCAAACCAAGAATCAACAGAGGCAGAGGATGAAAACTTTTGTGTGGTTCAACCAGGGAAGAGAGTTAAGGAGTGAAAATTGGATCCCAGGTAAGAGAATAAGTTTGGTGGGTGGGAACAGAAAGGGGAGGGAAAAGAGGTAGCTAAAAAAAGAAAACTAGAGATAAAAATGAACCTGAGACACTGAAGAAAAGAACAAGAAAAGGAACAGGACAAGGACCATTGAAGGCACAATTCCTGTTCTTCCACGATACTACACTTTATGGTACCCCTGGGACAGAAAGGGAGACTGCAGGGACAGGGACAGCTTTCAGCAAAGGAAAATGGAAAGCAAGATTCCACCAGCTGGAGGTGGCCACGTGGTGGGCTATAAAGTAGAAGTGTAGCCCTGGCAGACCCTGCCCAGCATTCTGCAGGACATGTGCACATCAATACTTTAAAGCGTCGTTTTTAAACCAAAAACGTCCCTTGCGTTAGTCGCTCAAAGCAGCATCATGTGTGGGTTTTAATCTACAGTTTCTATCTAAAAAAAAAAACCCTTTTCAGTTTTCCTTTAAGCAGGAATCAAACCATTAGCACCAGCAATTGTTTCTATTGTTTGTGTCATCAGTTTTTCACTTATAAGGGCTGTCAGATTCCTGAGGGACGTACACTTCTGGAGTTCCAGTGACATGCGTTATCAAAAAGAAGAGACCTAAATAATTCAGATACCAAAGTGTAGAAAGCAATAAGAGAAAAATCTACCAAAGGCTGTGCTGCTCTTCTCTAAACAGTCAGCATTCTTCAGAGATTTACCATCCTTGAGAAGCATGAGATAATTCGTCATATAAATCAGGAAAAAAGGCAGCTTTGGAAATGATGAGTTACCTTCCTCCGCCCAAAAAGAGAAGTCCAAGAGCCATGTGATGAGCCAGATGGAACCCATAGTTCATTTCTCCACCTGTCTTCTTATGCATGAAACGACAGAGCTGGAGAACCTTTAAGTTTCCAGAGCCCGCCATCACCATTGCAAGAGACAGCAGCACGACACTCAAACAAGTTTCAAGGTTATAGTGACCTGTCTTGAAGTATATGGGGGAGGGAAGCGGAGGAGTTATTACACTTTTACACTCTTACATGTGCCTCTCATCAGACATAATGTACAATTCACAACAGAAAATTGCAGATTCTTATCAAAGAGGCCTCATTAGGAACCTTAATCTTACAGCCTTACTAACATACTAGAAAATTCACACTGTAATGGCCACCAGCACATCAGCATATGGAGGTCCATCAGCTTCGCACTTGACACTTCCCATTAGTTTACATTCTTCTACCCAGCCCACAAAGAAGGGACTATTTTCTTCATGAGTATTTGGTCTATTCCCCAGTGTTAGAAAAATCAGACAATACTGTTGTAGGGCAAAATACAAAGAGTCACTGGCATCATTAATGATACTGGTTTATTGAGCTGACAGATTGGTAGATATATTCAGTAATATGGGAACTAAAAGTGACATTTTGTTTGCATTGGCGCTTCACTGAGTTTAATCAAAGTGCATTATATACCAGCGGTTCATTTTCACTAAGCGAATCTAAAATAACTTACTATTGAAGCTGTAGGTGCTGACAAACATTTCATGAAATCTTTTGCAAATTTAAACTGTAAAGAACGGAGAGAAATACATGCTAAATACAGATATAACGGACACAGTTGTTATCTTCAACAAATCTCAAAAAACTACCCAGCCTCTTACCAAGCAGTTAAATGCAGCTAGGTTTTCTGAACCAGCAAATCGAAAACCCAATGACAAGCAGGCACCAGCAATGATGTAGACGTGAGCTTGCCTAAAAAACAACATAAAAAGGAAACAGCTGATTTTTTTTCTTTTCCTAATTTGAATAAATGATATCAGAGTGTCACATTGATTTTGTAACCTTTCGCTTAACTAAAAAGTGAGAAGAAAGCCCGGACAGTGACCAATAGACATTGGCATCTGCGTGAAGAGGTACACAACAGTCAGGTTGAGTGACATTCCTCAGATCTAAAATCTATTTTTGTACAATGTCTCCCAGCACGTTATCATCACATTACTTACGCCAGTGTCTCCAAATTCAGATCTTCTGATGAAGGCAATTCTGTTGCATGAAGGGATATACTGTTCTCTCTTATAATCTATAAAAAGTATGACAGATAAATAGCTTGACATATCTGTTCATTCCTGAACCTTCCCAGGTTTCTATGATTTCACAAGTGATACAAGATATAAAGTTTGTTTTATAGGATTATACACTAAGCTTTTCCTCTACTACTACTACTACATTACAGTGCTTCAACTTTGACCCAGAAAGGCCAATATTTTGTAGTGAAACATCCTAATCTTCTAGTTCAGTGAATCCTGCAAATCACAAGAGTGTGCCAGAAGCATGCTATTATCACGTAAACAATCTAATCCATCAGGAAGTGGAGTACCTGACATGTTCAGAGCCTTTTAATCTGTTTGATCAAGATGATTTCAAGTTACTGTAGTAAGGACTATGTTTAATCTGTCGTCTCAAGAAAGGTCTGGCACTCCTTTTTCAAACACAAGGTAAGGAAATGCGTTTAGTCAAAGCAGGATTTTAAACTGAGCATCCCTTTATCTAACTATTTTTATCTTACAGGGATACTGGGGGAAAGTTGTTGGGTTTGGGTTTTTCTTTGGTAAACGCTTGCTCACATTACTAACACTTTGTTAAGATTGGGATCACACTGTATTAGGCTTATGCATACATAGTCATTACAATCTAATCTTATCCCATTTAATTGGCCAGTCAGATTTATTTTTTAAAATCCTTTACAGTAATTGCACTGCCCGTTCTCAGCCACTGGGTAATTACAAATTACTGCTGAATAGCTAATAATTTTAGACCCTGGTTACAGCTGTCAAAACCACTGCTGATTGGTTGAATGGACACAATGTATTATTATGTATCTATCCCCAGCTTGGGGCTTGCTTGTGCTATTTAGGCAAAGCCCTTTCTTGCAGCAGGCAGAGTTTGGGAAACTTGTCAATGGAAATAGGAGATTTTTTTTTTTTGGCCGGGGCAGGGGATTAAGTCAATATCACAAGTAATCTGTCCAAGGTTTGTATCTTGTGACGATCACATTTTCAACGTCTCGTTCACACCATTTGGCCAAATGGTAGCTCGAGATCATGAAGGCAGAGACAATTAAGTGTATTTAATTCATCAGTTGAGGGGAGGGAGAAGGACAGGAAAGGTTTTCTGTTCTACTGCCCTCAGTAACCCAGGTCTGTTAAGCCTCTCAGTCATTTGCTTCAGGTGAGGTCCACAGGAGATGTGTGTGTAGGGTAGAAGGGAACTGGGGGAAGACACTGTGGAAAGCGGTACAGGAGCACAGCAGAATAGGGGCAGTAGAGGAGGGATGACGGTTGCAGCAGACTGAGAGGACAGTGGAAAAGCAGTGTTAGGGAGCAGGGGAGCACGAAACATTCCATGCCCCCTGGAAACTTTAAAGATTTGTTGGGGCCCCACTGTAAAACTTTACTAGGCTTGTCAGGATCCACCACAAATACTCCCCAGCCAAGAGTTTATCTGTGGCCAGCACGAGCTTCCTGCTCTCTCTATTCTCACATTCCGACTATTTTTAAAAACTATGGACATTCCCAAAGAAAAAAAACGTTAAGGTGATGCCAAAGTTGAGTGTGAATATCAATATAAATCCTGCCAAGAACATGGTTGTTAGCCAGACCCTGCTTCTAGCTTCTCCCCCAGCCCCTGCACCTCTCATCTTTTTAAATACCAGACTTTCAAAAAAGGGAGGCTGGATGTGTAAGGGGCAGTCTGGCTTTTGTTTTTCATACTTTCAAGTGTTCAGGTTTTTTGAAGTACCCTTAAGTCACAAATATGCACTATCGACATTAACTTCACTTTAAGGTAGTTTTGTCTGATGATATTCTACACATTACGATTGTATACAAGTGTATCTATATCCATATATACACACACACTTCAGTTTTCGCTGTATACAACAGAACCTCAGAGTTACAAACACCAGACTTACGAACTGACCAATTAACCACACATCTCATTTGGAACTGGAAGTACACAATCAGGCAGCAGCGGAGACCAAAGAAAGGGCAAATATACAGTGCAGTGTTAAATGTAAACTACTTCAAAATAGAGGGAAAGCAGCATTTTTCTTCAGCACAGTAAAGTTTGAAAGCTGTATTAAGTCAACGTTCAGTTTTAAACACTATGGTGTTCGTAACGGAGGTTCTACTGTACCAAAACAAGAATTCTTACACCCGAAGAAAACATTACTGCTTACTGGATACAAGATTTTGTGAAGAGGGAAACAAATAGACATCAAAACTCTGACTTTTTGTTTTCCAGGGAGACGCTGATTAGAGTGGCAAACACATTTAACAAAGGGACTTACTTGTGGCACGTTACTATCAACCCACTTTGAATTTGGTAAAATGTCATCCCACAAAATCAGGCAACGAGCAAGTGTCTAAAAAAGTCAAAATGGGGTGAAGAAAAAAATAAAAAACACAATATTAGTAACTGGCATCAGCAATGGTCTTTTTAACACATTAAATACATCAGGGGTGACAGGACAGAAAAAAATCACGGTATTGCATAGAGGTCTCTTACCTCCTCTTCTTTCAATCAGCAGATAAGCTCTTTTATTGAGCAGTCTGAGAAAATTCTAATTCCATTTGGATACACAGGGATAGTGAGATATACTATTTCAAAATATCAGCTAGCATATCTTTCACAGGTAAATTTAGCTGAAATTGCACTGCAAATATGCAGTAGATGCCAATGCCTTACAAATCATATATTGGTTTTCAAAATCGGCTGAATTAATCTGGGAAAAGTATAGAAATTTGCTTAAAACTTTCTATTTTATTTAAAGCTATATAGAAAATATTAACACAAATAACTTCTCTTACTAAAAACAAAGGAAGTCACATGATGTGGAAATTGCAAACAAAATTATTGTCTGGAAGTAGTCAGATTTGTTTCAGTGTGTCAGACTGGCATATTTATAACAGGCTGTTATGACCAAAGATATTCGAGACCAAGATGTTTCTCAGTACAGGGTCTCATATAGATTTTTAAAGTGCATTTCAATACCATTATAATAAATGTCAAAACAAAACAAAATATAATCCTACCCTCAACAACAGAAATTCTGGTTTTACAAAGTCCAGCAAATACATTGTGTCCGGAGCTCGAAGCCAATCAGCAATGGACCTATTTAAGCACAATAAGGTAAGTTAAGTTTGTGTTATGTAATATACTCCTGCAATATACAGAATATATCAAGTCACATAGTGAGTCAATAATTAGCTATTTTATTAATGCTGTCATTAGTTGACAGGAGAAGCATGTCTAGTGGTTAAAGCACAAGAGATCTACTTTCAACTCCCCAAACCAGTCGAAGGCAACATGGCCAGCATGATATTAACACAAAATGGGGATGCTACTTGCAAAAGGGTGCTGAGAGATACATGTTAGTGTTTATATGCTCTGAGACTGCTGAGTGAAGAGGCCACAGAAGTGCAGTGTTCTAAAAAAATTAGTATCAGAAACGACGGGAAATGGATTAGTCTTTTAAAATAATTAGCCCTGAAGAACATAAGGGATTGGATGAGATGATTACGGATGGTAGGTTTATTTGAAATAAAATATAGGAGACCCAAGGTAAAGTTAAAATTATGCAGAAGTTTAAAAGCTGATTACAAGTTATAACAAATATTAAAGCCATGCTAAAGTCAATACCTGTTATTAGTCTTTAGGTAGATCATAGCTAATGCCAGAGTTGCCCCTGGACAAGTAACATCCACATTTATGGTATCACCTTCCTGTCAAGATATAACATGTACTTTCAATCCCATTTACTACAAAGTTCCGTTTTACTAGTTATAAAAGTTCAGAATTCACTTTGTGCATTTGAATGCAAACCCATGGTATTAGCCCACGAAAGCCCCCTTGCTACAGCTATTCCTGCTTAAATTAGCAGCAGTTCTCTAATATAACAACTACCTTTATCTGATAACTCGGAGACTTGTGTTTCTCTCGGTGCATTCCTGCTTGGAAACGCTTATGGCCTCCAACCATGTACTGATAAAGCTGCTCAGGGACATTGAGGTCAGACATGCCTATCAAGTTACTGCCATGCTGATTAAAGAGGAACAAACAAAAGAAAGATGAATCAGTCCCTTTATACATGACTACTAATGAAAAAATGAATTCATTCTGAAGCAACTGGAAGAGAAGGGTGAAAAAATTCACAAACACAGCAGTCTAGCTTCCCACCTCCAGCAAAAAATAATGCGTCCTTGCCTCAAATATTAACAAACAGATGAACACACGTTAACTATTCATCTAACTGTGGGCCCTGACAACCTGTATTACCACTGCATATAGACAACTTTAGTCTGTTTGCAAATTATCTCAAATTTCTAACAACAATGCTTAGCTGCAGACACAATAGTTTGAGAGAATCTAAAACGTGAACTGTGTGGTTAGTTATTATTGGACACAAAGTCATGTGGATCTTGCTTAGAGGAGTATAACAGAATTAGGATTTCAATTGAAAAACGTTTATAAATTCAATGTCTGCTGTCAAGGAATATCCGCTAATATTTATTTTCAATTAATTGTTTCCATCAACATTCCTGAGGATAAACTCTTTTCCTAAAGTGACAAAGAGTCTTGTGGCACCTTAAAGACTAACTAAATTTTTTTTAGAGCATAAGCTTTCGTGGGCTAATACCCACGTCGTCGGATGCATGCA
>ML677419.1:611479-658858 GCA_007922305.1 Dermatemys mawii | reverse complement strand
TGCATGCATCCGACGAAGTGGGTATTAGCCCACGAAAGCTTATGCTCCAAAAAAAATTTAGTTAGTCTTTAAGGTGCCACAGGACTCTTTGTCACTTCTGCAATTCCAGACTAACACGGCTACCCCTCTGATTCTTTTCCTAAAATATCTGCATAAAGTGAACACAGAGGGCAGGAGCACAGCCAAGCCTCATTTATATTTTTTATTTGATCAAATATTTGTGAGGTATTGGCCCAACTATTACCCAGTGAATTTGAATGGTGTCAGTCTCCTTCATCAATTACATTGATAACATTCTATTTCTTTTACCTTTGCTTCATAACTTGCTGATTAAATCGGTTTTACCATTTTATTTCTACTACTTGCAGTTTTACAAAAGGAGGAAGCCTGGACTTACCCCCAAGCAGACCATGCCTAATGCTAAACCAGCTGCTAGAGAATAGGATTCTCTGTCAGTGCAGTACTCCATTTCGGGACCTGGGGGACGTCCTATGTAAAAAGGAAACAGCATGAAATTACCTTTTACAATTCTAACCAAATTAATCATTCTGGGATACTACAGTTCTAGTAAAGTGATAGAAAAATTCAGACCAGAATATTTTACTCAAGAATATCAAGAAAATTCTATCAATGGAATTAGAGGCAATAACTTCTTAAACTCTTGGATTATCTAAAGCCAACTGAAAGGACTCTCCAAACGCAGCACATTTTTAAACAACTTGCAGGAAATCTGAGCTTATATGCAAAGGGTAATAGTACAGAAGAACACACTGGCAAGGTCTGAACCTAACCATATGTGGGAAGCACATTTCAAAGATGTGCTCTCAGAAAAGATTGTGCATATTTCTCTACTCTGGTTTGTGAAGTGTTAAGACACCTCACACCCCAAGCTGGCTCCCAACTCTAACAAGTCTATATTTTATATACATCATAGTAGCACATTCTTCATAAAATAAAACCTCTTCACAATAGAAAACAATGTGTTTGAATCAACTGACAGGTACTGAGGGTATTAAATAGCCAGAGAGAAAGTTTGAAGATGAAAGTGTTGTTCTTAAGAGTACCAATTTCTAGATTTGAAATAAACCATGTGTTGTCTCTCAAACTATATATACACACGTAACAGTGTTTAAAGCTTACCTGTAAAACAAAAAGCAGAACCACTTATGCACAGAAAGAGAAAGCAAGTTATAAGTGACATTCAACACAGAAATCTGATAATTCACCATTAAGAAAAGAGTGAGCTCCCCACGAAGTCTGCTGCTGTAGAAGGCCTAAAATGATGCATTTGGGGCCATAAGAAACACCAGAAAAAGCAAATGCTATATGATCACTAACCAGAGGGCCACAGATGAGCCAGCATGACCTGCCCTTGTGGGAACTAAAACAAATTATCTAAACATAGGTTTAAATGATTTCTTCACAAACTGGCAAGAGAGGAGACACACCCAACACAGTTTTGTGTTTAACACCATAAGGATTTGCACTTGGAAGATCATCTTTAAGCTTGACTGAAAGGCGACAAGAGACATTTTACAATGTGTTTCACCATTGTGATACAGCATGGCCAGAGGACAGCAGGAGAGTGTTAGAGGGAAGCCTTATTCACTGTAGAGGGAAGCAAGTTTACTAGAAGTTGGTTGGAGCACCTGGAGCCAATTAAGGCACCTGAAGCCAATTAGAGTAACTGAAGCCAGGCACATGATAAAAAAACCCTGCTTTAGTCAGTCAGTTGAAGGGAGTTGGAGCAGTTTGGGGGAGCGGGAGCAGAGAGCGGTTTGGAGGGAAGCAGAGGAGAGTTTGAAGAAGTGCTGCAGTGAACTAAGGAGACCAGACCCTAGGTAAAAGGATACCTGGCTTGTGCAGAGAGAGGGCAGGAGGCCCCACAAGCTGAAGGGTAGGAGAGGGAAGTAGCCCAGGGGAAGGAATAGCTACTTCAAGTAGTTTACTGCTATCCTCAGGGCCCCTGGGCTGGGACCCAGAGTAGAGGGTGGGCCCGGGTCCCTCCCTCTCCACTCCCCTACTCTACTCTAGGATACTAGTGGGGCAGTTAATACCCTGTTCAGGGGCAAGAAATGGTGCCCCGAACCCCCCACAAGAAGAGAAAGCGCGGGACCCATCATAATAGTGCAGGCAAATTTGCCACATGATCTACTCACCTTTAGATTAAAAATGGTGGAACTCACCAAATATATTTAATAAATAAATTTTTCTGCTATTCAACCAGCCCCAACAGCAAGTTACTTTGAAGGAGACAATGACAATATGTTACAATTGAATACAGTACGGAACAGAGAGCTTACAGCTGTTTTGTTTCTTTTAGCTGCAGGGGCCATGGCTTGGGAGAGAAGAGCAGAGCATGGGTGCACAAGTATTTTTCGTGTGAACTAGTTGGGTGCAAGGCACATTTTTCAAGTCATACAAATGTCATGTAAACATACGCAGGCCCACACAACTCTAATTGTGGTGGTTTACCTATTTCAGCCAGCAGGACCTCTGCTGTGTGCCTGTGAGCTGTTCCTTGGTATACCAGGCCTATTCCTATCACAGCCGCCACCTGGACGTTATGAGGGACGTCCAGCTCCGTTGATGTTGGTGGTAAGAGAGCAGGTATGTGGATGCTAAGGAGCCGAGTAATAGCCATATCCATTGTGCCTAGCTTGGCAGCAGAAACACCAAGCAGCAGCCCAATACTGGTCATCTCATGGCCCTGAAATGGGGAACAAAGACAGTGATCAAAGAGCACTGAGACCCTTAAACATAAGTGCACTTATCTCAGCTGAAATCAAAGTCTTAAGGTCACATACTCGCAGTAATATATGAAGGTACAAGGAGAAGATCATTTCTATGTAGTTTTGATGAGCTGTGGTTATTCTCACTCTCTAGGGTTGCCTCACTGACGGCTAAATGAGTAAAATTCTCTTCCGAGTTTACAATCACAATGCAGACTGGAATCTCCCTCAGTATATCAAAGTAAAATCCTTTCATAAATCAAATATTAAACATTGTCACACTGAGTTTTTTGGCTCCAAGTTCTATCATGGCATCGTTTTTAAAATAAAAATCCTGGGTTCCCAGGTTAGCTGACTGGATATTTATAATACAAATTAGAGCAGCCCTACACTGGAAAACATAATACTCTAAAGCAGTGGTTTTTGACCTGGGGTCCATGGGCCCCTGGGGGTCTGCAGGCTGTCTCTAAGATTTCCAAAGGAAAATTATGCACCTCCATTCAAAATTATGAAGGGGTCCACAAATGAAAACCACTGCTCTAAAGGGTTCTGACAAAGAATCAAGCCTTCCATTTATTATCATCATGATTATTTTGATCTAGGTGAGTCTAATCACATTTTTACTACTTTTTTAATTTAAGTCTGGGTTTAAGGAGTATGTTTGATTCTCTACCTTTTAAGAGTTACTCAAGAAAACATTGGGCACTTAGCCATCAGACATGCTCCAGGTGTGTTACATAAAACCACGTCATTCTAAAGGCTTTCTGAAATAAAAATAATTAAAATAATCTTAACAAGCACTAATTTTATGGTCTTAAATCCAAGAGGAACATTATTCCGTACCTAACGATGCAAAAGCAAAGGCCAGCAATGGGATCTACTCCATTAGGAATGGCCAGAACCAGTCCAAGACAATCCCATGTCATACTCATCTGATCATCTGGGCAATGCAGAAGAATTCAGCAATCAACAGCATTTAATGCTGCTCATAGCTGTACTACATAAGACAGCATGGGCCTCCGCTAATCACTGTGATAAGCCAATCATTCTGATTAAACAGCTCTCTCAGTACTATGCCCGCCTTGAAACTAGATTAAAATATATGCCAATCAATGTTTGTGTTCCTACAGCTGTCTCACTGTCATCTGAGCCAAAGAGAAAAGGCTAGGCCCCTCTCCATGGCTACACAGTGCAGCAAGGATGTTCCAAGTGCACAAAGAAATACGTCTATCCCATTCAGTGAACTGAAATTGGGCCTGTTTGTTCCTATATAGAGAACAGAGGCAGCTTCAAGGACAAAACTGCTGAAACTAGGCTGGGGAAAAGCCAACTCAAAGTATTTGGCTGACTAGGGTTCCCTCATACAAAGGAAGCCTGTAAAGACAACCCAATGCTCCAGATAATTCATCATTAAAATGATGTGCATTTGTTACAGGAAATAAAGGGATAACAGTTATGGAACAGGGGTGAAGGTCTGTGCCAGCAATTAGCAGGATGAGTGACGAAAGCACTGGCCATCCCCTCTCACTAAGAAACTCACAGGCAAATATTTTTTTTTAAAAAAAAACACACCTCAAAGCCAAAAAAATCACTTCCCCCTCTTGCTTTTGAATGAAGGTCTCACCTTGGTCAAGTAGTCGTGTATGTTGAGTGTGGCAAGCTTTGTGAGGTGACCGTTCAGACCCAGTGCCATGAGGAAGCCTGCGTATTCATTGGCTAGTTCTGCATTTTTGGGTTTGTTATACACAATCCAAGCTGAGTCTATCTGGGAAGCAGGTGCTATCTTCAGTCCAGCAGCCACTCCGTTGTGAAAACTGGCCCAGCATGCCATATTTGGAGGGACATCAATGTTCCCACTATTAAGGTCCACAGTAGTGTTCCTAGGCGGAGCACGGCCTGCCCAGAAGAGAACCATTTCAAAAAGTACAAAGACGAAAATTAGCTCACATTTACTATGGCTTTGTTTAGCAGAGTCCTCATCAGCTGTCAGAGAAAAACTAGGCTTGAACAGAGACTGGGACTCGCTGGGTCATTACATAAACTGAATCTATTTCCCCATGTTAAGTATCCCCCTGCTGTTACTCACACCTTCTTGACAACTGCTTGAAGTGGGTCATCCTGATTATCACTACAAAAGTTTTTTTCTCCTGCTGATAATGGCTCATTTTAATTGATTAAGTCACTTAAAGTTGGTATGGCAACCTCCACCTTTTCATGTTCTCTCTCTCTCTCTCTCTCTCTCTCTATATCTCTTCCTACTGTATGTTCCACTCTATGCATCTGATGAAGTGGGTTTTAGCCCACAAAAGCTCATGCCCAAATAAATTTGTTGGTCTCTAAGGTGCCACAAGGACTCCTTGTTCTTTTTGCTGATACAGACTAACACAGCTACTATTCTGAAAAAATATGATGCTAAGCTATGGGAGCACCAATTAATGTATATCAGAAATAGCTCTCACATTGAGAACCTCACATTTAAGAGTTACTGTACCTGAAAAACTGCTGTAGCAACACAGTTAAAAATGCTCATTGTGAAGACAAGGCCATGTGGGTCAACAGATTTGCTAGGGTACAGCAACATGGTACAGCAGACGGAGTAATGAACTGGGAATCAGAGTGCCTAAGATTGAATCTGGCTTTGACATTTGCCCTGCTCTGTGACATTTCAAGTCATTTCACCTCTTCAGTTCTCTCCTCATTCTCCTAATATGCCTTTCATAATGTCTCAGAGCACCATGGAATCTCTATGCTTCCATTCCCCATCAGTAATAAGAGGATTCATATTTACCTTCCTTTGCAAAGCACTTTGAGATCTAAGGATGAAGAGTGCTATAAAAGCTAAGTATTGTGACAGTTTCATCCTTGTCAGAAACTACCCCAACTGTCAGTCATTTAGGAATCATAAAAACATAATTGTAGCCAGGGAGTAAGTGATCAACTAAAAAACCTAGGCTTCATCTAGAAAAAAACTAGTCAGCCTGGAAACACTACCTTTCTGATGCGAAACAATAAAATCTGCTTCTGTAAAAATATTTACTGTACCAAACTTTCAAAAAAGCATAATACCCTTTTGATAAGTGTGCATGCATACACAAAGACCTTGCTGTTATTTTATTTCAATTATATTAAAAGGTTTTTCATGACATAGAGGCAAGAAAACTAAAAACAGCTGTTACCTCTGAGACTTGCAAAAAAAATGTGACCACAACACAACTAAAAGTTGTTATAAACCCAACATTTCAATCTGGAAAAGAAATCTGAACATTCAGTGGGAATGAGTGAATATTTTCAGTTGCTGGACTTAATGTATAAACAGCTAGAAGAACTAATAATCTCAGCTGGAACATTTTTTAAAAAAGATCAGTCACAAAATTCTGCCCGTACAATGCCTGCATCCTTAATGATAATGCAGAGTTAAAATATCTGATTATTTGCAGATACTTAATGTTTACTCTTCCCTGTCTTTTTTCTACAATGCTGATTAGAGGGTGCAAAAATTCCTCAAATTCAATTAGACATTACACCAAAAGTGTAGTGTCTTTTGTTTCCCCAGCAGGTCAAAGGTTAAAGAGTGCTTACGTGATGTAGGAGCCTAAATACGATTGGGAACAAAGAGTCAACAGGACTTCAGCTCCTAAGTTACTGAGACACTTTTGAAAGTTTTACCACCACAATTGGGCCCCTTTCCAATCAGTCACTGCATGGGCAGAACCCTGCACTCACCCGGACTCATTTGCAGGATAAAGGACCTGAGTGGTAAGAGACCGTATTTGGTCCCTGTTGTAGGATATTTAAATTAATGATATAGCGCATCAGGATGAAATCCTGGCCCCGCTGCTGCCAGTGGCAAAACTACCATGGACTTCACTGGGTGCATGATTTCACCCTCCAAATGTTAAAGCATAAACCATATTCAGAGGTCTCCAAACTCACTGAATTTGTTTTAGGATTCTTGGATTAGAAGGTAGAATAATTCTCCATCTGGCAGCAGTTCCCTTATTTTATTGATCAGCTGGGGATTTTGGAACACTATACATCTTTTGCTTTATTAACAGTAATGTATAGCTGCAGTTAACAAAACACAATAATCTGCTTCAAGGGCCAATCCTGGCAACATTGCTAAGTATAGCGCTTACTACCATGAGCAATTCTATTGACTTCACATTGGACCCTGGGAAAGCTGAGACACGCTGCTTCATCTAGCAATGATGAAAAAGACATAAAACCAAACAAAATGAACCACGAAAGGGCTGGTTTGTGCTTCTGGTCTGAATAAACGTTACCATGCAAAGTAAAATATATATCCAGTGCACAGTGACACCTTTTACTTTGTAGCTGGTAAATTACCATTGAGCAGATTTAACCTCTTATCTAGCATTTCAATCTATTTGTAATTGGTGAGAACTACTCTACATAGAATGGTTACTTATGATCCATTTCAAGAATCTTTACAAGTAACTATTTTGCTCATAACCTACATTTTTAATTGTAACTTTATTTTGTTTTTCTAATGATAGTTTCGTGTCTGCCACTTAATCAAGAACACCACTAACTGAAATTGCCTGGCCTGTCTGAAAACACCAATGTGTTAAAAGTCTCTGTGAGGAGAACTCAAGAGCGTGCAGAGGAAGTATAGCTGGCTCAGGAATTCCCCCCACAGCACAGAATATTGTTCAGTAATTGCCGAAGTCTATTAGAAACATACCTTACAAGGCATATAAAATGCTTCCTGGAGCAGTCATAGCAACCACTACTCATCATAAATTTGAATTTGTTTTCTACATGTTCATCCTGTACATCAGAGGTCGGCAAACTATGGCCCGTGGGCCAAATCCAGCCTGCTGGACCCTCCTGCCCAGTCCGTGAGCTCCTGGCCCAGAAGACTAGGCCTCAGCTCCTCCTCTGCTGTTCCCACTCACCTGCAGCCTCAGCTCACTGTAACCCCAGCGCAATGCTCTGGGTGGTGGGGCTGCGAGCTCCTGGGGCAGTGCAGAGGCAGCCCCGCGGCCTGACCCGATGCTCTGTGCTGCACGGTGGCATGGCTAGCTCCAGCCGGGTGGCACGGCTGCCTGTCCTGGTGCTCTGGTGGCACGGTAAGGGGGCAGGGAGCAGAGACGTTGAATAGAGGGCAGGGGAGTTCGGGGTGTTGGTCAGGGGTGTGGATGGGGTCGGGGCAGTCAGAGAGCGGTGAACTGGGGGGTTGAACAGGGGGCAGCTGTCCTGGGGGGCAGTCAGGAATGAGAGGAGGGGTTGGATAGGGCAGCAGGGACAGTCAGGTGCGGGAGTACCAGGGGCTGTCAGGGGACAGGGAGAAGGGGTGGTTGGATGGGGCAGGGGTCCCAGAAAGGGCTGGATGGGCAGGCGGTGGGTTGAAGGTTCCGGGGGCTGTCAGAGAACCAGAAGCAGGGCAGGGTGTATGGGGCAGGAGTCCGGGGGGCCATCGGGGTCAGAAGCAGGAGGGGCGGGGGTCAGACAGGGGCAGGGGCCGGGCAACATCCTAATCCTGCGAGCTCCAATTTCGCTCAAGTGCCAGTAGCTCTTAAAGACATTAAGTCCCAACTCTGCAGCAACTTATGCCCATGCTTCACTGTATCCAGTGAGCCGTCCCACTGACTACAACGGCACTACTGAAGCACCTTCTTGCAGGCTCATTATGTGGCTAGCAAGTCTAGGTTATTTTGGCTTTTATCATTTTTAACTCAAGGAAATCAAATCATGGGGAAAATGCTGAACAACATACCAGTTAGATTCAGTTTCGGAATAGGCAACGGTTCTGTTGGCACTGGATGATATGAGAACAGAGTAAACATTCCTCGGCCTAAGGGGAGCGCCATAGTCCGTTGACACAACTGTAATAACCTGTAAAGGAAATCAAAGACAGAAAACAGAAAAATAAATGCGTACCACTACCATGTTCACAGCATAGGAGATAGGCAGATATCCGTCATAAATGGCATGGTGGGACAATCCTCTCTCAGAACGAGAGTAAATAGCTCTTTAGCCAAGCCAATATTATAAACTCAAACCTAACAAAAGAGGGCAAACTTAAGAAATCTACAAAAGGGTATTCCCTTGATAAGTGGCTGTTCAAGGGTTGGTTTGTCCCCAGAGAGTCCTTAAAGGATATGCTTTAATTATTCTTATTCTTCTTATTTAATAATAAGTACTTATTAGTTATTACCACAGTGCCTAGCAGTCCCCACCATGGCCCAGGGGCTGCACAGAAAGAGACCAGAGACTGTCCTTGTTCCCAAAGAACTTACCAGCTGAAATCATGTTGGGATATAGCTAACGTACATTAACGAGCACACAGCTTTATAAGGAAAATTCTGCACTATCTACAAATCAGCCATATCCGAAAATGCAGCTAACGGAACGATATAGAAGGAGGCAATCACAAAAGATTGCCATGTACCATCCTGCTATGACTAGCGATAGCACCACGTTACAGCTCTTACGCAACATGAATCATAACAGTCGAAGACTGTTGACCATATTTCTCTTCTACAGAAGCAAAGTTCTGATTCACTCAGAAGACAACGCTCGAGGCTCGTTAGATCACTCAGCTTTTTAAGTCAGACAATATTTCACTATGTTCCTTTAACTTCCTATTTTTGCAGGATGTTTTAGCCGTTAATGATGCTCTAACGATAAATGTCCTGTGAGCAGAAAATAAATGACTCTCCAAAAATAAGATCGATAGACAGAAAACTATCAAAACTGAGCTGAATAATCTGTTGGAAGGTTTGACAACCATGTAGCAATCACACAGCAGGGCTCAGAGGAGAGATTCAATTCACCACATTTCAGACGCTAGCTGACCCAGCAAATCAGCTGCAGAAGAGGATTAACTGGTGAACCAGCAGCAGCCTAAGTTCCAATTAAATCCACAGTACACATCTGAACCAATCTAGGTCCATGAGCTAGTTCCCACAAGACATTATTCCCCCGCTACCGCATATTACTTCTGAGAGCAAGTGGATCCTGACTGAAGGGATGCAGAAAGTAGGACGCTCTGCTTCTGCTCCCCAGTCCCTGAGGTCGCACAGGTGCACCTCTGGAAAGGCAGATCTCCAGTTTCTTGGGGAATGGCTTCGAAGGGATGGAGCTGAGGAGCAGCTGCTCGCCTTGTAAACCTGCTCCTATCTGCAGATGTTACTGATGCTTCAAGCAACATTACCACGTGGTGCTCCCACTCTGCGGCACTTTGAGGCTCATATTGTCCTTGGTTTGAGGGAGGGGGAAAGAAGTCCGCCAATGGCAAGGCAAATAGCGAGCAAGCAGACTTACTGTATGCAAGAAGCGTGGTGCCTATGTAGAGACCTAGGGCCATGGCATATCTTTATCATCCTCAGCTGGCTTTGAGAGCAGAACGCCGGCCTGTTCCATAAGGGGCACAAGCTTTCCCTCCATGGGAACCCAGAGCAGGAAGCTCCATGGGCCACAGCTCAGACACCTGCCCTCTCTGCAGAAAGTGCTCATGGAAAAGAGAATTTGATGTGCTCTCTCTTGCCAGTTCGTGCTTAGACAGCCCTGAGCTCCTAAGACACTGCCATACCATCCACATAGTTATAAAGGGTGCCTGTCGGCATGTCAAGTCCGTGCTTGCCATGCCAGAGGAGCTGAAGGCTACCTGACAAATAGTCTCTATTTAACCTCAGAGCCGGATTGACCATGTTTCTTTACAGCAGGTCTTTCAAGCGTGGGCACTTTCAACAGTTACTTCCTCGGACGTGGACAGGATGCTATAAACCGCTTTGAGAATGGAACTATCCAATTTCAACGTGATCTAGTCTCACCACCTTTCCTACACTCTATGCTTGAGTCTCTGGAGCCTGCCAGATGGACTCACTGCAGTGTTTATGCACACGAAAGTTCAGAGTCCTTGATTGTGAAATCCAAAACTACTTCTGTGAACTGTTCACATAAAGAGACCTCTGTCATTGTACTGGATTAGCTGCTGTCCAGGTAGTTATTAAAGACAGTAAGATATACTGTTGTATGTGTTGACACTCATTTAAATCTAAGCCACTAAAAGCATTTGCATGGTGTGTACTATTGTACTACCCAATCAGAGTCACCATGCTAACAGGGCACACATTCTACCTCCCAGCCCTTCTTGCTCCATAGAAATGTTTCATTCTCACAACAGAAGCCACAGCATTCTAGAATGTGTCCCAAAATGCCCTCATAGGATACCATGTCTATTCAGAACAGTAAAAAGGAGGAAAACATAACTTCAAAGAGTATTTCTTCCAATCTACAATGATGTTTTTTTTCAAATGTGCCACACAGTCCAGAAGCCCAACATGTCAAATATAAATGGGAATTTTCAAGACACATTTTATTACAAAAACACTCCCCAGAGGCATTTCAAATGTTGAGGTTTACAGAAACTCCCACCTAAACAAGATGTTAATGAACAGCTGCTAGAAACACGGAGAGTTTACCGGTTTTCTTTTTCTTCTATGTATTCATGGTCACTGACTTCTGGCATCTGTACTACACTGACACGTACAGGATGGGCACTTTGAAGGAGTCTGCGCACTTCCTGCACTCTCAAATCCTCACTCCATATTAGTGACATCACTTCCTGGTTCATATCATTCATACCATCATCATCTTCTTCTGCCTCGGCTCCTGAGGGCACATCAGACGATAGCACCTGGGCAACAGACTAATTGAGAGGGGAAAAACAGAAAGAGGGAGGGAATAATTTCTAAAAAGGCAGATTTAGAACATCTAGCTTTATTAAGCCAACAAGACACTTGCACTGTAACATGAATGTTTCAGCTGTCGCTGTCACCTGCAGCGAGGGTGCTCTGAGAAGGAAGTTAACAAAGATCCCTGGAACTTCTCGACTGGGAATCAACTACAGTCATCCACACAGGCAGGATACACTTAAAAACAAACCCAAGCGCAAGAATTGCTGGGATCATGTAGCACAGGACGGAAATGTGCTGGCAAAGCCGTGTAGTTCATCTTGCCCAGCACTTGCCTACATCATGCTTGGTTCAAACCCACCTCTCACTTCCATGAGCACTAAATTAACTTCAATTGTAAAAACGGTCCTGCAGAGGCTCTTTGCAGACCAGAAATTCTGACAAGTTCCTCACAGCCTGAAGAAATTATTTGGAAAGCATACTTCCCTTTCTCCTCTAGTTTCTGCTGTACAAAGTCTGATTCTATAAATAAAGAGGTAACTGAAAAGATAAGTAGTGCAGCATGATATAATCTAGGGGCAAACAAACAAGAGAGCTTCTAATGTGTGGTTTCTCCCCACCCAAGTTGACTAAAATTTTGTATGATACATAAAATATCAGAAAGGATCGTTATCCCTCACAGGATCTCTCTCAGTTCTCAGCATAGGACAATATGAGTAAAAATGCAGCTGATGAATGAAAAACAATTTATTTTAAGCAAAAATGTTAATACCTACCAGCACCACCCATCTAGCCAGTGCCTGCTTTGAAACAGGAAACTCCACCCTGCCCCTCTGAAAGAGGGGAAACAATCTGGCTTTTGTAGAACCCTTTATCCTTTTAAGGTAACATTTATAACAATGCCTTCAATAAGTCAAGTGACAAAAGCCAGTTTTGATATCATTTGGGGCAGTTACAAATTCTCACGTGGGGTGAAAAGGTCACTGGTAAAAGCTAAAATGAATCTTTAATGAATGGTGGCTAAGGTGATTTAGGTTTGTTACTTTGCTTATTTTCATTCAGAAGAAAAAACTAATTTAGATTTTTTTTGATATGCTGTTATGAGACACGTGGGTAAAATTCAAAGCTGCTTAATAGCATTCTAAAAACCCAAGACAACACTAAATACTTAGTGAGGAAGGATCTTTGCCAGGATGTGCAGAGAGTAGGAGCTCTTTCTTTATGGACTCTTAGAACAATGCATACTGCCATTAAGCAGTTTCATGAAGGCCACTGACAAACGCTCAAACTATCAAGTAGTGTTCTGGCTTGGTAAAAAGGCCTCGAAAGAATGCACAAAGGAACTGTCAACATGTGAGGCACTGGTGATTCCAGCTATCAGATGAGTGTGTTTTTTGTTTGTTTTTTTTTAAAAAAAGGGAATTACTCAAAAATGCTCTAGGACTCACAGAAGAGAAACATTCTTACAGGGGAAAGAAGAAAAATATGTAGAAAAAAAAACCTGGTGCTTTTGAAAGTTGTCACATTTCCCAAAATGGACAGGAAGGGTACACTCATGTCAAGCCAAATGAGTGTCATTCTAGGAAATACCTGTCTTCCTTTGCTCTAGTGTAACTGTTTTGTTGCCACATGCTGAGGGCAGAACACAAACTTCTCACTCATCTCTGAAAGTCAAATCTTCTTTGGAATGCAGATACAGCTACAGAGGAAACCATGTCGAGATTTGTACTTAAAGGATTAAAACCCATCTCTTTTACTCTCTAACAATTCAATTTAGTCTGCCTATTTAAACACACTCACTCTTCTAGCACCACTGTTTTTTGTTAAAAACCTTGAATGTTTTTAAACCTTATGCTGCTCTGGCTCCCCAATCTGGAGTCCTACATACCACATCTCCTACACATAATGAACTGTTGCGGCCAGCTATGAAGTCAAGAGATACTAGTCCAACTTTTAAAGCATTTAAGCACTCCCAGCTTAGCATTCAGGAGGATACTGATATCTGCCTTTCTAAAATCCCCCTTTTATATTGATACTCACAGATTTACCCTTTGCCAGGTTCCCTTCACATGCCTGTTTGGAAAGATCTTGACGCCCAATCAAGAGACAGACAGCTTCTGGCCAGTCTGAGGCAGGCTGCTCTCGGCAGTGATATATAGCATCTCTGATAGGAAGCGCAACCCCAAATGGGAGAGACTCCAAATCTCTTAAAGTGAAACCTTAAAATTAGAGAGAAAAAAACCTTACAAGGGTTTTTTAAAAAAATGAATATTTCTAAGCCCAGCCAAAGCGACTGCTCAAACATAAAACCATAACGTAAGGTTATCGTAAGTGTGCAAAATAGTAAAAGCTTTCCTTACCTACACTAGTCATCCAGATAACCAGCTTTTCAGCTAGGTTGGAAACAGAAGTGCTGTGTTTGAAACTATATCTACAAAACAATGGGAAAGCAGACCGCAAGTGAATCAGAAACATAGAAGTATCAGAGTGCAGATTCAGAATATATCAACATTAAATTTACCGATTATCATCTTGGTCAGTTTGCTGTTTTCGTTGCCCTAAAATGGAAAAAAAAAATATCTTTTTACCAGGTGACTGCAGGAACAATGTGAACTAGTGCCTACAAGAACATTCTCATACCACCAGAATGTCTATTACAGTCCACTTACCTGAAGTTATCCTCAACAAATAATGTGATGCTTCATTTGAAACAGCACTCTCATCACCAAGTATGTACAGTGCAACACTCTGCATGTGAGAAAGAAATTTTACATTAATTAGCAATTTCTATAGTAAATTACCAAGAACTATCCATTTAAGTCAGCAGAAAAAAAAAATATTGTCATGATGACTTACACAGATTCTCAGCTCATTATGAAGACATTGATAGTGACTCCTCAATTGAGAGTACATTGAAATTTGCACTTAGAGGACTAAAAACTTTGTTTTACATTTTAATGACTGGTTTTAGTAATAACTGTTACAAAGACAAACTAACTTTTCCATACAATTTTTTCAAAGAAATACTTATTTAAAATGCCCCGATTTGGAATTTTTGCCTTGCATTTCCCATATTTCACTGGATTCCTCTAGCTAAATCACATTTTCCACAAACACCAAAATTTCTCTCTCATACAAAACGTCCCCTCCCCCAAATGGCATTTCAGTCACAGGCCACTTTCTAAATGCTCTACAGAAACAAAGCTATTTCTTGGTTCACACGAACCTCACTGAGTTTCCCCACCGTTAGCCAGTGGAACTGCCCTGATCTACCAGCCACTTCCACTTTCAGACACTGCCAGCCTAGCTGACTCAAAGGAGGCAAAAATTTCATCTGACAAGAATATCTGAATTTGCTTTTCATTGAAAGTTTCCGAGCAGCTGTATGCCTGACTCATCCAGGAGGTTCTGTACATGCTCCTGGTGTGGCAGGAAGCCAGGCTAGGCAGAAGGGAACTGAAGAGACACTGGGGTGCAAACAGGAATGAGAGGGGTGGGCAGGCAGAGAGTAGGGCTTATGTAGACAGGATTTACTATACACAAGGATGCTTGCAGGCAGGGAGCTCTTTGCACCAGGATTTCAGCACCTGAATGGCTCCCTTGGTGCTGCTGCCTCAGCTTCTCCACCTGAAGCCGAGGAGAGAAGTCAACTCTGACAAGCTACCCGGGGCTGGTGAGAGCACGGCTTCTTTCCAATTAACCACAAGAAGGTTGCCTGAGCTGAGCCCCTCTTCCCTACACTTGTCCTCCATAGCCAGCTCAAGTCCCGCATCTCTGTTCACCATCCCATACACCCCAATGGCCCTAGGCCCCACACAGGGAGAGGGCCGAGGGTCATCAAAAGGGCACAAAGGATAACTCTGAGAACTGACCATGCAATTAACTATAAATGTCCTCGCTAAATAGCTGGGAAATTCCCTCACAAGCCCAACTTTGTTAACTTTCAGTTACATTGCTAGTCTGTTTAGCCCACCAACACAAACGGTAAAAAGCAAGGACAAAAGCAGGTAATCCAGGCAGCACCCCAGATACACTGCACTCATCTGTTCTCCTACTCACACCCCTCTCTTCCACCTCCTGCAGCTCAGATCTCTGCAGTCTCACCTCTGAAGAAGCCTTACACTTAAAAATACAAGAAACATAAAGCAGACCAAATAAAGATAAGCGAGGAGGAGAGACTGGGGATCTTTCCCATTTGCTAATTGCATTGTTTTTAAACACTTCTATGTTTTCTCAACCTAATTTTTAGAATTGAATTGTATTCTTGGTTATGGATTTGGGTCCCAGTCCTCAAAACGTTTATGCACATGCTTCACTTTCCACAACTGAGTAGCCCTGCTAGTCAGTGGAAATATTCACACATGCATACAATTAAGCACTTGGGGGCAAGCATTTGCATCATCAGCACCTTACTGCTGATATGCCGATATAAAATCTGTGGTCACCACATGCACTTTCTTCCTGCAGTACATACCAGCACTACTAGTTTGCTTCTTTCACAGATTCCTGGTAAGTAAGGATAAGGCAGGGCTCCTTCTCCCTTCAAACAGGAACTCAGCCACTGAAAGATACTGGGCGGCTCAGCAGAAAAAAACGAGGGATGGTGCATGAAACCTGTTTGGGCTTAATCAGGTTGACAGTAAATGTACTGAGCACATGGTAAACAAAGCCACCAAGCTTGCTCCAACATCCTGAAAGTACAGACCAAACCCTACAGTATATTGGCATTATTTTTTAAGTAAGGAAGTACAGTATGTTCAACATTTCCCCAAACGATTCAATAATCGATAACTTCCAGACAGATGGAGGTCTACTAACGAACTTTAACATTTCAACTATGAGACGACAATGAGCCTTTCAATAAACAATGTTATCTATTGATCCAAGGAATCTGATTCTCAAACCACATTGCCGAAAAAGCTCTGTAATGTAAGCAGCTTAAATTAACCTGCTTTGGTAGGAAAGAACAATCTAGTTTGATTTCTTTTGACTTCCCTGTTTGCAAACACTTGGTAGAAGTTTCAAAAGCCTCTTCTTGACTGGTGTTATTGGAGGCCTTTGAATTGATCAGAGGCAGCAGCAGTATCTTTTGCAAAACTGCCTCCTGCACCTCATTTGCATTCCTGTGGGTGCAAGGGTGGACAACAAGAAATGCAAAAATCTAGGCTCTTATTTACCATTTTCTTAAATTTCCAGACTAAAAAAAAATACACAACAAAATGTAGTTCTTGCAAAAAGTGGATTGCCAGCCCAACAGACTGTAACCATATCACCGCAGAACAGGGCAGCAGGACTGGTTCCTGTGCAGCCCACTCCTGAAAGGACAATTTATAGGGATGAGAAGGTAATTCAGTTCCAGGTCTTTGAGCCCTCTGCTCAGTGCCAGCCAGTAGCAGCTGTGGTAGAGCTCTGATGATATGGTCCACTGCTCACTGAACTGAAATAATCAGTCATCAACTGGTTGTAATTTCAACTCACTATCACGCTGAGACAGGGAGAAATACTGAAAAAACAGGCTGTGAGGGCACCAACAAAAGAAACATCAGTAGTGAGTAAGCAAGGTTAAAAAAAAAAATCAGACTATTTGGATTGATATTTACATCATCTCTATCTCCAGTCCCTCTAACAAATCAGAACAAAATACAATTGACAAGCATGGAAAAATTGAACTGCTCTGTTTTTGCATTATATGAGTAATGTCACTTTCAGTTGTGGTAAGAACGGTTACCAGAAGTAATTGTACAGTGTACAGAGATACTTCGCTCTTCGAGTCATTTACATGTGACTCCTCAGTAATCACCCTGAAACTCACCTTGATCGATTATGCATGTCTGCCTGGAGGTCTTTACAAGTGCAGGATACTCTCTGAAGTAGTAATCTATATATGCTTCTAATTTTAAGTCCCTAAAGTGAAAGAGATGAGAAAAGGCAGCTAGAAGATGAGAAACATTGCTTGTGCCTCTGATTTATGGACTTCAACTATTGAGCGTTTTCTTATTTAACTTGTCTGGGATGAGCAGGCTGGGCATGGGGAGCAATGCACTTCCTTGCCTTTCCTAGCTAAACATTCCCCTGACACACATCTCCCCTTCCCCACAGACCGACCTGTGATTTTAGGCTTTTCTGAATGAGATTCTGTGGCCATGGGCTGCTCTTCCCCACAACCTTCAGCACCAATACTAATCTCAGTGGCCTAACTCCTCTGTCACAGCAGCTTATGCTAAATATTACTGGCAATTAGTTGTTAAGGCCAAACACACTGGGCTTGGCTCTCTGTTCAACAAAATAGACAGTTTTTCCCCTGTGGGATTTGGTGGGTTGTGGGATGAGCTTGCACTATTTTTTGGGTTGCAGACCAAAGATGTTTGAGAACCATTGATCTAGAGAGAAGAATGGTGTAAACCCTAAACTGGAATCCAAGAACCTCCGAGTTCCATCCTGGCTGTGACATGAACCCTTCTGTGGCTTTGGACAAGTCATTTAAGAACTCTTCCTCCATCTCCTCCATTCTGTAAAATGGGACCCCAACAGGGGTGTATCTGAATGCCAGTTGTAAGAGGAATACGCTACAGCTAAACATTTTTTGACCCAGGAAGTTCCTGGACATGGACACCCTTTCTCTGCTTGCTGAAATTTGCTTAATAAGATTTAGGGGTGACTTGATCACAGTCCATCAGTACCTATAAGAGGAACAAATATTTAATAACAGGCTCTTCAGTTTAGCAGACGATATAACACCCTCCAATTGTTGGAAGCTCAAGCTAGACAACTTCACACGGAAGAAAGGCACAGATTTTTAACGGTGAGAGTAATTAACTATCGAAACAATTCATCAAGGATTGTAGTAGACTCTGCACCACTGATAAGTTTTACATCAAGACTGGACGTTGTTCTAAAGCTCTGCTCTAGGAATTACTCTGGGGCAGTTCTCTAGCCAGTGTTATGCCAGAGGTCAGATTAGATGATCACAGTGGTCCCTTCTAGCCTTGGAATCTATGAATCTATGTTCCACTTTAAAGCTTATTCCCAAATTCACTCTCTAAAATAACGTAGGCAAGTCATAAAGAGAGCCTGTGCAGTATATGACAGATTGAATTCATTTCTGTGACTTTTCCTGGCGGTACCTTGCCAGCTGAACGAGCAGGACAACAAGGGAACGAATGCCTTCTCCCATCAGACTGTTTAATTTAAGCTCTTCATAGATCAGATGAAGCACAAAGAAAATAGCAGGAATGTGGGTGAAGAGAAGAGTAGAGGAATCCAAGCTGAGGATGGGTGAAAAGTCATCTTTTGGACATGAAGTTTCCAGTGGATCCAACCGCAAGGCTCTGGCCAGAGGGTGAGACTCCAGGTTTCTATGGTAGTCCGAATTGAGCAGATACTCCCAGTCCTTAGGCAAACACAAAGAGAGAATGATGTATAGGTCCTTAAATATAAATATATCCTCCTGCTCCAAGAGAGTCCCGAACGGGGATTTCTTTCATTGGATATTGGTGCAGGGAGGGTGGGGAGGAATGAGGGACTCGTGTAAAATCAATTTACAACAGAACTGTTCAAAGTGACATGATCTATATGAAACATGAATGAACATCATTAACACTCTAAGCTATTTGGCAGAGAGACGCACATGTAACCCTTAATTGTTCAAGAGGCTGGTAATTCTCGCAGTAAGCTGGGACCTAGGACCACCCAGCCCTCAGTCATTTCTGCTATTCCTACAGTTCTCAGGCTCTACTATCAAAAATCCACTAACTCCGACACTCTCTGCTCCATATCATATATCATGATGTACTGCTACAAAATACATAACAGCATGCAAGACACCACTATGCACGCTGAGAAGCCTGTCCAAAGACAATAATCGGAAGGACCTAGATCTCATTGTTTGGATTCTCTCTCTTCCCTATCCCAACATTTAGTTACTTTAATTAACAGATCTAGAGTAAATCAGATCGCCCCTCTCCTCAGTCCACCATTCTGCTCACCAACAATGCCAGCCTCGATGTCTCATTTGTCCCACCCCACCTTCTTCCACGCTGTCCCTAGATATGGAACATGCTTCCTGAGCTGATTCACAAAACTGCTCCCTTCTATTTTACACCGCTCTTGAAGGTCCACTTTTCCTGTAGCGCCCATGAGAAACTTGCCAATTTTGCTTTCTGCCAATAAAATAAAAAACAACATACAGCATCTTTGCTCCACTGCACTCTGCTAACTGCATATCTTACTGGCAGGGCACCATCCTTCGCTGCTTACCCAGTCAGCTACTTTATTACATCACTCATGGTGTCAAGGGTCACTCATTTAGGTCCCTGATCCTGAAGTTTGTGCTATGCAGGCTGAACACTGTACCCATGTGGACCCTCACTGAAATAATTAGGACTTTGTCCAACTGCACAGAACATGTTACAGGACGGAGGTCTTAGTTTGTACACTCCTTGGCACGTTTTCCTTCTGTGCTGGAAAGTGCCTGGGACACTTTTGGGTGATGATTAAATCATAATAAAGCAGCTGACGGCATTAGGCTGTAAAGAACTTTTGCTTCTGTTTCTACAGAAACCAGCCGCTTCATCCTGAACTCTTTACTAAAATCCATAACAATACGTGCAGTTAACGAGCTGGGGAATTTTATACTGCTGGCTTGTTAAAATGTACTGAGCAGACAGGGATGGGATAGACTATTAGTAAAAGAACAGAGCATCTTGGGAAGATTTCACCTGTGCTTGGGAGCAACATTTGGGCATGCTGCTGGAATGAAGTATGAATCAAATATGAACTATTACTTATATGTTGGTACGGCTGAGATGATTCACCCCCGTCAGGGACACACTGTGCTAGACAATGCACAGACAGCTGATGACGGTGCTTCCTCCAAAAACTTACAATCCCATGCAAACCCAGTTGAAAGTAGCCAGTCAGAGTTTGCTTCCTCTGATCTGCCTGCATTTCAAAGGTATGATCTTTCTGGTAACCTGCTTTTATTTTTAGTAAATGCTGACTCCATCTCTTACTTCGTCTGATCCTGTCTCGGAAGGTCTAGCCTTCTTGGGAGCAATGACAGGGGAAAGGGATCCTTCAAAATCAAGCTGCAAGAAATAAAAAGGCAAAATTAACTATGGTAAAACCCCTGAAATTACATACATGAATCACCAAAAAGAACGAAAGGTGAAATGCAATGTCTGCACCAAAGTTAAGTATTGTTTCTTGGCATAGCATTAAAAATTACATCCTCTACTATCCCATGAAATCACAAACAACAAAGAAGGGAAGCCAATTATCAATGTACATAAGCCACAAGTGCATTTGGTTTGTGAATTTCATATGCTGACTTGCTAATATTTAGGGTTTTGTGGGGGGAAAGAGAAATGCTGATATTAGTGCTGCGCTAATACTGCAAATGCATTTCAATGGATTTCATTTCAGTGGTGCGTATCCTTCGAGTTTGCTTTCCGAGAATATACTAGCAAATGAATGTTCTGGCAGGAAGGTCTGCTAACAGAGAAAGCTAAATGAATGTTCCAAAATATTATAAGTATCTGCACTGCAAATCCTGTTCTTGAAGCTATGTGCATCCACTTAGAGAAAGGAACTATGAAATGTCACCTGTATGTTCTATCAAAACAGCATGAATACTAACTATTCACAACTGAGAATGATCGCACTTTGAAAGCAGCACTATCAGTGGTGAAAGGGAGCGTATGATGCTCATAGACAATTGCTTATATGCAGCCTAGGTATTGGCGTGATGGGCGCATCATAAAAGTCACAGACACACTAAATACAGGAAGAATGTGTATCTGTTTTTTTAAAAAGATACATTTGGAAAAGTTCATTTTATAATTCAGAGATGCCTTGTTTAAAACAAGCTAAGACATGCCTGCTGCTGAACTGAACTGTCGTTGGATAGGCGTCTTGAACTTTGTGAAATTATTAATTATGCAAACCAATAACTAATACTAATATAAGCCTAGAAAACAAACTACTAAGTTGTGAGTTTACTTACATTACGTGTCCATGCCAATCTGTCAGTATTGTAACCCATCATATTCATGAGGCAGGTTACAAATAAACTCCATTCAGAGTGATAACTTGGTCCTCCAGGAGCATTGTAAGCATTATACCACTTGACAAGCATTTGTACCGCGATCTCTTTGGGAAGGATACACTTAATTCCTTGTAAACATCTTTTCACTGTTTGGGGTGGGGAAAAGAAAATGTTTATACTATTTTGCCATATCCATGCTTGTATAATGGAGCCATGCCTGTGATTCCAAAATTACTCTTGTAAACCTATTTCGAATCATACTTTTGGCAACCCCATGATAACTCTCTCAAAAAAAAACACAGTTTATTTCCCCACATCTATTGGCCTGGAAATTCCCGTGCATAATCTCAAGCCAAACTGCAAAGCAATCAGCCATTGTTCAGTTTTAGGACACTGGAAATGCAATTCTAAAATTTTTTTGCAACATGTCCCTGTTTTGCTCACTCCTAAAGCTGTTAGATCAAATTTCTCATGCTCGTACTCTTTAAATAACAGTGCACACACTTATTTTAGGTCAGTTTGTTCCCAAGTTACCAGAGAATACTACTAGCTATGAATCAGTAAACCTACAGAGCATAGCTAGATATAGGTCAGGAAGTCTATAGCTGATCACATGAACTTACAGCAGTAGGTGCCGCAAATACTACACTTCACAGCTCTATAATGAAGTGTGCAGTTATGTTTTATGGGTTGGACTGTGTTCCTTACCTAGCTCTGAGGTGGCGATTTCAGGAATGGTAATCCTAACCATCGAGCTGTTGCTGAGTTCCTGTAAAAAAAAAAAAAAAAGAATTGAAGTCAAATCACAAGGGACATCTTCAGATAAAACCAAGATCAAAGTCCATCTATATAGGAAGCTTTATACAATAAACTTATCCGTTGCACAAAGCTTTTCACTAAACTTGAGAGTTTCAAGGTCTGTGGCAGAGCTGCTGGGCTTATAGGTACCTGAATTCCTGTAAGTGATAAGAGGTAGTTTTCCTAAAAAGAACATTCTCTAGGGCAGGGGTTGGCAACCGACGGCACGCGAGTCGATTTCTAATGGCACGCTGCTGCCGGGCCGGCTGTTGCTGGGGCTCCTGCTGCAGGGCAGGCTCCACAGGCAGCTAAGTTCTTCCCCCCCTCAGCCCTGCTTTCCTCTCCCTCGCCCAAGGAAGAGGAAGCGGGAGGAGCCACAGCACTCTCACAGCTCCAGGGAGGAGGCAGGGATGGCCGTGGGGAAGGGGGGTGGAATCAGGGCATATCCTCTCCAGCCTTCTGCCATGAGCTGCTCAGAGCAGGGGCTGGGAGCACCCCAGAACCACAGCCCACACCCTCAGCCCTGACCCCACCCTCACACCTCCCTGTCCTGACTTCTGCACCACCCCCACATACCCAGCCCCCTCACACCCCATGCCCTGACTCTTGCACGCCCCCACATACCCACCCTGAGCACCAAACAGGAGCTCCTGCACACACATACACACACACATTCCCACCTGCATCCCTTACACCAACTTGGAGCTGCCCAGGTAAGCGCTCCACACCCAAACCTCCTGCCCCAACCCCGAGCTCCCTCCCTCATTCTAGCTCCTAGCCAGACCCTACACCCCAGCCCCCAGCCTGCTCCTTCACCCCCAGCTCTGTGCTCAGTGCACTCCCACCCTCAGCTCAGTGCAGAGAGAAGAGAGCGGGCCAGAACCAGGGAGAAGGTAGGTACCCACTCTATGTGGGCAGGGCTGGGACCCCAGACCTGCAGCGGGCTGAGTGGGGCTGGCAGCCGGGACCCTGGCTGGCAGGAGCCAGTGGATGGAACCCCAGACCGACAGCAGGCTGAGCCGCTCAGCCCACTGCCAGTCTGGGGTCCCGGCCACCAGCCCCACTCAGCCCACTGCTGGTCTGGGGTTCTGGCTGCCGGCCACTTGTCAGCCACAGTCCTGGCCACAGGCCCCGCTCAGCCCGCTGCCAGCCTAGGTGAACGGAACCCCAGACGAGCATGGGACTGAGCAGGCCGGCGGTGTAAGATCAGCATTTTAATTTAATTTTAAATGAAGCTTCTTAAACATTTGAAAACCTCGTTTACTTTACATACGACAATAGTTTAGTTATACAATATATAGACTTATAGAGAGACACCTTCTAAAAAACATTAAAATGTATTCCCGACACATGAAACCTTAAATTAAAGGGAATAAATGAAGACTTGGCGCACTACTTCAGAAAGGTTGCCGACTTCTGCTCTAGGGTAAGGATGTACACTGAGTATGTGGAAGTGCAACATCGGGTCTGTGAGTTAGAAGCTCTACTACACGGGAGAAACCAGGGCTCATTTTACTTGGCTCACCCTGTTTCAGAAACAATCCACAGGAAAACACCCACCAGAGTTACTCTGTTGTGAACAGGGTCTCGCACAGAGTGAACGAAAGTTCCAAGCTGCTGGAAAGTACAATCATCAATGTAAGAGGACTCATGAAGTTTGGAAGAATCCCTCAACTCTGGAACTGGAGACAACAGCACTCCCTGAAAAGTGACAAAACAATCGTTAAATGCTGAAATTGTGGGTGGGTGAGTTAACGAGTCTGGGCTCTGCATATTCTGAAACAAATTCTCATCCTTCAACGTTAGGGTTTCCCGAAAGACACTAATGACTAGGTGTGAGGCTGGCAGATCAAGTGCCAGCTCATGCCAAAGTCCCCATGTCTCACTTGAACACTGACAAACACATGGCTGCAATCCGTCTGGCTCACCTGTGTGTTAGAATTGTTAAAAACAGATATATTAGCATTATAAGAATGTGTGTCGTGTTCAGATTTTATTGAATGCTTGTGAGTTGCTGCCAGCATTAATCTCATTTATAACATCTATATCCCATACTGTAAGGTAATACTTAAGTGAGCCTCTCTGACTGTGTAAATGACTAGGCAGAAGAGGGACATTAATTAGTGTGAAAGGCTGATCTTCAAAAAGAAGGTATTATACACTTCCCAACAGGAAAGATCCATTGACACTAGATGGACTATTGAGATTAAAGAAAGCAAAAGATATTGTTGTGGATTATAAAGGCTTCTATTACCTTTTGAAGCTTAGGATTTTAATTAATTTGTGTATCTATCTTTACCCTGTAAATAACTCTCTAAAGTCCTTTTCCTATTTAATAAATCTTTACATAGTTTACTATAGGATTGGCTATAAGCATTGACTTCGGTGTGAGATCTACAGTGCAATTGACCCGGGGTTGGTGACAGGTCCTTTGGGACTGGGAGTGACCTGAAGCTGTGATCTTTGGCATAAGGGACCATCTAACACACAGGTAGGCTCACGTGGGTGGCAAGCCAGATCGAAATACCCAAGGGGACCGTGTGTGACTCCATGTTAAGGCTATTATAGTGCCTGAGGAGTCTACACTTGTTAATTGGTTGGTGAAATCTAAGAACAGAATTCTCGGCCAATTTGGGGTCTGTGCCCTGCTTCCTAAGGGTGAGTACTCTTGCTCTTGAATCACTGCTGGCAGCATTACACTAGGTGTTGAGACATGAGTTTTAAATGACATTGTCAGCTACTTAAACACTCTTGATAGCACAGTGACGAGAGTCAGGCCACCTCCCTAGTCTCTTACACAACTACCACATAGGCATCTCCACTTTGACCAATTGACACTGACTCACATCAACAGTTACAAGCTGAATGTGGCAGAAGTAAGGAACCACATGAGGGAGGTGAACACACTGAGGAGCAGGGACTAGCAGAGTTAGGTGTCAAGAGCAAAGGAAGGAAGTGGGGTTTGAGCTGCAGGAGATGGATGGGAGATGCTGAGCAGCAAGAAATCCCTCCGTGACAAGCTGTCAGATGCTCATTATAACAGAGATCTTCTCTGACACACCACAAGGGGTTCAGCCCACTAGTTCTCCTCTCTTCCCCGCAAGCATGAAACCCATTTCCTCCCCATGCTCTCAGGGGGCAGGTGGTTCAGTAGGTTGCTGCTATAGGGACTGTGGTGAGGGGCTGGGGGTGTAAGTGGAGTTCGAGCTAGGGGGACTGTGTGGAAGAAGCACAATCACAGGCACAATCCCCATTCACCCCCCAGCAGCACTCAGAGCCCACCCTCATACCCAGCCTGTGGCCCTGTCTATACCGCAGAGTTCTGCCAGCATAGTTAAGTCAGTTAGGGGCATGGAGAGACCTGATCCCTGACCGACAGAGCTGGGGTGGCAGACACCCTAGCACAGACACAGTTATGCCAGCAGAACTGCACTGTTACAGGGATGTCTTGTTTTGTTGGAGGGGGCAGGGAGATGCAGGGAATGGGGCCTAGTCCAGCACAAAAAAGACTCAGGCACCCAGTGGCAGCATGGATTTTGAAAGTACAGAACAAACTTTTTCAATCAAACAGTTTGCTTCTCTCACCTCCTCTAAGGGCCCTAGGTGCTTATTCAATGGCTTGGAAGGAGTATTCAGGCTATCCAGAGGGGTGCTTGGCCGAGGCATTTGGTTCGACATGGTCAGCGACGGTGCTGGCAGTCCAGGAATAAAAACCTTCCCCACCTTTTCATGAAAAGAAATGGCTAGTTTGAACATGCAAATTCCTTTACTGCATAGACGTTCAGGTCAATGGCAGTGGCGGCAGCAATTATTAATACTTTGAAGAAAAGGGTTAAGAAAGTTGGGCATATGGTGAAATTCAAACATCAATAGATAAGTCCAAAGTTGTCCCATTTTAACTTCTTTTTTCCCCAAAGCTTTGACATATTACAGTATTTTCCAGTACTACTACAATTCATTTCCACATGTCTGCATCATTGCTGCACATTTAAGTCAACTTCCAGTTATGACAGTTTCAATTTAAAAAAAATCTACTTTTAAATGGTACAAAAATATCTAGAAAGATCTGGTATGCACAGTTCCCAAACATAAACCAAAAACCATATTGTGTCTTTCTACATAATTTAAAAATAGTTAGCCCTATTTTAACTATAAAACTGTAAAAAAGAAAGTAAGTGGAGCCCCGTATAACGTGCCTCGGTATAATGTGAATTCGGATATAGCACAATTATACTGTGGCTCCTAAGGTTGCAGGTGCCTCTGTTCTCTGTCCCTGGCAGGCGTGGGGGCCGCGGCTTCCAGAGAAGCCATGGCCCCATGCCTGCAGGGGACATAGAACTCCAGGACTTCCAGAGAAGCCACGGTCCCGCGCCTGTGGGGGACAGAGAACCTCCAGGACTGCAGGTGCGGGGCCGCAGCTTCTCTCTGCGCTGCCCAGCATGGGAGAGAAACCACGGCCCGTGCCTGCCGGGGACAGAACACTGGCGCCCGCAGTCTGCCACCCCGGAGTTCTCTGTGCCTGGCAGGCGCAAGGCCGCACCTCCTCTCCCCTGCTGGGCAGCGGGGAAAGAAGCTGTGGCCCTGTGCCGGCTGGGGACAGAGAACCCGCCATAACGCGACCCTGCATTTACTGCGATGGGATTTCTTGGATCCCATTTGTCACATTATTGTTATGTCGCACAGTGAAGCCCCGCTATAGCCTTTTGCAAAGTAACAAGTTTTGACATTTAAAACCCATTGACAGCTCATGAGAGAGTGAAATCTTTTAGCTTTGGAGAACTTCTGCTATTTCTCATATTTTGAGGGTTCTCTTTGTTCTTAATAACTCAGAAGCTGGACATGAAAATCTCACATCAAGCAACGTTATCTCCAAGCCTAATGCTTTTCAAATTGTCCTTTGGTGTCAATGACTCAAGAGTAACATTTCCAGCACTTCACGAGGCAAATCAGAGGGCAACTCCTGCTTTTGATTAGATTTGACCTCAAGGATCTGCCCACCTCCCCAGGAAGTTGACGTCAGACGTCTCCTAAAATGGCCTAAAGCAGTAACTGCTTTAGTGGCTTACTACATATCAAACACACTTGACATGACATTGGTAACAGAAGTTACAATAGCCCCATTGTGACAGGAAATTTCAAATGTGTTTACCTTGGGGTACTAAAAATTTTAACTTGATTACATGATGGTACATACCCGAACCACTCCAGTGTATAGCACTAAGTTTCCATTGCCTTCCAGAACCAGCAACGTGTCAATGCCCTATAAATACCAAACAGTGTGTTAAAACAGCTTGTATTTGAGTAAACACTATATTTAAACATTGAAAATACATCAAGGTTGTATATTTCACACACACACCTCTACCTACCTCCACAGGGGCTGCATCCTTTGCCTGTATATTGGTAACAGAACCAAAGATCAGCTGTGACTTATCGTTACTCTCTTGAAACTTTACACAGCTAAATATTTGAGAGGGAATAAAAAGAAAAGATTCAGCCAAAAACGTTGTATACCAGAAACTCTCTCCTATGTGGTGTTATGAAAGAGGGAGAGGATATTAAAACAGTGATGTATGGGAACTAATTTTTACAGTGGCATTCTTCCCTCCTTTTTAACACAAAAGATAACACTCTTCCTACAGAATCTCTAATATGAGGAATGCGGGCTTTTCTGCTGCTAATTAACATCATTCAAAGAAATAATCTTTGTTAAATTACGCAGAACACTTCTAAGGGTCTAGGGTAGGAAAAGCAAGTACAATGAATTCTTTTTTAAGTGCCCAAACTTGTGTATGCTATAGTTGCAAACATTCATGTGACAGAGAGACACATGCATCACATTAATGTAACAGATTTCATTAATAACCATATCTAGCTAGTTATTTTTATAGCACTAACCTTTATTCAGCAATTCACAGGTACCCAGAAAAACCCACACATGCTTACCGCAACTGGAGCTGGGATTCCACTAAAAAGCACAAGAACTTTTGTCCACAAAGGTCAGCTGTAATAAACACTTTCGAGGCTTGGGAATTCTTCTCTCTGTCAATATTGAAACAAGAGGCAATGATCAGCAGAGTGCTTTGATTCACTGTTCTAGAGTCAGTGGAAATGTGTTACCGGTGAGAATATTAAGCACAACAAGCTGAGACACATGGCTGGACATCAGCCAAACAGTGGACTGGACAGCCAGAGTTTGCCCACCCCAATATGTCTAGAAATTAGCATTCCTAGATCTCAACCCACATGCACTCTAGTTTTGGGCACTCAGGGCACAGGCTTTACAGCCCAACCCTAGTGTCAGATTTGTTTTATCCTTACTTTCCTGTTCGATTCCAAATTTTACTGCTCTACTTTGGTTTCTACCTTAGGTCATATTTGCACCGAAAGCCTGCAGTATCTGCATGAAGTCCTCTTTGAAGTGAATAGCACCGACCTCAATCACTTAATAGAATTACAATTTGTACAGTGATCTCGACAGTAGCACTGACATTTGGAGTCAAGCTGGCTAAAGGACTTTAGTATGTGATCATAATGAATGACAGTGCTGATTTAGAAGGGAGGAAAGTTGCCTGGTCAGGATTGCTTTTGTGTACAGTTTGCATCTGTTATAATGTGAGCGCAGCTGCCATGGTACCCTTCCAAATGCCCAGCTGAGTGCCCTGTGATATCAGCACTGATCACCTCTCACAAGGGCTGAAACAAGCTCCCAGCCACCAACTGGGCACACGTGCACCACCACAAACTATCAATGAACATAATCCCTCCTAACTGGTGCTGATGGCAAAAGGAAATAAGATCCATTCACTGATTTTGCTCAAACAGGAATTGGCCCTGCAGTGCCTCTCTTGCACTAGCTGTGCTCCAGCCCTCTAGAGCCACGTGATCTCCTCACGGAAAAGCAGATAGCCCATGGCTTGGCATTGGCTGCAGTGATACCAGCATGAGTAAGATCTCCACTTTGGGCAGCTCACTCAGTATGCTGCCAAGTACAACAGCAGCAGCACTCCATGCCATTTGTGATACTCCTGTGATTTTAGCTACTTTATTTAGCATCATCGCTAATGCTCTAGGAGAAAAAGAGCATGCTAATTAAATTCACAGATGATACTGAGAGGCGCTGTAAACACCAGAGACAGTAAAATAATAAGAACATGCCAAGAGACTATAATTATGGCCAGGTACTAACAAAATGACATCAATTTATCACAGGGCCATGACTGCCAATAGGAAGGGCTAGCTCCCTCGCGACCCAATGGTAACACAACTCCTTTGGACGGGTTGCGAGCAGCAGGGATTTGAAACCAGGTCTCTATTTCCCCAGGCAGGAGACAGTCATGCCCTCAGATCCAGAGTTCCTGTTCTACTGCTGATAACCCAGCCACGCTGTCCTGTTACTAGTGGTGGCGTGTAGAGACATTTTAGCTGCAGCACATCTCGGGCATGCAGTTACATGCTCCCCCGAGCTTCCCAGCCATGGGAGCATGTAACTCACATTTACACAGCTTGGTTCTCTGTCCCCAGTCTAGAGGCTGGATCAGATAGTGATCAGTGAGTCAGTTACAGCTTTTGAGCTAACAGATCCGACTCTGAGCTGAAAGACAGCAGAGGATCATGCTTGTAGGTTCCAGATTCAATCCCTTTGGCTGACCATCCAACTACCCTTACCCTTAAGGACCAAAAAGCTAAGCTCTAAGAATCCTAGCGGACAGTATCTATAGAGACTGATGTTCCACCACCTCTATTACTGTGAGATCTACTGTGCCACTCCCATGCACGTAGAAATTTACTCATCATTGGGAAGGAATGCAGCAGCTATTCAACAGCACACAACTACTTGGGAGAAAAGTGAAGAATATTTCATCCCTTTGCAACATGAAGAAGAATTTAGACCAGCAGAATGGAATTACCCAAATAGGAGTCTGGCTAAGACATTGTGGTTAATACGATCATTTTTTTAAAGAGCCCTGGGATCTTTAATGTCTTCAGAGGGTAAAGATAGAGTTTGACAGCTCATCAGAAAGACAGTATCTTCAAAAACAGAGTGCCCCATAGCCCATGCCAACGCATTGGTTCAAATACAGACCTCCTGGGAAGAGTGATACTTACTGAACCATCCACCCCATTTCTGCAGTACACTGGTATATGAAAGTCTCAAAACAAAGTATCAATCAGACTCAACCCTGCTTAGCTCGTGAGATCCAATGTGACAACAATCCAGTTTAGAAGGCTACAGGATACAGAGGTTAACGTATTTAAAAGTGACCACGTCCCATTTTCAGAAGTTAGCCGGGCACTTGGGGTGTATCCATACTTGCAATTACACATCTGCACCTCGCCTGTGTCATCTGGCTCTGCCTCTGGTTTGCAGGGCTCAGGCTAAGGGGCTGTTGAGCTGCAGTGTAGACCTTGCCTGAGCCCAAATGTCTACACCACAATTAAACAGCCTCTAAGCCTGAGTCCCATGAGCTGGAGTCAGATGACTCGGGCAAGCCCTGGGTTTTTAACTGCAGTGCAGACGTACCATGGGAGCCTGACTTTCACTGAGTGTTACTGTCCTCAGTAGTTTTTGACAGAGGGACTTGGGCACTTTTGAAAATGTTTCCCAAAAACACTAAACGATCCTTCATTATGAAGCATTACAGTGTTCTCAGTAGTACACACACCTGCTTTAAGAGGCAACACCTTGCAAAAAGTTTGTACTGAGGACAATTTTACTTAAGTCTTTGTCAGTGGAAACGCACGTCTACTTAAATCCAAATATAAGCTTACGAACCTCGTTGTCATGAGGGTCTCTGTCCACAGATGGTCTATGCACAGCTCTGGAACAATTGGCTCAGTTTCTGGAGCAAGGAAGGAGTCACTGGTAGCACTGTTTGGAGAATGGCACACACTGTGTCTCCGTGGCGACTGGGTGTTACTGGAGAAGTTAAATCTCTGCACTCCTGAGAAAGATTGCACCCCTAAGGCAGGAGAGTGAGAACGGCTGCAAAGACAGACCAGGGCCATTACTGAAAACAGATCATAAAGTCAGGCAAGCTCATGTGTGTGCAGGAGAATCCTCTTCCACAAGGGGAGCCAGGGAGCTCCCACACTAGCAATGATTTTTCTCAGAGTTGCTAATTCAATACCAGCCCATTTGCTCACAGAATACCTCAACTCTCCAAATAGTTTGCTAAATACTGCTGGCAGAGGCTTCAAAAGGAGGAGGGAAAAATAAGAAACAGTTTGTAATGCACAATTTCCAGCCTGCCCAGTCTGAATATTACCGATTTTAAGTGCAGTTCTGTGTTTAAACTAAAAGCTCTATCTTGAGCTGTGCTGCAAGTGGAAAGCCCTGCCTCCATGCACAGGACTTACCTAAAGTGCAAGTGGCTGATTGTTGAAGGAAATAACGCTCTCTGGGGCTTCCCAAGGGAGACACAGGAAAGTGGATAACAAGATAGTAAATGGATGTTGAGCTTTCACTCCAGAAAGATGCCGCAGAATAGCTACTGAAGGCCATTGGTGGGTATGGAGAGGACGGAATGACCTAAGGTGCATCATTCTGTGTTTCTAAAATACCTCACTATCCCTACTACCAAGGCCCACAGGGCACTGTGCAAGACATTTAAATACAATACAACTAGTTTTAAGAAGTCAGCATAAACTCAAAATGAATACAACTGATTAAGGGGAAGACAAAGAGATAAACCACTTGAAGAGGGTTAAAAAAAGAGACTACACGGAAGTTAGAGAGGGGAACCACTGATGGACAAAATAAAAACATATGAAAAAAGTTGAGGCGATTACAAAAAAAAGAGAGAGAGAGAGAGAGAGAGAAATGGACCAATGATATTGGGGAAGCAAATTCCAAACCCTTGGACTAACTTCAGCAAAGGTGCCAAGCTGTGCTGTAACAGCTGGATCTCAAAATGGAGGGCAGCATAGAAGCTTTCTCCTCATAGGTACTGGCACTAAAGGAGAAGGTTGCAATTGTGGATGGGTTCTACACCTTTCCAGTGCAGTTCTGCTCTAAAAAGGCAACTATCTATATGTGTTGGGTCTGCTGACTTAGTGACAAAAAATACGGCACTGCTACTCTTTACTTCTGAAAATCCTGTAGATCCAACACAACTAGGAGTGAGTTGCATTTGATTCCAATTGCAACCCAGAGTTGTTTACTCAACTCCAATCAGGTACACCTGTGTACCTTTGAAGGCAAGGGGGTTGTAATGAAGGACTTAATTTGATCTACAGAACACTTATTACTGGTGATGATGCACATAACAGAAACAACCCAGCTTGACTCAAAGAGCACAGACTGAGTTTGCAGGGTTGGCCAGTAGTCCAGCATCAAGAGGAGTGTTTTTGCCTGTTTTTTTAAATAGGGTAGGCTGCTCTCTGGTCACCCTTTTAAAGGTGAGAAGAGCAAAACATACCATATTTATATGCAAATATCATCAGTAATCTGGCTGAGGGAGACACTACCCAGGGAATAAAATTCTAACTATCCTAATTTTGAAATTTGTTTTTATCCTTTGTGAAACCCTCTGTTAACTGGAGATATTTTAACATGTGACATTACAAATACCAGAGGCCTACACAGAGTACTGCAGGAGGCAAGGGACAACACATACAGATGCCAGAAACTACCCAGAATAGATACATTTATGTTGCTTACATGGTTCAGTATTGTCAATTCACACTTCATCCTTTCAGCTTGTTCCCTTAAAATAAACTCAATCATTTAATTATCCCTTGAAGCCAGCAGCTTTATGTGGAATAGCGGACAATTTGGGACAATTTTATCCCAATGGTAAAGATAAAAACATGTCAAGAATTATAACAAATAAGACTTGACAATCGGCAGAGCATGAGAAGAAAGTAGCAGACATCTGAACTTTGACTGGAAGAGCTGCCACGTTGCCACTTTGCTCTGTCTACAGCACAGCGATGTGGCCAGCTCTCTCATTGAGTTAATCAGGCACCATTGCAATGATCAGCTGTAAAAATCAACAGCAAAGGGAGTGTTCAGGAGTCAAGAAGATGGTCAGCCATGCCTCAGTACTGCCCTGCACATGAATTTCAATACACGCTTCAAGGCAGCGCAGGTGAGAGGGTGGAGAGCCCACTGGGACTTAGGAGACCTGCCCTCTACTCCCAGCTACACCACAGAGCTGGGACAAGTCACTTGGTCTCTCTCTGCCCCAGCTATAAAATGGAGATAATGGCATTGCCCTAACTCACAGAGACACTGTGAGAAAAAATATATTGAAGACTGAGAGGCTCTAGGACTCTAACAACAGAGGCCAAGTAAGTTAGATAGATAGGTACTGTTTTAGATGTTGTCTAGAGTCTATGGCTCACCCTGCATCAGTTGCGCTCATCTTTTACACTACTAGCTAACACACAATCCACTCAGCACCCACCTAAGAGCCGCCATGTTGGATATGGAAGGGGAGCGGGAGTGCACGCTGGGCGACGACACCGACCTACTCTGGCTGTGAAGAGAGGAATAATTCTGGAAAGGGGAAGCCATGGGTGAGTCTCCTTTCGAGAGACTCCTGAGGTGGGCGGTCAAAGAGCTGCTGGTGGCCACGTGTTGCGGCGTCCCCACCTGCTCAGAGAACTTCAGGACTGTGTTCTGCTCCTGGAAGAAACAAAAGAAGCTGTACGTCATAAGGAACATGAGTGGGTCACAGCAGCCCGACTGCCCTGGGGTCACCGACCAGCTGTTTACTTAGTCAGCACAACTCAAGTCGGATGTCACGCACTCAGACTCATTTGCTGCTAGACTTCGCAACCCTGGGGTCTAGTTAGGAACACTGTAGCAGATTCTGAAGGTACTATTGTTCTCCAGGGACACAGACGTTTCAGTCAAGCCCTAAGTGAGGGAGCTCTCATGCAGAACCCCCTCAGAATGGTGAGGCTGGCGTCTGCCTTTCCCCTAGGGCTCCTGCCTAGAGCAGGGAGAGGAAGACAGTAAGCAGCAGGCCTAGGTAGATTCTCCATATATTGGCTTTTAAAAAAAGTGAAGGAAAGAAGGCAGGAAAGGTGCAACGGGGTCACTAGACTGCACTGGAAGGAGCAGAAGGGCCATGGGATAACCGTCTAGAACCCCTGCCCGTGGCCTGGCGAGAAGCAGGTGAGAGTGAAGGAAGGAAGGCCAGGGGTCACACTCCCGTCATCTGTTGTTTGTCTCTTTCCCACAAGTTTTCCACCTGGCTCTTAATGGCAGCCAGTTGTTTGTTGTTTTTGTTTTTGTTTTAAATGGGAACTGTTTGAAAGTGCTGAGAGCTTTGGCAGATCTTCAGTCAGTAGATTGCCAGGACGACAGCCAAAGGGGCATGATGACAAATGCCATTTCTCACCCATCATTTATGTGGCAGGTATATCTATGAACACCCAGACCCCCCACCCCTACCCCCAGAAACAGCCACCATTGCGTAAGGCATTTAAACATCAACGAGTGTTCGGGAAACCTGGCATTCTTAATTCTGGAATGGAGAGATAATTGAAAGAGGAACTGCTCCTCAGATGTTCCACTGTTTCGATCAGTTTGACACTCTCCATTATACGGACTGGATTGTAGATATTACACATTTTCTCACAAACACACCCCTTCCATCTTTAAGTCAGCAATTATTTCTTACCTCTGGTTTTACTCTACGAAGGGCCCAGACAGCATGCAAACTCTGAACGGTGTCATAGGTCATCACGATGGAAGGCTCCTCATTGAGGAACACGATGCGCAGTGTGTAATCAGCAACATACTGTACTCTAGCCGAGCCAAACACACCTACTAGAGAAGTAGCACTCAGGTTAACCCCATCTAAATCAGAAGGACAGTTTCTGTAATTGTGTTATTAATTACACAACACTACCATTTCACATCCCATTTCTGTTGCAACTTGGTTCCTCTCGTATATATTCCCTCTCTGGGAGTGTTGGCAGTTAAGAGTATATAGCTAAGCATCCGACTCAAGGGAAAAGGCCTCAGTTTGTTGAATCCAAGTCATTTCAAAGTAGTGTAAATAAGAGGCAGTATTACCTAATGGCTAAGGCAATGCCCTGGGACTCAGGAGACCTGGGTTCTATCTGGCCGGGAACACAAATCTAACACAATCCAGAGGATAGAAGTTGAAGCTAGACAAATTTAGATCGGAAATAAGGCATAAATTTGTAAGTGTAACAATTAGCCATTGGAACAGCTTTCCCAAGGGCAGTGGTACATTCTCCAAATCTGACAATTTTTAAATCAAGATTGGATGTTATTCTAAAATCTCTGCTCTAGCGATTGCTCTGGGGCAGTTCTCAGGCCTGTGTTATACAGGAGGTCAGACTAGATGATGACAATGGTCCTTCTGGCCTTGGAATCTATTAATCTGTTCCCAGTTCTGTTAATGGTTTGCCAGGTGACCTTGAACATATCCCTCTCTCTTCCTCAGTTTCCCCTTCTGAAAAACAGGGATAATGATGCTGACCTCCTTTGTAGAGTGCTTTGAGATCTACAGCTGAAAAGCACATCACTATGTCTGCATGGGGTTCCTGGCCCTCCCCAGTGCTGGAGTTTTGCTACTGGCCCATCCCTTCCCTGCCCCACTCCTTTTGCGTGGGACCCAGCTCGCTCTGGCCCCTAACTGTTACCATGAGAGATGGTGCTGTGAATGGGAGAGAGCCCTCCTACACCCCCACTGTCCAGCCTGGAATAGAGGAGAGGGAATAGGCTGGGGCAGCAACTTCAAATGGGAACTGAATGTTGGAATGACAGGCATCCGCTACCCCACATTTCTCCCCATTCTCCCTAACACACATCCCCCACTCCCACAACCTCCTTCTGGCCTGGACCACCCCCCTCAACTCTCTTCCCCTCCCCTTGCTGCAACCCCACATCCCTCTCCCTTTACTCATTCATTTTTCTATCCTCCAATTCCCTTTCTACTCCACACACACATTTCTCCTCACTGCTTTGACGCCCTATATTCTCTAGCTCTGCACCAAAAAACTTATGAGACTCCGGAAACATTAAGAGCAGCTCATCTTAGGCACCCCATGATCAAGCGGCCCTATGATTTGCTTGCTTCTGATCACACTCAGTTCCATTGTTCAGGATGAATACATCATCCGAATCACTTCCATCTTTCTTTATGTAATTAGCGCTGATTTCCTTAATAATACTGTTAGTGTACAATCAAAGTCTGCATGTGGATTTTAGAGCACTTTAAAATATCACATTTAAACCAGAAATTTTGGTCTGAGGGCAAAACTTCCAAAAGGAGCCTTCGCAGAGCCCAGGCAAAGCACAGAACATGTACACCACACATTCCTTGAAAGCTGTCCAGGATAGGCCCAAACTCACTGTGGCACGGACAAACTGGGCACCTGCCCAGGACCCCCTGCAGAAAGGGAACCCCAGCAGTGATGTGTTTAAAAATAAAATGATCTAGTCTTTGACACGTTGAACCCCATGTGCTTCAGGAAACCAAACTTTCAGATGGCATCCATGACATTTGCTCCTCACAAATCCAGACAGTGATGTTTCTAAAGCAGATGAATACATGTAAAACTTTTTCTGTTACCACTATGTTTCGTTTTCTAAGGCAAGAATTCCGATTTATTTCCTGCTGTAAGATGGTGGAGGCCCCAATTTACACTATGCCCAGGGAACTCCAGTCATTAAGATGGCCCCACGGGTGCTTAAATCACCCCAAATTTAGACCACACCCCACACGCTCAAGAGCACTTGCAGATTTCAAAGCGATTCAAGTAAGCGTGTGGATTTTAGAGCACATAGAACAGGGGTTCTCAAACTGGAGGTTGGGACCCCTCAGGGGATCGTGAGTTGTTATGTGGGGGGTCACGAGCTGTCAGCCTCCACCTCAAACCCCGCTTTGCCACCAGCATTTATAATAGTGTTAAATATATTAAAAAGCGGTTTTAATTTATAAGGGGAGGGTCACACTCAGAGGCTTGCTGTGTGAAAGAGGTCACCAGTAGAAAAGTTTGAGAATCATGGACTTAGAATAATCAACCTTTGAACAGCAAGCAACAATCAATCTTAACTAAAGCTACAACTCTGCTATAATTTCAAGAAGGATGTAGTGGGAGTGGGGGAGGAAGGCGTCAGCTGTAATGTGAACATCATGACTCCAAACCCAGAAACACTCAGGGCTCAATCATCACAGCTCAGTGACAGCAAGGTTTCAAATGTAACCAAGCAAGATAGCAACTCTCTCTTTCCTTTGTAGAATCCCTCCTCGGTGGCCAGCCATTAAAAAAGGTCTTTTTAGATACCTTAAATATCCTAAATCTAGAATACCAATTACGGGGTTTGTCTACACCAGGGGTTCTCAACCAGGGGTACACATACCCCTGGGAGTACACAGAGGTCTTCCAGGGGTACATCAACCTATCTAGATAGTTTTACAACAGGCTACAAAAAAAGCACTAGCAAAGTCAGTAAAAACTAAAATTTCATTCAATGACTTGTTTATATTGCTCTATATACTATACACTGAAATGCAAGTACAATATTTATATTCCATCTGATTTATTTTATAATTATATGCTAAAAATGAGGAAGTGAACCATTTTCATTCATAGTGTGCTATGACACTTTTGTATGTTTATGTCTGATTTTGTAAGCAAGTAGTTTTTAAATGAGGTGAAACTTGGGGATACGCAAGACAGATCAGACTATAGGGGTACAGTAGTCTAAAAGGATGAGAGCCACTGGCCTACACATACAAATATTGTGCAGCAAGCCAGGGTGTAAATCTACACCAATGCACACAGGGAATCTTTTACTGCACAGCAGCAGGGTACAAGCGGACAGTTAGCATGTGGCAGGCGAGTCCACTGTAGATTTACACCGCAGCTTGCCACGAACTAAGTATTCGTACTAACAAGTCCTAAATGACATGAAATCCTAATTTAATTAACATGGCTACAACAACACTGCATACGTGAAATCCTAACAACAGATAAGCAGCTAAAATAATCCATTTCTAAATTCTTAAAAGAGATATCTGAACATTCATTATTTTCAAGAATCAGAGAGGTAGCCGTGTTAGTCTGGAATTGCAGAAGTGAGAAAGAGTCCTGTGGCACCTTAAAGACTAACTAAAATTTTAGAGCATAAGCTTTCGTGGGTTAATACCCACTTCGTCGGATGCATGCAGTGGAAGTATTCAGGGGCAGGTATAAATTTCTTGCCTACCTATTTATACCTGCCCCTGGATACTTCCACTGCATGCATCCGACGAAGTGGCTATTAACCCACGAACGCTTATGCTCTAAAATTTTAGTTAGTCTTTCAGGTGCCACAGGATTCATTATTTTGTAATATATAAACTATAAGACGGGGAAGGTAAACATTCAATGCAGTATTCAATAATACTGCAACTGAATGACTCATTTCTATTTATGGATTTTCTTTTTTTTTCTTTTTCTTTTTTTTTAATTAAAAAGACAACCTACCTCCAGACTTACAGATAAGAGGTGTTATCTCATCTAAAGGATGTAGCATACTGAACATAGTGGGCAAAGGTTCTCTGGAAAGGAAATGGAAAAATATATATAAAAATCAAGTGTTAACAAACTGTAAAATCTAACAGATGGATCACAAACACCCACTACAATTTTAACAGCCAACTCCACAAAAATAAACAAGTGACATATATGTTCCATTAACTATAGATTGTGTGGCTCATCTAACACATCAATAAAAAACCTCAAACTTTGTTTCTCTAGTGCACTTCTTCTTTGAGCAGCTTAGAAAACTGATATTACTATGTAACTTGGAACACTTCACCCACCACTGACATGATGTGGCTATTGAACAGTACAGAGCAACGCTTAACAGTTCAAAATAGAAATGAGGAATCCAACTGAAATTGCAAGAGAAATTTAGACAGATATCGAGTTACCAGATAAAATTGTGGCAGAATACAAAGACTGAAGAGCTAAGAGATCTCTACTGAACACAGCTAACATGAATGTCAGTTTGAAATCTCATTTGAAAGCTGAAACATTTTGTGTATGATTGCCTTTTTACTCCACAGAGTAAGGTAGGACTAGGTTGCAAGTGCTGGTGTGTATGCTCAAAAGTACAGTTCTAAACTCTACTATTTTTGAGCTTTTTCACCAGAAAGACTCCTCTTACACTTAGCACATGCCACGGGGGGAGTTTTCTAAAAAAACATCAATAGGATTAGAGAAAAAGGTTTTCTATTCTTATGGACTTTGACAGCCAGTAACCAAAAAGCAGCTCAATTTTATATGTTCAAACTGGATTAGACATGTAGTCCTTATGGAGAACACATGACTTTCACAAGTCTGAAAAAAGTGGAAGTTCTTAATTTAAAACTTTCAAAATGCAGCCTGCTAAATGATGGGTCACTCCTTAGCTATTTAGAGCACACTTCTCACTGTGGTATCGCAGCACCGTTAAAAATAAGAACCCATACCCTGGGATGGGTGCACACAGCTCCAAGGCAGCTATGCAAGCCACTCCCTAGGTCCAACCAATGCCACATCCTGGCTTTATGCCAGCACATACTGATTTAAATCATCAGTGTTAATCATGATTTAAACTGGCGTGCAGGCAACATTGATTTAAATAATTTATTTTAATCCTGCTTTGCATTTGGACTTGTTTTTCCTAAAGAAAAGGTTGATTCTCATTGATTGGTAATCACTAAAATAAGTTGATTGGCAAGTATAATTATAGCCTTTACAGGATTTTTTGCTAATCAGGAAGATACACTATGTCTATGCACATTTATTTAAGCAATTATACAGCTTAACATACATTTATTCAGATTCTTAATTTTTATTTTTTTTATTGTGTTGGGAAATGGTAAACAACACGTTTCTTATTGCGACAGGGTGCACATGGCCTTTTAAGGCCCCCTGCTGGAGGCCCCGTGGTACTACCACACCTCACCCAACTCCACTCCACAAACAGAGCAGTGAAGGTGGGTTCTAGAGAGCCTGGACTAAACCAGCCAATTCGATAAAAGGATCAGATAGGAGGAGCTACTGGGCCAGAGCAGGTCAGTTCCTGGCTGGGACTAGAGGAGCAAGGAAGGGTACTCCTTGCTGGTCAGAGGAGCTAGAGAGAGAACCAGATGGCACTGGAACTCAGTGAGGAGGAAGAGGATCTGAGAACTTCCGCCCCAAGGTAAGGGAGAAGGGAAGAGGGCTACATGGGAGAAGACCCAGGGAATACAAGCAACTAATTAAAGGCAGCAGTATGTGGATGGTGTTTATAGGGTCCCTGGGTTTGGAGGCTGAGCAATGGGGAGGCCCAGGTTACCCCACTGGCCACTGGGAAAGTGGCCTAAGCCCTGAGAAAAGGACACGGCTCAGTTGGAAAGCCTAAGTGAAGAGCAGGATTTAAAGGGCCCAGAGACAGGGCTGAAGACTCAAATAAGGGCAAACCAATAATCCTCACTGGACCTTTGTTACCCTACAAGGGTTCATCCATTTGACTGTGTGACTTGGCCAGAGCCACTGAAGACCTGCCTAGTGAAATCAGCAACCTACAAGGGACATATAGGAGTGGGAGACTGCAATACCACACCTAGCCATTAGGAGGCACCTGAGATGAGTGCTCCCCCCCACCCTATTATGCTTATTGACAAGAACATTTTTGTATTCATGATTTGTATCAAGCTGCATTTGGATGGAAATTTGAATTCAATTAAAATGGCACAAAGATAGCATTTTGCAATTATTTTTGTTATATAAACCTTCCCTAAAAATTCTGGATACCAACTTATTTTACCATCCAAACATGTTTTGCATCTAAAACTACCTGGTTCTTTAAACAAAAGTAGTATTACCTGTAGTTAGTGAATTGAATTGATTGTTCTGATCACCATGTTTTTCAAGATTTTAGAATAAGATGACCTCATTCTCTCATTTTTATTCAGAGATGGAAAAAGGAAAACAAGCTTCCTTGTTTTTTTAAACTCCTAATTGGTTTCTCAACTTTGAATGAACTAGTTAAATAAAGTGAAATGAAGAAAATATTTTCTCTGCACCTGCAGAAGAGGCAACTACTGTCAAAAGCAGTTTAGCACTTCAACAAACTCTGGTTCTAGGTGCTTAGACTTCCATCAGTGCAGTGGTTTGACTTCCTTTAAAACTTCAGCAGCAAACATGTATTACTTGAACACTGATTTTTAATTAAATGACTTTAATAGATAGTAGTAAGCTTAGGCTTTAACACAGGGTGTCAACTTAAAACTTTTAAATTGGTTTATTTTTAAAAAGAAAAGTGTATTTAATTAAAATTTAACAATCCATTTTTTCCATCTCTGACAATTAGTCACCCTGCTCTCTGCCTACTGATTGGGGGCAGAATCCTAATCCATCCCTGTCTGTGTCGATGGAGGAAAGCACACACTGAGGTCAGAGAAGGAGTTCTCACGGTAATGGAGAATTACTCTTTCCACATTCACATTCTGAATCTTACTTGTGCATGGAATGGTAACATAATTCAACATGTCCCAACATCCTGATGCATTTCATTGTTGCTTTGGTAGAGCGTGACATTTGTACTAAAAGGACAGTTAAAATCTCACCACACTGCTTTAGATTAAACAATTTATTCCACACCACAACAAAGACCTTCAGCAACCACTCCCACTACATACCTGGCTGGACTCAGAGGGACTTCATGTGAAGTGCTGCTGCGTTCAAACAACAAGCCATATTTTGTTGGCCAGACATTAGCTACCTATAAAAAACATTTAACCATTGTTTAGGGCAGAATGCAATGTTATAAACATAAAATAAAACACCATCTCAAAATACAATGACAATGTATCTGTGCTTTACCACATCCTATTTCTGAACACAACCAATATACAAATCTGACAACATACTAAGAACTAGGGTGACCAGATGTTCCGATTTTATAGGGACAGTCCCAATTTTTGGGTCTTTTTCTTATATAGGCTCCTATTACCTTCCACCCCGTCCTGATTTTTCACATTTGCTGTCTGATCACCCTACCAAGAACAAGAGTATAGGTCATTTGATTAGTGTTAGATTGACAGCTGCTCAAGAGAAATATGCAAAAAGCAGCCATTTTTTCTGACCCATATGAAAGTTTTGGCATCTGTCAACCTTAAAGGTTTTGTACTGTGACCCATCATTGTAGTAACTGAGTATCTTCCATTTAAAATAGACTGGCAATAACAATGTTCACAGTGGGCTTTACAAAATCTGGCTCTTCTTTTTTTTTCCAGGTTAGAGGAATAGAAGTAAGTCTTCCAAGTCTCAATCCGACACTCGATCCACTAAGCCATACCCACTTCTGCTTTGTCGCACCCTCACTTGTTAGTACAATTACTATGAATTCACACCAAGGATTACTAGATTATAGCTATGTTTCAAGCACCATCCACACTGAAAGACAAAAGAAGAAGAACAACAACAACATGCACATTAAAATAAATAAGGATGTTTTAAAATTTAAAAAACCACTTACCTGAAAAGGTAAGGAAGCAATGTAATCCTTTCCTTCTATGCTATGAACATTTATGCAGGAGCTCTGCAATATGCAGATACATTTTTCTACTACTTCATCACTATCTGAAATTGCGGAAGAACACAAAAAATTTTTACCTCTACTATCAAGTTTCTCTATACACAAAGTAGGGACTTTTGCTATTAGCTGTGCAATTCTAAAATGATTGGTGAGCTTCTGTTGTGACAACTGGGCCTAAAAATTTACTCAAATTGTGAGTGTAACTGTAAAAAGTATGTAATAGTTCATAAGACATTACAATAACAGAACAATAAATGTTGATGGGGAAAAGTAAGAGGAGAGACAGAATAACTGAATTAGTCTAAACAAAAAGGCCACGTTAATACAATTCAAGGACTGTGTTGAAATCATGCTTTTTAAAAACAGGAGGTGCAGAGCCAAACATTAATGAGTCAAAATTGGTATGTTGGACATTAGATTTAATCAGTGAACAAAATAATGAGAGGATGGGCTATTCTACCCATCACTCCCTTTTGGGTTCTTAAGTGAAAGATTTTGTGGGAAAAGTATGAAAAAAAAACAAAAACCACAAAAACAAAAAGAACAGACAGAGGCTACTGGAGTGAGCTACACCATCATCACTGTCACCCTCCACCACCTTCTGGGGCCCCAGACCATCACCACGATCCTGAGTGGTCGCCTGACCAGAACGGGCTAGAGAAAGAGGGACCCAGATGACACTGTCACCCCTACCAGCTCCAGCTGAATCCCAAATGCTAATTGGAATGACAGTTATAACCTGATAATGTCTAAGAGACTGTCAGACAAGAGGACTTTTCCTTCTAAAACCTGTCTACAGTCAAAGGGAAAGGGAACAAGGGACATTAGAACAATGAAAGCCTTACTTAATACTTTACATTTCAAATGCTTTAACTGTTTTTCCCTCTTTTCTGTATCTTTAATAACAGGATTTTAAAGGTGTGTGAGCCATGGTGTCAAGCAGCCTGAAATCTCCATATCAAAGCCCCAGATCTTGCTTAACACTATTCAATGCTGGACAGTGACTGGGTTATGTTAACACCTCTGACCCATATATCCCATCTCAATTACTACAACAGTTCCCTAGTCAAGAAAATTAAAGTCAGATAAAATAGTAGTTTGGCAGTAAAGTAATATATGAATGAAACTTACTGTCGACTTTCTCCGATTTTTCCTGTGGTACAGTGAAATCACACCACAAAGCCTAAAAACCAAAAATAATATGCAGTTACTTATGAAAAGACAAGCTGGTATGAATACCAAATTCTTTTTTTTAATGTTGTTTTGTAACGGAATGTCCCCCAGCTCTAAGACAAGTTTTAAGCCATGTTTCAGTTCACTAGTATTGATTACGTAAGATGCAGCATTCAATGGCTATAATTTCAGAGTTCATACCTGTAGAACAGGGCTGTCAACAGTGAAAGCCTTATAAACAGCAGATGCTTGGCTTTTACTTCCTTTGCTCCAAATGACCATATTGCCAGCCACATACAGTTCTTCATCATATTCCACTTCTTCCCCAACATCACTGACACCTCTCCTTAAAAGCCAACTTTCCTGAAAACCAAGAGGATTAAAAAAAAGTCACAACTTCCTCTCAATGGTGGGCTGATAGACTCGAAGCTAGTGTGATCTGAAAGGGTGGCATAACTTTATATTTTATAAATTAATCAAATCAAGATTTGGGGCGACATTGTAGAGCAGACTAGATTTTTGTTTCAACTTCTAGTTTTCCTTGATTTAAAAATATATATATATATATATATATTCCACATACAGAAAAATTTGAACTTACAATCGGATATGAAATCATATATAGTGTGTGCCAGATGGAGAACACAGAGAGCCTTCTGTTTATCAACAAGTGCTGTGTCTATTATCTTTGCTCTGCACCAACAGAAAATCCAGCCAGGAAGATACCTCAGAAACCTGCTGCTGCCTTCTGTCAGGAAACCCACTCGATTTTCCTGCTTTGTTCATGGTGTGCTTTGGCTGTCTTTGTATGGCCTGGTTTTTTGGTTTTTTGTTTTTTTTTAAGTGAGCAGGAGGGAAGTTTGCAGTCCTCAGTGCATTTGCCTGAATCCTGATCAGAGTAGAACATCAATTATATCACAACCCTGTCACACAATGAAAGTGATGTTGATGAAGAATAAGCTGGCATCCCTTCAGATCTTGGTGCTTTCAATGCACTGGAAATTGCTTTGCAGTGGTGTGAAGGACAAGAAATGCAGTGCACCATACTGCAATTTATGCACCGCACCTACTGTAATTTTGAGATGTTCAATTTTAGGAATTCAATTCCCAATTAGTTCATAAAATGGGAGTTCTACTGCATGAGGAAGGTGAAATCAATTTTGCATTCTACTGGCTCCCAAAAATCTTTTCTTATGGTAGCCAAAAAAACTGGAGTTTACATGAGGCGAGGGAAAAAGCAAACATTTGGGGCTAGGCTAGAGGGCCTCTTCCAGCTCCTAGATTAATTTATTTTAAAAACAAACCAGGCTCCAAGTTTTCAAAGAGGCATGCACATAGGTCACAGACCTGCACATACATGCACCATTGTCAGATAAAAACTCTAGGCCTAGATATTCAAAGTGATAACTTAAAAATTGTTACTTAATTTCTTTAATGATACTATAATACCTTGGATTATAATTTATTTACTAAATAAATTATTTATTTAATTTTTGCTGTGACAGGATTTGAACCGGGACTGGAACCAGTCTGGCAATGATGAGAGACGGTCTGTCTCTCGGGGCAGGGGGGACACACGTGAATTGGAGGCTTAGAGCCTTACCTGGTGGGAATAAGGGATCCCCTCTGATTGGCTGCCTTCCCCATATCCTGGAGCAGAATCACCAGAGCTGCTGATTGAAGAGCTCTCTCCCTTTCTCTCTAGCAACCTGAAGCCATTTTCACAAGAGAGCTTGAGGGAGCAGAAAAAGCCCAGCAACTCATGCAGCTCTGCCTCCTGTGGCTCCTTTGTTCCTCCCTGCAACACCCGGCCTAGGGGCAGGGTGGGAGTGAAGAGCCCCTGAAGATGCTTCCCCCCAGCCTGGAAGGCTGAACAAGGACCCCAGTGCAGCACCTCCCAGGCCTGGGTAAGGTGGGTGGGGAGCCTCAGGACGAGTAAATGTGAACCGGAGGGACTGAACTGAGGTGGAAACTGGGGGACAGAACTGATTTGGAGGCTGAGGAGCAGAATTAATTTCTGGTAAGAGATGGGCAGATGTGGCAGTGAGGTTCTGGTCTGACTCATGATTCTTGATCTCTTGAGGCTGGCAATACTGCAATGGGACTACACACATGCTTACAATTAGGTAGGCATTTAAGCATTTTGCTGACACCGGGTGTACAATAGCAAGTCAAAATGTCAATACTCTTTTATACCCACAGAATGGGAAATAGTGCATTAAAGTGTGCTCTCTCTCTTTTTACTTCGTAAACTGCTTGAAGAGTAGAATCCACTATTCCATTTTTCTCTTAAAGACGATGCATAAGTCTAGTGTAGCCTCATTTCAGAACATCTTGTGCTTATAGTTTATTGAATACATTTCACTACAGCTCCTTTTCTAACATTCAAGTGCCTGGTTTAATGACTAAAATAAACACTAAATCAGGACACACAACTTTACCTTCTGCTTTTCATGGATTGTAACCTCCTGAAGGGATCCCACCAAGCCAGCTGCTCCATCAGAGGACCATAGCTCAGAGGCTGGCTGCAGCTGCCGAAGTTGAAGGTTCAGGGCATTAGGGTGGTGCTTGCAGTGGTCACGACCAAAAGGAACAAACTCCTGCAAATCCCCTGCTGCTATCATCGTTACCCTCTCTTCATAGTTGTTCGACATGGGTTCCAAATATCAACATTATTTCTGAAGCAAAAACAGAACACTGGTCTGTCTCAGTGGCCACTTCTACACTGTAAAATGCAACTTACCTTTGTTACACATTGCAATCAAACTTTTATACAGAAAACTTAATTTTCACTAAAAACAAACAAATAAAAATAATGGTTCATAATCTTTTATTGCTGGTAGTGTGTAATTCTAATAGCTAATGTTTTCAGTTATTTCTGTTTTAACTTGCAACTCCTTTATAATGCGAAAACGCAGTCTACTAATATTAAGGGGTTAGGACAAGAAAAGGAAAACAATTAAGATGATTTCAGCTGATTTTAATTCGAGCGCTAGCTACCTTTCTAAGGCCTGGTCTACACTAAGAAATTAGGTCTGCAGAAGTATGTCGCTCAGGATATGACAAATCCACATCCCTGAGGAACACAGTTAACTGACCTACCCCTTAGTGTGGACAGCACTAGTTAAACAGGAGAAAGCTACCAACTCGTGGAGAGGTGGCGTACCTACGCCAAGGGGTAGGCATAGGAAGTGTCTGTCTTCACTGAAGTACTGCAGCATTTTAAGTGAAGACAAGCCCTAAGCACTAAGTCCCCTATCACTGCAGTATCTGAAGGCCTCTGCAAATTCCTACTCAATGAACTTATGTTTTGCTAAGTGTAGGTATTTTAAAGGCTGTGAGGTATGTAAAGTCAGAGGGAAGCAAACAATTCTAACCTAGAAATAATCATTGACCTGACTCTCGGGGGCACGGCCCGTCTCT
>ML677419.1:596983-611079 GCA_007922305.1 Dermatemys mawii | reverse complement strand
CCGCGGGGCACGGCCCGTCTCTCTCGGGGGGGGGCGCCCGCGGGGCACGGCCCGTCTCTCGGGGGGGGGGTGTCTGGCCCGGAGATCCTGGCCGGGCGGGGGCACGAACCTGCGTTGCACGGGAAAGGGCGGTCGGCGGCAAGTCCGGCCCCTGCGACTCTTCACCGTGTGTCTCCGACAGCGCGAGTCCCAACAACCCCTCACACGGGCGCGGCCATTTTGGAATTCCCATCACCCCCCGCGGCGCTCGGACGGCCCGCCTGTCGCACGGCGTGGGGCGGGGGTAGAACGGGGCTGGCGGGTCGCCATGGCAGCGGGGATGCTGCTGCTGTCACCATGGCAGCAAGGAACTGGCGGTGGGGCGAGGGGGGTAGAATCCTGGTGGTGTCACCATGGCAACAGGGACCTGTCCAGTGGCGGGGGGAGGTGTAGAATTCTGGTGGTGTCACCATGGCAACAGGGACCTGTCCAGTGGCGGGGGGAGGTGTAGAATTCTGGTGGTGTCACCATGGCAACAGGGACCTGTCCAGTGGCGGGGGGAGGTGTAGAATTCTGGTGGTGTCACCATGGCAGCATGGAGCTTGGGGAAGGAAGGCTGGAATCCTTTGGTGTCACCGTGACAGGAGGGATCCTGGTGTCACCATGGTAGTAGGGGCCTGGCGGATGCCAGGGATTAGAGTTCTGGTGTTGTCACCATGGCAGCGGGGACCGGGCAGGGGCTGGCGCTTGCTTGCCACTGATGGGATATAGGGCGAGGAGGAGAGACCTGGAGGGGAGGTGGGGATCTCCAGGACACAAAGAAACCTGGGCCTGCAGCTCCACCAGCAGCTACGGGGGATTATGTGGGAGTTGCTGAAGCAGTATCTGGAGCTGTCCCAAAGCAGAAGGAACCCCCCCGCCACCACCGGCCATATCTACTGTCCTGCGGCTCAGGCTTCTGGAGCGGAGGACATTTGGCACGGCGCACCAGAGTCATGCCCCCCAGACTGTCCCTCCGCAGGATTCTCACAGATGGGGCTTGCGCTCCTTCAGTAAGATTTCGCTGGGTGGTCCTTAAGCCAGTGTTTCTCCCGGTTTTTGAAAGCTGATTCCCCACCCTCAGAAAAATGAAATCCGTCACACACACGCCCTAACCCACCAGGTAGTGTACTGTGAAAGGATTACCCAAAATGAACAGACACTCGCAGTAAGTGTGTCCATCTCCAGGGGACTCTGCCTTTCCTTCTTAATGTGTTTTGGTGGGCAGTGAAATGACTCAATACTCTGACATTTAGAGTTTCCTCACTTACATCTGATTTAGCACTCGTTACATTGAACAGGGCAGTTCACCCCGAGAGCCGTCCTCTCAGGCTCTCTCCAAACTTGCATCCATTACACTTGGGTCACATTTTCCATTTCTTTTCTGGAGACATAACAGCTAGCACCAGGGCTGCCAACTCTCCGTTTTATTGGGAATCTCGTCATGTTTTGTGATTCTCTTCAATCCTCGGCTCCTGGGGTTCCGTAATTATGGGAGAAACTCATCTATCATTTGAAAATAAATACAGAAGCTTCTTGCCCTTGTGGTTGACAGCAGGAGCCAAATAAAAGGAATCAAAAGTTTTGTTGTTGTTTTTTAAAAATCTCATAATTATTTTTTAACCCTTGCAGTCAGTAAGACTGAGACACACTTCTTTTTTAATTGAAAGCAGGAGGTTCTGGAGAACCACAGAGAGGCTTTTTCTCCTCACGTGCATCAGCACTTCTCAAAGAGGAGTCCGAACCATGGCCACAAGGGCAGTCGCAGTAGGTCGGGATATGAGTTACACCCCACTGGTCGCTCACTGCCACCCAGGACTGTGTCTGCTGCGCTTCAAATCAACTCCTTCCTGACTGCTATCAGCTAAAGAAGCGCCTCATAGGAGCTCCCCCTCACTAGCCCTTGCTCAATGTCTCACTTGCTTTGAGTGTCCTTCTCCATTTGTTTCCTTCTCTCCCTTCTACAGAGCTCCTGATCTTTTTGTAAACTGTTTCATTGCAGTCCTCTGCCTTGCCATTGCTATTGCCCTGGGAGCACTGCTGAGGTGCAGTTCTCTGAACTCTGGAGGCCTCTGATGAAATCTGGCCCTTTGCCCAGGGCTTTATTCCTTTTGCTTTGGCATTTCTGCATCCCTTTGTTTTGATTCATTGCTGCAAGGCGTCATCTCTCTCTGCACTTCATTCGTCTGTGAAGTTTCTTGCTTTGAGCTTTGTTTTTTAAGCAGACAAAAATGGTCAGATCATATCACAACAGGTGCCTGTCTAGTGCAGTGTCTGATGGGGCCAGAAGTTGTTTCAGAGCTCTCCTTGGACCGCAGTCCAGACTGGTATAATAACGTTAGAGAAACACATTTTCATTTTCTTGAAGATTTCTCCTCCCTTTCCTACAGTCTCAATTCCAGTCTGCTAGGGTAGTGTCCCCAGTCTCAGTTCCCCTCTAATGTTCAAATCACTGAAAGTCTCATAAGTGTCACAGAAGTGACATAGAGTCCTGTGGCACCTTAAAGACTAACTAAAGTATTGAAGCATAAGCTTTCATGGGTTAATACCCACTTCGTCGGATGCATGCAGTGGAAGTATCCAGAGGCAGGAATAAGTAAGAGGCAAGGACCAGGTTAGAGATAACAAAATTAGTTCAATCAGGCTGAACCAGCTTGTTATCTCTAATCAGGGAGGATGAGGTTCTCTTCTAGCAGCTGATCTGGAGGTGTGAACAGTGTCACAGTCCCTCATCCACAGCCCTATTGAACTACTCCTCTGTCATGCCTTTTAGGATTTCATTCATCTGCAGCAGAACAAGGTGTTTTTATCAAGTGATTGGTCCACAGAGTCATGGATGTGCATTCTGAACTGTTGGCTTCACTGTGTAATAGCACCCTAGATGACAACAATCATACAGTGTGCAGCCAATAAGTTCATATGCCAAGAAACATCCACTACCCAGAGTGCCTCAAATGCTGTTTCCTAGCAGCAGAAGTGGAGGCAGAGCATCTGACAAGAAAATTTATAAGAAATCCCGATTAAGCAAAGATCCTTCTCTAGATTTTCCCATTTGTTTGCCTAGTTCTTTTTCAATCAAGCCCGCAACATTTTCATCCATATTCCTGTCAGGCAGCTTTATAAAACTCCAGATAAGCAATAGCCAACCAAAAATACTATATAAACAAGCGACAAAGAGTCCTGTGGCACCTTAAGGACTAACAAACGTATTGGAGCATAAGCTTTCGTGGGCTAATACCCACTTCGTCGGATGCATGCAGATCCAGACTAACACGGCTACCCCTCTGATTCTATATAAACAAGGCCGTTCTTATGTCTTCTGTATTTTCCACACAATAAACTTGTGCCTTTTCTTGTCACGAGTGTAACCTGATCCCTTTTTAAGGGACTGGGCCCAGCTGGACTCAGCTACACATGGTTACTGTAGCTCAAAAAGGCACTGCCTGCTGGGGCTCTGAAAATCTGCTGGGATTTCAAGAGAGAGACAAGGTGGGTGAAGTAATAGCTTCTATTGGACCAACTTCTGCTAACGAGAGAGACAAGCTTTCGAGCTTACACAGAGCTACAGCAACATTGCACACAACAATGGGATTTGAAAGAACATAGTTAACTTACAAATCATACTTCTTTCTAATTTTTTTTTAACTTTTCATTGTTAAAACTGACCCCTAAATTACTATAGTTAGAGAAATGGATTTTCTTTATTTTTCCCATTGGGTTACTTTTAGCATTTGACAGCACTTTGTGTATGGTCAGTTTCATGGTCTCCTCTGTGCAGCCACTAGGCCCCAGAACTGCAAACAGCACTACTGACCTCTTATGTCTACACTGCAATGTAAGTCCAGGGTTCGAACTCAGGCTCAGGCCTAACCCCCTTTCATCTACACACAAAGCACATGGACCCAGAGTTCCAAGACCCACAAGGGTGGAGGGTCTAATCCTGAGTCAGGCCAGGATCTGGATTCCAGTCCTATTGCTTTGCAGGGCAGATGAAGTCTCACTGGACTCTACTCTGGGTGTCTGCCAACATAACCCATAATCCCACAGACTGACTTTCATTGTCCTCTGGACAGTCAGATGTGGTGGACAGTCCAGTTTTCCCACACTGCCCCACAAACAAAGGGCTAAAGCAGCCACATTGTGTAGGGGCGCTAAGGACTCTGGGAGATGGGTGGTTGGCCTCAGGCCTGCATAATGCCCTGCAGATGCAGAAGCCCTAGATTGGGAACCAGGGTTCTACAATTCCTATTATGGGGTTACAAATGAGTGGAGATGCTCACATTCTAGGTTAACAAAGCCAAGGTTTGCTAACTGGAGTTCTATTAACCCTGGGCGTACACTGCAGTGTAGACTGACTCTATGGGACTATGTCACCTGAGTACACTTCCACGCTTCTGCACTAAGTTTTGTGTGGAGGCCCCCATGGGCAGCACAGAGCCCCATTAATTGCAGCATGGATCCACCCATGAGAAGCTCAGGGCTGGATCAGGGCCACAGTCAGGTTCTCCCAACTGCACAGGTCTTTCACCCTTCGGTGGAGGACAGAAAATTTGCTTGCAAATTGGCAGGGGAATTCAAGGGCAGGTTTAGGACCAAAACTACTCTTACCACTTTTTTAAAAAAAAAGTCTGATTAGATTTGAAGTCAAAGAGAACCCCTTCATACCCCCACACCAATATCTGGCTTTGTGGGGCTCTCCACCTCCCCAGGGCAACACTGGGGCAGGATGTCACAGGGCTGCAGGAGGCTTCCCAAACAATGTGTGCACCCATCCTCTGCTGGGCAGGGAAGAAAGGTAACGTTTTCAAAACTTGTAATGATATCCCGGAGAGGAAGCACGACACATGCCGAGAGTCTCAGATGCTATAAATTGATGTCAGAGCTACACTGATTTACACCAATTGAGAATGTAGCCCACTATCTGAGGCTAGAGATGGCTAGTCTCTTGGTTTTGAGCGGCGTTGTATCTTGAGAACATTAGAGCGGCCACTCTGGGTCAGACCAAAGGTCCATCCAGCCCAGTATCCTGTCTATTGACAGTGGCCAATGCCAGGTGCCCCAGAGTGAGTGAACCTAACGGGTAATGATCAAGTGATCCCTCTCCTGCCATCCATCACCCCCCTCTGACAAACAGAGGCTAGGGACACCATTCCTTACCCAGCCTGGCTAATAGCCATTAATGCACTTAACCTCCATGAATTTATCCAGTTCTCTCTCAAACCCTGTTATAGTCCTAGCCTTCACAGCCTCCTCAGGCAGGGAGTTCCACAGGTTGTCTGTGTGCTGTGTGAACAAGAACTTCCTTTTATTTGTTTGAAATCTGCTGCCCATTAATTTCAATGGGTGGCCCCTAGTTCTTCTCTTATGGGAACAAATAAATAACTTTTCCTTATTCACTTCCTGCACACCGCTCATAATTTTATTGTATTGCTCACTGAAAGTTCCTCTGACTACGCGTGGACGTCTCCCGTGACCTTTCTGAAGAATAATGCTGGGAATAGCAACAATCTGATTGCATCTCCTACTCCCAGCACTAGATGTCAGGCAGCTAACGTCAGCCGCCATTCTGATGAAACTAGCCATTGTTCCAGCAAGCTCTTAGAGAACAATACAATGATGTGTCATTGTATTTAATTAAATGTCACAAATGCCTGGGTGCAGCACCATCCCTTCCCAAATATAGTCTTTATCTTCTGTCTCTCCCACAATAGCAACCCTTAAAATCCATCATCTCAGCACCTGTGCAAAGGGAGGAGGGAAACTGAGCTGTAACTCACTGCACTGCATTACATTTTGGTTAGGTGGGGAAGAATTGTCCGCAGTGCTCTTACTAGATCCCTCACAGTGATTCTTGTGAGCACTATGCCACCTGCACTAGGGGCTGGTCTTCACTAGGGCTGGGGATCGGCTGTAGATACGCAACTTCAGCTACATTAATAATGTGGCTGAAGTCGGCGTCTCTACAGCCGACTTACCTGCCGTCCTCACGGTGGTGGCGGTCGGCGGCGCGCTCCCCCGTCGACTCCAGCTTACGCCTTTTGGCAAGCTGGCGTTACGGAGTCGACGGGGGCGCCGCTGGCGATCGATTTATCGCGTCTTGACGAGAAGCGATAAATCGATCGCCAAAAGACCGATTGCTTCCGCGCGTAGTGAAGACAAGCCCTAGGAAACACAAGTGCATTTCAGCAGTCAGACAAGGCCTCAGAGTTGCTTCTAAACCAATTTTTAAGTCTGCTCTTCCAGACCTGTGACACACAGACTTTCATTTAACTGGAAGTCCGCATTTAATGACCCAGTAACATTTTTCCTGTCCATGCTTTATGTGTAATTTACAAATGCTGCTGTCTTCAGGGGGTCTGTCACAGCAAAGCCTGTGCACAGTGCACGCAGGATTGGGGCTTGTGGTCCTGACCCTGTAAGCACTTACACACGAGAGCAGTCCCATGGCTTACACAGGGGAAACAGGGGAACTGATTATGCACTAAGGGTAAAAGTTTCAAAAGTATCCAAGTGACTTAGGAGCCTAAGTCCCATTTTCAAAAATGATTTAGGCACGTAGGGCCAGATTAGTAAAGTATGTAAGTGTCTAAAGATCAGATAAGTGTAGGAGAGCGAGCCTGGAGCACTGGGCCTGGTACAAGAGCTGAGGCCTGAACCAGAGGCTGTGAACCAAAGTCAGGCCATGGATAAAAGAAGATGCTCATATGTTCACTGTCTGATACATGACCTAGGCAAAAGCACTGCTAGCATGGCTACAGCACAGGCACTTCTCAGCAGCAACAGATACTGGGTGTATGTGAGAACACCGTCCAGAAGATTAGCCCAGGGACACCCTGATCTAACACTAGATAAGAGGATGTTTTGCCCAAGACACTTGGAGCATAATACAAAGGGCGGTAACAAGCAGGTGTCCTGAAACACATGCGGACATTGTTTGTCTCAGTCTATAAATATTGGAGTGCCACTGGGACTGATGTGTTACTGGTCCTGTAACTCCTATGGGGTGCTAGGAATGACCTGAGGGCAATAAACCCAGCTGAGTGCCTTTGTCACCGAACCGTGCTGGTGGTTGTTCTTTTTGATTAACATCGAGGTCTGTTGAATTAGCAAGCTGCATTCAATGCTTGTGTTAACAATATTGGCATTTCAGGGACACAAGCGCAGAGCAGCTGGAAAAACTCAAAACAGCCCCTGGACTGGGTTACCATGGCAGCAACATTCCAGCCTTCAGCACTTAAAAGTAATAAGTGCCTAGTGGGATTTCCAGAACGCCTAGGCCCCCAGCTCTGGTGGATTTCAGTGGGAATGGGGTGCCGAGGTGCTTTTGAAAATCTCACAATGTGCCTATCTGCCCCCTACGGCTGCTCAATACCTTTAACATTCTGACCCTGAGGATCCTGAGTCCTGTTGAGCTCAGCACAAAACGTGGGAGTGTGTGAATAACATTTGTAGATGGCACAAAGTTGGGAAGTTTGGCCAGTACAGAGGAGGACCAGATTATACAAGAAGATCTGGCTGACCTTGAAACTGGAGTAGTAGCAATGGGATGAAATTTAATCGTGCAAAGTCCAAGGTCATACATTTAGGGACTAACGCCAAGAAGTTTTGCTATAAGCTGGGGATGTGTCAGCTGGAAGCACGTATTGGCTGATCACTCAAGACTATGAGCTGCCAATGTGATGTGACCATGAAAAAAAGGGTAATGCAATCCTCGAATTCATTAGACGAGGTATTCCCAGTGGGGACAGGAAAGTGTTAGCACCATCGTACAAGGCACTGGTGAGACCTCATCTGGAATACTGGGTGCAGTTCTGGTCTCCCAGATTTAAGAAAGATTAATTCAAATTGGAACAGGTGCAGAGAAAAGCTACTAGGATGATCAGAGCAATGGAAAACCGACCTTACAGAGGTGATTCAAGGAACTTGGTTTGTTCAGCCTAACCTAACGAAGGCTGAGGGAGATATGACTGATCTCTCTAAGCACATCAGAGAGACAAACACTAGGGAGGGAGAGGAGTTATGTAAGTTAACAGTCCATGTTGGCACAAAAACACATGGATATAAACTGGCCATCAACAAGTTTAGATTTGAAATTAGATGAAGGTTTCTAACTAGCAGGGGAATGAAGTTGTGGAACAGCCATCCAAGGGGAGAGGTGGGGGCAAAAAACCCACACTTAATAAGTTCATGGAGGCCATCATATGATTAGATTGATTCCAATGGCATGTGGTCCATCTGCGAAAGGTTGTAGCAAATATCCCCAGTGGCCAGAAATGGGACACTAGATGGGGAGGGCTCAGAGTTACTACTGTGAATTCTTTCCCAAGTAGCTGCCTGATGGGTCTTGCCCACATGCCCAGGGTCTAACTGATCACGATATTTGGAGTTGGGAAGGAAATTTTCCCGAGGACAGATTGACAGAGAACCTGGGGATTTTTCGCCTTCATCAGCGTGGGGCATGGGGCACTTGTCAGGTGCCCAGAGAACGAGGAATCAGTGATCACCTGTGTAAAGACTGGTTTAGGTGACCTGCCCAACATTGCATAGGAACTGCACGGCAGATGCAGGGACAGAATTCAAATTTCCAGAGTAGCTTCAAATTACATAACCACCAGCCACCCTTCCTTTTCCTGCACTCCCCTGTCTCATTCATTATATATCTTCCAACTTCAGCAACGAATAAGGTAGAGAGAGGTTCCATAGACTCCTTCTTCACTACAAAGCCCTGATTCATCCCCTAAATGGTCCATTCTGTGCACCAAATGAGGTAAGGGTATTGTGGCAAAAATAGTGCTTGATCATCTAATTACATACAAAGAAGGGAGCAAAGTTAAGGTTGCACGGATAGTCTTATGGTATTTCCTAACTCTTGGGTGCCTGTATTTGCAACCTTAATAATATTCTTTTAATTTAGCTTTTTGTGTGTAATTTCCTAGAATTTAAAAAAGCAAACTGAAAAAAATAGAAATTCTATTATGTGGCATCATATTGAGACCCACCTTGGGCAGCAGGAGCCCTGGAACCTTTAGTCCATGACATAGCCTCTGCCACTTGAGCTAACAGAATAACTGATAGCAGTAGTAGATTGTCATCCTCTCTATGAACCAGCACTGGAGGAGGGTGAGACACACTTTGCCAGTGAGTATCACAGATATTTGCTGACAGCAGAGGAGGGGTGAAATTCAGGGATCTTGGGGTCCCTTTCTGTAGTACATTAAGCGATGTAACTAACATCTGTCACAGCTTCAGTTGTTTATGGCACTTGCTGTTCAGGCTTCCATTCCAGACTCTGAAGGGGAGCGTGCTCGAGTCGGGATGGAATCGTCTGCCCCATCCCATCCAGCCTGTCCGAGTCCCACCTCTTTCCCAGCCCTGGCTCCGTGTCACAGTCCCATTCTCCTCAGCTAGCCAGTCCCAGTCTCTCCTCCTTGGGCCTCTTATCCCAGTCCGAGTCTCCTTGCCCAGTCAGCCCCAGTTCCCACCTCACAATTTCCCATCTGATCTTTCGTGGCTTCCCCTCCGATGGCCTCCTGTCACTGCACATCCATGTTCCCCATCCCCCTGCCTCCCAGTCCCTGTCTTCCTCCCCAGGATCCTTGTTCACTCTCAATGCTCCCCTCCCCCAACTCTTTGTCCCAGTCTTCCTTCCCAGCCAGGCCTAGCCCCCCTGCACCTGACCCCTCATTCAATCTCAGTCTCCTCTCCCCAAACACTGGCTTCAAGTCCTCCTCATTTGCCCGTATTCCCCATTCCCCTTGCCCAATCGGTCCCAGCCTCCTCTGCCCATCCCTTACTCCTGGCTACCAGTCCCTTTGTTCACCCAGTCCCAGTCTTCCCCCACCCTCCAGGTTCCATGTCCCCACCTACTCCCCACCCCTCAACGCCGCTCTGCCTCAGGTCCTGTTCTTTCCTTCTCTGCGTTCAGGTCAGATGGCTTCCTCTTCCATTTTGCTTGAGTCCCGTGGAGGGGAGGGATCATTGAGAGCACACGATAAACAGGTTCCCTGCTCTCAGTGCCACACATGACCCACCCCGTCCTGGAGCAGCCTAGAACTGCAAACGCAGGGAAAGTCCTGCATGGAGCATGCTCCAAGTTGAGGGAATTAAGCTATGAAGCTCTAGTAAGTCTTTCCCGAGTATGTGCTAACTGTGATTTTTTTTCTTAGAGGCTTATAACCTGGCCAAATTTGGTCAGATTTTCTGGGGAGAGCAAAACAAACACCCCTGATACAAAGGCTAGTCCTGTGCAAATCTCCAGACCCTGCTCCAAAGCCCACTAGAACTTCCCAAAAGAAAGGTCACCAGAATTTTTTAACATGGGTAACATACTGTATTTTCCATGAATTCCCTCCTGGAATCACCTAACCCATTTTGCCTGAAATTTGTGGAGTTTTTTTGTTTGTTTTTGGTTTTTAATCAGCCTGAACCAGACACCCAGAATGGAAAATTTAAGCCCAGGCAGTTAATGTCTGGCAAAGTTCTAAGCCAGGGGTCTCCAAACTGCGGCCCGGGAACTGGATCTGGCCCACAGCATCAATTTGTCCGGCCCCTCCAGCCCCAGCCCCAGCTGAGCAGGCACATGTGGAGGGGTGAGTGCCCCCCCAGTGCAGCTAGAGGAGCAAAGGGGTGTGGGGGTCGCAGCAGCGGTGTGGCTGGAGGAGCAAAGGGGGTGGGGGTCACGGCAGAGGCTGGAGGAGCAATGGGGAGGCATGGCAGTGGCCCACAAAACCCCTTCAAAAATCTAATATGGCCCTCGTCTCAATAAGTTTGGAGACCCCTGTCCTAAGCAACTGAAATAGGGCCCTACAATGGGAAGTGTCAGGCATCCTTAACAGTAGGTGATGGGATCAGCCCCAGTGCTGATGAGCATGTCTTTCGTGTATGCACCTCATCAATAAATAACGCTGAGATGAGAAAATCACGACACCAACACAAACGAAGAGGATAAAATCAGCATGTGCATGAGCCTGTGTATGTGAAATGTTACATCTGGGCGGTTGCTTGGGTCGTGGGAGAGAGGCTGTAATTTTACATCTCTGCCTCCTTTGGCTGGGGAAGTGAGAGATCTTTTCATGTTTCCTGCAGCCATGGCCGGTGGCTGGTTAGCACAGATATTCCAGACATTCACAGGAAATGCCCACGACTGCAACAGTGACTATGAGACCTGCAAGACTGAAAAGTGCAACTCAGCCCCTCAGAGTCACTGTATAGACAGTAAAGACCACAGTGCGGATTCTGCTCTCCACTTACATCCACGTAAGTCTGGAGCGACTCCAGTGCAGCCAGTGACAAATTTCAGAGGGCCACAGTTACACCAGTGTGGGTGAGATTAAAATTCAACCTTTTCTGAGTAAAGAGAGTAACCAGATGTCCTGATTTTATAGGGACAGTCCTGATTTTTTGGTCTCTCTCATATATAGGCTCCTATTACCCCGCACTCCCTGTCCCAATTTTTTCACATTTGCTGTGTGGTCACCCTATGAGTAAATGACCCAAATTTGCCAACTTAAAACCAATAGTTGTGGAGGCCACCTTTAGGCGCCCAGTGAACTTTCTTCCCTTTGGCAGAAATTGGCCCTGCCTCTCTCCTCACACAAATCAGAACTCATAAAGCAGCAGCAGGAAGTGAAGTGAGCAGAAGGTGCACCCCTGCAGTAAAACCTACCTGAAGACTGCAGGCTCTGACTGTAGCTTCCAATAGCAGCCCTACGATGATGGGAGAGAGCGGGGCTCTCTGTCTTGGTTATTCAGTGGCTTGAGATACAGTGGGAGAAACACCCCCAAAATCTCTGGCAAGCGGGTACAGGGAGGGAAGCTGGCCCCATGGAGCAGCTAAAAGATTATCAGCTTTCTTGCAACAGCTAGGTTACATTTTTCTTGTTTTCTTTACTCTGGGCTGTGGGGGACACGTGCCCTTTCTTAGCTGTTGATTAGTTCAAGATGCTAGAGGTTGAACTGGACTACAAGCGAGTGAGACTGAAATTGGATCTCCGCCACTAATGGTTCAGGAGCTACACTGAACGAGCAGTTCCCAAAATCAAAGGAGTCTGGAATTGATTTGTTCTCTTTTTTATTGAACTTTTGAATTTTCTCTTGGTTATTTTTTAAACTTTCCACTTGGAAAACATTTCAGACTTGATTACATGTAGTTCGTGCCTTGGTTGTGGATTAGGTAATTTACTGTTGTTACAGGCACCTTTATAAATGATCAGTTATACAAGACAATAGGACTGGCTTTTTAGGGCTTATCTACCCTTACTGGGGGTTCCACCTATGGCAATTGATGCATTGGTGGTTGATTTAGCAGGTCTTCACTTGACTCGCTAAATCAACTGCAGATCGCTCTCCTGTCAACTCCTGTACTCCACCAGATCAAGAAGCGCAAGGGGAGTTGTTGGGAGAGCGTCTCCCATCAACATTGGGTAGTGTGGATCCCATGGTAAGTGGATCTAAGCTATGTCGACCTGAGGTACACTATTCACGTAACTCAAATTGTGTAGCTTACATTGACTTTTCCCTGGAATGTAGACAAGGCCTTAGTGTGTGACTTTTTCCTGCCTACCTCAAAAGTGCCCTCATCCTTGATTGCTTCAATATAATTAATAACCTCTCATTCAGTGACTTGATTCTTCTTCAAAATATTGGTAAGCCACTAGAAAACTAGGAATCCAGGAGTTTCGAAAGAGCTGGCCGAGGAGCTCACTGGACCATTAATGTTGATTTTCAGTAAGTTTCTGAACACTGGAGAAGTTCCACATGACTGGAAGAAGGCTAATGTTGTGCCAATATTTGAAAAGGGTAAACGGATGACACAGGTCATATTAGGTCTATCAGTCTGACATCGATCATGGGCAAGATAATGGAATGGCTAATATGGGACTCAATAAAAAATTAAATGATGGTAATATATTTAATGCCAATCACATGGGTCTAAAGAAAAGAGGTCCTGTCAAACTAACTTTGTATTTTTATGAGATTACAAGTTTAGTAAAGGGAATAGTGTTGATGTAATAAAATTACACTATTTAACTTGGTACCGCATGACATTTTTATAAAGAACCAGGAAAATATACAATTGCCATGGCACACATTAAAAAGATTCAAAACTGGCTAACTGGTAGGTCTCAAAATGTAACTGTAAATGGGGAATCCTCACGGAGCAGATATGTTTCTAGAGAGATGCCACAAGAATGAGTTCTTTGCCCTACTGGAATTCTGTATCCAGGTCTGGTGGGACAGTTCAAGGACACACATTGCTAGGATGGCTTGTCATGTTTTCACCGCTGGCAACCAGGAATGAGATAGGACAGCAGGACACACCGGAGCAGAAGGGCATGGCTGGACACAGATGTATTTACCCTCCGCTTTCCCCACAGTAAAGGGGGTGTATCTGTTCCTCACTCAAGGGGGCTCAGCGGAGAGCTGGGAATAAAGTCTGTTCCCTAGATCTCCGGTGTTTGCCTTCCCCCAAGTGTTCCTGGGGCTGGATGATGCAGAAGTCCGGGGAGGGCTCTGCTCTCCCCCACATCCCATGGCTGTCCCAGCGTCTGGGCACTAAGTGTCTCCGAGCTTCCCTGCAGGTACCGCTTCCACCTGGCAGTGGCTGGACACCAGGAAGCCCAGAAGACCCTGCCCCACAAAGCCCCCAGCCCGGAATCCAGTGCCTGGCACGGGGTGCCCAGCAGCCCCTGCTCAGACAGTCCTGTGCCGGGAAACTCCGCCCCGCAGCCCCCGCCCCGCACAGCCCCGAGACCGGGAACCCCCACCCCGCACAGCCCCGAGCCCGGAACCTCCGCCCCGCACAGCCCCGAGCCCGGAGTCCAATACCCTGCACAGCCCCGCAAGTGGAGCCCCGGCTCAGAGCCTCTGCCGCGCACAGCTCCGCGCCCGCGACCCACGCCCCCGGAGCCCCCGCCCCGCACAGCCCCGCGCCCGGAGCCCCCGCCCCGCACAGCCCCGCGCCCGGGAACCCCCGCCCCGCACAGTCCCGCGCCCGGGAACCCCCGCCCCGCACAGCCCCGCGCCCGGGAACCCCCGCCCCGCACAGCCCCGCGCCCGGGAACCCCCGCCCCGCACAG